>JAWMRA010000009.1:18070538-18107012 GCA_035584735.1 Pseudotriccus pelzelni
GGTTATGCAGGTGGAGTTGACAGAGTTAATGTGAGATCAGGGTGCTCTCAAAGACCAGTAGTGCGCATGATGTGGGAAATATCAAACTGACCCCCCCCCCCCCCAGCTATTCCCTCTGAATACCACAGCTATAGCAAAGATGTGGGTTGCTTGGATAAACTATTATTATTAATCTATAGAAACGTGAGATTTTCAAATGCATAGATTTTTGAGAGGGCTTCTTTTTTTTAGCAGTTGTGATCTATCAGCTGTGGAGCAAAGTTCAGAATAATTATTAATAGTTTTTAAGAATAAAAGCTAATTTTTAGTTTTGGGGTTTTTCTATGTATCTGCATATCAAACTTAGTTAACATATGAAATGTATATGTATTTAATTTTTTCTTTTATGCTTTTGACTGTATTTTCCTTAGCAAAGGATGACTGATAAAGTACGTTTCAGCTTTTGAAATTATTGGGTTATCAGCATGATTATATTTCTTTTGCGTGAGATACAAGTTGGTTTGAAATATTTCTGTAGAAGACAAGCAAAGCATTTCTCTGTGTAAAACCCAGGAGAACTGGTGCTGCTTAGGAGTGGCACTCCAAAAATACAAACTCTGTCCCTGCAGAGAGGATTTGGAAGTGTAGTGATGCCAGCGGTGCCGTGGGCCTGTGCCTGACTGTGTGTGGTGTCCAAGTGTGGGTCTGCACAGCAGAAATGTCTGGCAGTTGGCTCTGGAGGCTGTGTCAAGACAATGATACCCGGGAGAACAGGACCTCCTTGGCTGGGATTAATAGGGCACTCTGGTTCTTGTCATACACCTGGCAGTTCTGTGTGTGCCTGTAGCTCTGTTGAACAGATTGCTGTATCACATGTCCTGTCCTGTTGTGCTTGTGCCCTTTGCTGAGCTAGAGACTTCTTCATTTTTCCTGGCTTATTTCACTGGACTTCATGTATATTAAGAAAAAAAAACCATTAAAGCTCTGGAATTCAGGACACCAGATTTTGGCTTGTTGAGGAGTTTTCTCCTCGTGAGGGCAGTGAAGAAGCCCATATGAGCTGGTGGGTTGTAAAGGACAATCTGCTGCAAGCGCACGCACAGCCCATCACAGCTGCAGAAGGCAGAGGAGACGTAGCGGAAGGCCAGGATGGATGGGCAGGGAGCCCTTGGCACAGCTCAGGCACTCGGGGGGCTTCTGTAGTCTAGCCATGGCCTGAGGATCTAGGAGAGGCATTAGGAAAGCAAATGCCTGGCTGGAGTTGGACCCGGTGAGGGATATGAAGGACGCCAAGGACGCCTGTTCCTACAGGCACCAAAAGGAGGACTGTGGAAAATGCAATCCTGATGATCAAGCCGGGGAGGAGACTTAGTGACCAAGGACATGGCAAGGGCTGAGGTACCAAATGCCTTTTTTGCCTTGGCTTTCACTGGCAAGGTTGGCTGTTTGGCCTTCCAGGGCCAGTAGAGTCTGGGGAAGTGAAGTGTTACAGGAGAGGACTGAGTCCATGGGACCTGATGGGGTGTGCCTGGTGGTGCAGAGAGATTTGGCTGATGTCAGTGGATGGCCACTCCCTGCTGTCTTTGACAGGTTGTGGCAATGGGCACCTTGCAGTTGGCAGCGAGTGCCTCATCCCTTTCCCTCCTAAGGATTCAATAAGAGGCCTTGGATGGTGATAGTGGTTTATTTCCACACCAAAGATCTTTCTGGCTCCTCACTTCTTTTAGCTTCTTAAACTGCCACAGGCAGTGGAATTTCTTGTCTCCCATGAGCCAAATAAAAATCTGGCCACCTGTCAATGAGGTGATCATCACATGTCCGTGGATGCACATCAGGCAATGCACTCTTGGATTGCCACGGTTTTTGAGTCCTTCTGTGATCTGCAGCTGCTGTGGCCTTGGGATGCTGTCCTTCTCTTCCTGCTGCCTGCAGCTAAGCCTTTCCCAATGCCAAAAGGGCTGCAACAGGCACCTGCAGCGGAACCTCCATCATTTGGTCTGGCATAGCCAAGTCCTCCTGCCATGGTGGTACCTGCAGGTCCTTGGGTGGGTGCAGGTGGCTGATGGAGAGTCATCTCTGTTGTGAGGTGCAGCTGAACCCCACATGCCTGGTGCCTTTCTTTTAACATTTAGAATTACTGTATTGGGAAAAATCCAGCCAGATATGGTGCTTACCTGACAGGGTACTTGCATGCAGAGTTCCAGTGGCTTAAACAGGGTTTGAATTTCAAATCATAATACATTTGTACTCCAAGTTCTCTTTATTTTTGTTCTGAACTTCCTACCTTTGTTACCCGATTATGGAGTAAATCTACTCTGAAGTCAAACAGTCTAGACTCTTTCCCCAGTAAGATTGTGTTTGTGTTTCCTTGTGTCCCATGGGACTATGTTTGGGTTTCCTTGTGTCATCATGCATCAAAAATATATGCTTAGTGTGTAGAAATACTGGTTTTCTCATCAGTGATATGAGTTAAAGATGGGGAACTCCTTTTAATTTGTAGCAGTAATACAGTCATTATTAATAGGAGGCAAAGATCCTACAATGTGAACATCAAAGGAATCTGACGTTATTTGGAAACAGCATTTGGTACATCACATCACATTCTACTCCTTGACTTTTAAGAAAGGCTCAAGAGAAAGCTTTTTCTTCCCCCCCCTTGGCTTCTAAGGATCTTTATTTATCACCCTCAGGGGCATTACAGTGAGTAATTAGATTGGACCAGGAGAACGACTTAATTTTATGAGAAACTCATTAATTCATCCTATTTTAAATCTTCTCATTTCACCCAAAACCCAATTATGCTTGTAGTGGCAATGATCTGGAAAGGCATTGTCTCGTAGGTATCCGGGGGCCACTGGGACCCCTGCAGTATTCATGTCGTGGAGACAAGGGTGACTCCCTTTCTTTGACTTTTAGGTCAAAAGAACTAGTTGCTGGGACAGCTTGACAATTAGAAAACCCTGATGAGCATTTGGAAGTAAAACAGCTGTACAATAACGGAGGGGTTCATGGTGCGGGGCAGAAAGCTCATCAGAAGAGACTATCCAAACAATTGAGTTCTATAATTAACACACAAAAATCTGTTCAGAAATGGTAATAACAGTAAAAGAAAGCTGAGAAGATGCTGTCTACTTATGTGGCAGATGTGGTTTTGTACAATCCAAGAGAGAAAATCCATCCTCTTAAAGACTAAGAACAACATTCAAGAGAAAAAATAAAAGTAACTTTTTGTTCCTAAGGGTGCAGTTAAAACATGAGCTTAAAATATTTCCAGAGAGAGAAGAGCTGTGGAAAAAGTAACCAGTGATGAAAGACATCAAATATGCTATCAAAGTATTTTTTCAAGTCTTTAAACACAAATTTCTTTCTCACTGAAATCTATAATCCTGACATTGAAATATCTGTTATTAAATTATTTACTCTGTCCTTTATTTCACCAAGAGTACTATTTTAGGATCTTTGTTTAAAGTTGGCTACAGTTATTGACTTAGAAGTTTTCCCTCTTCTGTTGTGTGTAGAGGGATATTTGATTCAAAATCTCAAGGAATTTTGAAGTTTTTTTGAGCACGTAGCTACTACATTTTTCTGCTTCAAAAAATGGAAGCTGTGAAATGCATTATTTCTGTCATTTCAGCCAGCTCCACAGATTTTATCTGTAGTACTCACTTGCCTGTGATAACGAATGTTCTTGGTGGTGTGCAGGTAGGTCCCTTTTGGGCAGGAGGGTGTAGCAGGAGTGTGATTTCTGTTTGGTTGTGGTCCTGCCCTGGTTTAGGGCCCTTTCCTTGTGGTGTTCATGCAGAGACTTAAGCCCTTGGCAGAGAGATCTATAAGGCAGTGGCTTTGTAGCCAGTGCTGCTGGCCTGTGAAGGACTGCATCCCACTGGGCTTTCTGTAAAAACGCACTTCAGAACATCTATGCCAAGTTTTCTTCTAGTATCAGTTCACTGACTTAATTAGATCTACTTGGGCAAAGCCACATTTCTGTGCTTGCTTTTCGCCCTGTTCTCTTTATTAGCTATTCTGTTTAGTAGCTCCTAATCGTAAATCAGTATTTTCTCAGTTGCAAGTTTTCCTCGTCAGCAGAGGCCAAGGCCTCAGGTAGGATGTTTCTCCTGGCCTTGGTCCCTGGTTGCCAGGGCTACTGCCCGAACTCCTGCCCAGTAATTTTCAGCTCAGAGCTGGTCTGCTTGGACCTTCCTCATCCTGTCCCTGCTCAGAGCCCGACCAGCCCTGCTGGAGTGCAGGGTCTCTCCCTTCCCTGCCTCAGATGCTGCTCATTCTCCTTGGGTGAGGAGCTGAGCGCTGCCTCTACGGCACTACCAGGGCCTCTGCTTGGAGCTCCCTGAGATGTTTTAAAGATATGCACTGGATTTTTAATTATTTAGGGACTTCTCAACAAAGAGGTTGGGATGATTTCTTTATCCAACTCGTTATAAGACATTATACAACCCCATAGCTTAGTTAAAACCAATTGAATATGTATATTTTGTTGTGTTTCTGTTTAAAAAGAATGTGCTTAGAGCCCCTTCCACTATAAGATGTTTAAATTCTTAAATTGCTGTCTGAAATTTTCTAATAGAAAATTCAGCATTTGCAGAGATCAGGCAAGCAGACTTGCCAGCCCACACATTTTTTATTTTTTTTTTTTTTTTTTTTTAAGGAAGCCATGAGTCTGAAAATCAGGTTTTAACGAGAAAATGGAGTTTGAAAAACAGCTTTAGAAAAACTACATCTAGATTTGACTGGAGGTCCATAATTCTTCAGAGCAATTTTTGCAGTTTTAACATGTATAACTCTGGTAAATTTGAAAAAAAAAAAAAGAAGGAAACAGGCACGTGATAATGACCAGCAATGTTTGCCAAATCCTGTCTCACTTTAATAGAATTAGAAATTAAATAGAGTTTAATATGGTAACTCAAAGACATCAGCATGATTATTTCAAGCTGATGTCCATTTAAAATCGATGTGATTTGTTCAGAGGAAAAACTGTGATCTGAAAACACTTGGTTTAAGAATTTCCCTTGAATCCAGTGCAATCAGTTTGTAACTGTGTTGTGCTTGTGGGTGATCTGAATGTGAGAAAAGATTTTTCTTCTTTAAAAAGAAACCAACAAACAAAAACCAAAAAAAAAATAAAAAAAACCTAACAGAAAGAACTAATTAAGGCAAAGCTAAGAAATTGAACTCAAAGTTTGCATTGCACATGTGAACTAATCTTTTTACAATGGCATCTTTCGAAAAGTGTGTAAGAACTCCATTCATGCTGGGTCTCACCCAGCAAATCCTTCCTAGAAAAGCAGCCGCGTGAAGATTTGTCATGAGCAAGCAATAAAGACTTGCAGGGAATAGGTTCTGTACAGGCTTCTTGTTTGCCTACTAAATCATTAACCTTCAAAAAAAGCCCATCTGTAGCCTTAACAGGCACTGGTTGTAATAGGTGTGTCAGCAGCACTTCATGCTAAGAACGGCTTTTACAGGATTAGGTTTGAGTTTTTAAGTGACGGTACCATGGAGCTCTTGGGGTCAAAGAACTACTGGTTTAATGCAGCACATTCTCTAATGCCCTTTTATGTCTGTTATGAAATGTGGTGAATCTCTGAGCACACTGAAATGAAGGAAACTCTTCAGGAGTAGGTGATTTTTTTTTTTTTAAGCAAAATGGCTGTGTGTGCTTAAGGAACAACCACTGTGTTTGGGGAGCTTTCTTCAGGTCTTGAAATATTAATGATCTTGGCTTAATATAGTAGAAAACAAAATACAGTGCATGAAACGAGGGGAAAAAAAATCCTCGAGTTATGGAGTGTTGACCTTGCAGTACTCACTGAATCCATCTATTCCCTTTTAAACCACAGAGTCTGAAAAGACAGGGAGGAGGAGGAATGGTTGCAAAAATTTTTACCTGTGACATTTTTCTTTCTAGCAGCATGTTATGACCCTAGCAGGATCTTCAGCCTTGTACTAGATTGTTGATTATTAAGTACTTTAATAACAGGAATGTGCTAAAGATGGCTCTTTGTTTAATGATTTCTGTGGATTATGATGTTCATATTAACAGTAATATTAGAGTTTACAGGTTTAATTTTTAAAATCTTGCATAATAGAAAGAATTTTGTGGATGAGAGCAATCAGTGTGGTTTCCTCTCGTATTCTGTTTATCAAAGCCTTGTCTTTATATATAGCAGTAAGATTCTGCCTGTGGGTATTTGTTCCGGTCATACACAGGCTTAGGCATATTTCTCATCTGAGCCATGACAGCAAAAACCAGGAATAATATCTCAGATCAGCATCTGCCACTTGACTGCTGCTCTTGTTAAACCAGGCACAAGAGAACATGTGATAGTACAACTCGCTCACCAGATATTGCAAATTATGTCAAAAACATGAAAGGTTATTTCCCATGGTTACTTTTTTGTGTGTGTGTGTGTTTTGTTTTGGCTTTTGGTTTTGTTTTTGTGGCTGGGCAGTTCCCTCACAAGCACAGTAAGCTGCTTTACAGGAGTTGTCTTTGCATACTGTGAGTGTCTGGTTGATAGGCCGTCCGTGGTAGGTTTGTATTCAAGCCCTAATTGTCTCTGATGTGGGGAAGCTGGGCTTGACCCCCGTGATTCTTCCTGCCAGAGCTGCGGTTGCTCATTTTAATTGAAACCCCAAGGCTGTTTGAAGCATGGCCAAAAAGCACCTTGCAGGTTAAACCTTATCTAATAACACAATGAATGTAAACTCCGGAAGCATAAATCTTGGTCACTTGAGCAATGTGTTTTTTACAAGGTCCTCTGCTCCAGTGACAGCCCCAGCGAGCAACACGGGGCTGATCTTCCAGTGCTCTTAGAGGTGGTGCGGCACATCGTAAAGTTAGGAGTTGGTAGAGAAATTCCATAAATGGCTCTGGTTAATAAGAATGAAGTAATTTGCTCTTATATAAATGTTTAAAATAAAAACTTTACTCATATCCCTCTCCATTTCCCATTGGAGGGCCTCATAAGAGAAGGAGGGAAAGAACAAGGAGGACTAAGGAAAGGTTGAAACAGAAGGAGCGAGCCTTGGCTGTGCAGGGGCCTGTGCCCTCCCAACAGGAGTCTATGCATAGCAGGGGAACCCTAAAGGTAGCATAGGTGATAAATGATGAGATGTAAGAGTGAGTCACACAGTAAATACTGGGAACAACCTTTCCTTTTTACTGGTTTGCATGCCTGGGAATTTTCTCTCCTCTGCATAGTGCTAAAAGCAAGTGGTGATGGTGGGCTTTTATCTCTAGCCAAGAGAGAAATTTCTGGGATGACATACCTGTTAGCCACTATGAAAATGTGTTATTAATGATGCTAATGAGTTTTTTCCAACTGAGGTAAAAGTAGCCATTTGTGTAAGCTTTGCATTTGTGAAGATGATGTCACCGAAAACTTGCCAGCAGCCCATGGGACCTGGTGACAGTGGTGCAGTTATGCCCTGGCTTTGAGGAGAGGAGAGCACTGCTGATCTCCTCCCTTGGGGAGAAAGAGCCAAATGAATTCTGCTTTGCCAAAAGGGAGATGTGCCATTTCCGGGCATGTTGGGCTGAGGGCCCTGCTGCCAATTGCAGGGAGTTCCTGTCCCACTCCCTCTTAAAAATTGGCAGCGTCTGACTGTCAGCTGCCATTCCTTAAGTGGTCATAGAATAAACCAATAGCACCCCTTTTGTCACGCTCTGTGTATGTGTGTGGGTGCAGGTGGACATGGGTTAAGCCACATGCAACTCCACAGTAAGCACAAAGAGGCAGCTGATATTCTGGCAGTGTCAATAGAGTATAATTTTTTTTGCCATCTCCACGCCAGCTTTTAAAATGGCTCTTACTGGAATGAGAAATCAGTATCCCCTGACATAGGATTACTCATTAAGAGTGTGGTGATTGTTAATTCTTCACCTGGGGCTAAGAGGACATCATTAGATCTCTTTGAAATGTCTCCTGCCTTGATTTTGAATGAGTAAGCTAGCAATTTATGATCACAGCCTGGGCCAATAACACTCTCCCTTCCTGTTCTTCCATCTAGCTTGCAAAATCGGATACTACAAGGCTCTCTCGACAGATGTGGCTTGTGCCAAATGCCCGCCTCACAGCTACTCCATCTGGGAAGGCTCTACCTCCTGCACCTGCGATCGGGGCTTCTTCCGAGCTGAAAATGATGCTGCCTCCATGCCCTGCACTCGTAAGTTGGTCTTTGAACAGTCTCTTTCCCTCTTATCATCCATTTCTTCTCCTGTCTTCCTTTCACTGTGTTTGTCGGAAACTCTACCTGGAGATCTGTGTCGCTAAAAAGTGTTCTGCATCTGTGAGCAGCATTCAGTAGATCTTGCGGCCCTTTGCAGATGCAGCTTGGATTTTGGCTCACACTTCGAGGAGAGAAGGCGTTAGTTCTTAGCCCTGAATTCCTAATGGTGACATGGTTATGCTGACCCTTAAGAGTTTACAGGCTAAATAAATTAGGAGATTGGGAGGAGACACAGGTAAAAAAGAGTGACTTGCAGACCTCAGTAACAGAGGCAGAAATAAAATACAGATCTAAGCTCCAGTCTAAGCACCTGGCCAGTAGATCGCATCACCTTTCATCTCTTTAAATACTGATATTTAGAGAAATCATGAAAGGTTTTCTTGTAATTGTGCGACCTGGGGTAAATAGTTAATATTTATAGTATCATTATATATATAATTTGCTTGAAATGTAGATGGTGACCCTTAGCAACATGAGTGTTCATCTGAAAGGGATTGTAATAGTAAATCTTAAACTGTAATGAAACAACCATCCAAGGCATGGTTTACTTTGTCCTGCATAGATGAATACATCATGTACAGCAAATGGAATTTGCTTTAGTTCTACCAAAATGCCTTCATCAGGGAGAAGGAGACATGCATTGAGCACACTCACAGAGTTGCTGGATCAACTCCTTGTCTTATATGTTGGTTAATGGCTCAGACAGCTGAAGACCTGGGATTCCAGGCATGTCCTGGTGTTAAATTGTGTCATCTTTGGTTTTCACTTCTTTAGGAGCAGAGCAGTTTTAAACAGTAAGTGAAAGAGCTGTATTTTACCAGGGGGATATCCATGTGTGGCTTTCCCTGAAAGTTACTGGAAATGCTTCCAGACTTTTGGAGTTCAGCTGTGTATTTATGTAGAGAGTGTATGTGTCTCTGTGTGAGGGAAGGCCAAGATATTTTTTTTGTAACATTTTAATATATTGCAAATTAATTTTGGAGAGATGACTCACAATTATTTAAATCTTAATTTCTCCCTTACAAGGCAGAAACAGAGTATGTCCATAACTAATCCAGCACTTATCCCTTCCCCACACCCCCTTGATTCCAGCTGTTCTCCAGTGATCTCCTTCTTTTCAGCACTGAGTTTTGCTGGGTGGTGGTTGAGCAGGCCAGGGCATAGCCAAGAGCAGCTGCTTTTGCTTAGTAGGAAGCAGAGAGGTCCATGTATCCCTTGCCAAGTGTTGACTGGGAATGGAAGTCTAACTGTTTTTAAACTTGCCTAAGTGGGCAGGAACATGCTTTATATAATATAATTTACACTAGGAGATAAAAACTTGAGCATTTTGATAGGAAAAATGTCTTTCTGCAACAACAAAACTATTGTTTGGAATGTACACCCTAAATAATATTATGCCAGCAGAAGCTTCTCAGAATCCTAGTGAGTGATATCCTGACCAAATTGAAATCAGATTAGTAATCAACTGGTTGAAATTAAGTAGGCATGTGCAGTTAGTGAAGTATGAGGAAAGAGTGAAACATTTCCAGAAGGGGAAATAGTGAGCAAATGATATGTATGTTTGCTTGTATTGCAAAATGTACCCCTGCAAGCTTAGCCCTTTTTTGTCAAGTTTTGGGCCTACTTGAGGCACCCTCCCCCATTCCTGTCCTCGGAGGTCAGTCAAAGTTGAAGTTGCTGATCTTGGTCTTTTACCCTGAAAATAGAAGAAAGAAGAAAGGCAAGGGCATGGCGCTGGCCTCAGCCTTCATCTCTGCAGCAGTCTAGGAGGACTCGGCATGCAGAGGCAAGGCAACACCACAATCCCATGGACACCTGCTCTTGGAAAACAGGCCTGTCTCTGGAGGTCCCATTTCAGAGCTTTGAATTTCCTTGTAGCTTAAGGGCTTCTTTTTCTGTGATACAGGGTAAAGAATGACATAGGTTATTTCTGAGCTGGCCTGTGGGGCAGCTGTGCCCCCCCTGCCTGCTGTGCCTGCCCATAGCCCCTGTTTGAGGTCAGCCTCAGCCATATCTGAACGCTGCTGTGATGGTGGGACCTGCTCAGGCACAAAATGCAGCCCTGCCTGCGTGGCTGCCCCTGGAGTATGGGGCAGGGGGCTCTGGGGGGCTGTTCCTTTGCCATATTCCCTACACTGAGTAGCCTCCTGGCCATGCACCTGAGGCAAGTGACAGAGCATTTAGAGGACCTCTGCTGAAGGGACATCCTTCGGAAGAAGGTCCCCGTTTGTCTGACTTTCCTGACAAGATGTGGAGACAGAAGGGAGCATAAACATCAAAGGTTCTTTCAGGCAGATTCAGACTCTAATCAGTTCTTACCAGTTGGTTAAACCAGGTGACAAACCCAATTCCCTTGTGCTGACAGCCATAATAATCAGGCACCTTCTTTGTTCATTATGCTCTCTTTAACTCTGGTATTCTCATTCAGGCCTGCATTTAGTAATCGCTCAGTGTGACGGCACACTAATGAAGAAATAAAACACAGTATCTGAGATCCATTCTTCTAGCAAAAAGATAGACTCTGCTCCACTGGCTTGTAAAATCAGGTTTCTGTTCACTTGGAGAACTATTAGACCAGGTGAATAAAAGTAACATTGGGTAATTTGGAAAGAACACCTGGAATGGACTGTGGATTGATCCTTTCTTTATTATTTCTAAACACTTCTTAAGATGAAGAGCTTCAGCCTTCTTAAGATGTGTTTTTGTAAAGCTTTGACCCTTGGTTATTGATTTCCTTTAGTAGTAAACTGGCTGGCCCTGTCACTTATCTCACCTTCAAGGCTGGGGGAGGAGGACTGTTAGGACTTTCCATTAGCCTGATTGTGCTAGTGGATGGAAGGGAACTGGAGAATTCCCTTTCCTTTCTTGCAATTCTTATGTAAGTAAGAAACGCAACAGCTATTTCTTGATGTGCTGGTCAGGAAGGGTGCTTCAGAATTTTATCATTCCATAATGCTGTTCTCTGATATTGCCCTCTCTTGCTGAGCTGTAAAAACTGCATCTATCCTCAGATAAGCCAAACATAGGACTCCTAAACAAGTAACTCAAGCTCTGGTTTTAGTATTCTCCTCTATTTCAGCTCTGTTAGAGTGAGTAATTATGTTTGGCTTAAAGGCTGTACTAGTGAGAGCAGAATGTGGCAGAGTGTAAGACAGTAGAGTGGGCTGTGTCGAAGGCCAGACATAGACACCTTGACGTACGTGTTTACTGGTGCATCTTTTCCCTCAAACTTGCCTCATGGGATAATCATCAATGTGTCTGTCACCAGTGAGAGCCAGAGCCACCCTGAATCTGCTGCTCTGGCCAAACTCAGGAATTCAGACTTTCAGCTCTGAAGCACAGTGGGCTTGTCAGCTGTGTGCCTGGTCATGGAGATGGTATGATTGACCTGTAATACACTTGAGCACAAACCATGGAAAACGTGGAAGGCTTTCTCTTTTGGAAGCATTGCAAAAGTAATGTCAAGGCACCTCTTCAGAGCTTCATTATATTTCAGTACTTGCGGAGAGGAAGGGTCTTTCATAAGGTTAGCAATGTAATGGAGAATAAATTACCTTACCCACGCACAGTCCATGAGGCTGGAAAACAAATCAGTCTCAATCATGGTCCTTGTCCCTGAATTTCCTTCTCTGTAAGGAGATACGCTGGGAATTGCAGCCTGGCATAGGCAGGTGCAGTTCCCACCCAAATTAATGGGCGTTGTTCCTGCGCCCCCACCGTTAATGAGTCGGGTTCTCTAACTCTTTTTTAACAAACAATGCTCACATTATGAGTGAGGAAGGGACAGTTTTGTATTGTTTATATTGTCTGTTCAATTCAAATTATTAATGATTTTTAATTGGAAGCTCTTTACAAAAGAGAGATTATCAGCATAGACTGTCCAGCTTGAAATCTGTCTCAGTAAATGACCCTGAAGAATTTAGTCCGTTATGCCACCCAAACAGTGACTGATGGATTGATATTTTGTCATGCCCTGAAATATTTAAAAAATGGTTGTGTTTAAGACAGTTTATACCAGAGAAGCTTAGAGATAATAAGAAAAAATTTAGTGAGATGCAAGAAAAAAGCGCCTGCTTTTAAAAGGACCTTCTCCAATATAGGTTATCAAGAAACTGAATAGCCTGACTTCTAACAGCAAACATCACTTACTTGTCTTTACATTCCTCTCTTCTAATTGAATTTAGTGCACTGCTGTATTTCCTCCAGAAAGTATATTGTTTTTAAATTACCATTTCAGTGCTATTACTCAAGGCTCCTGCTTCTAATGCTTTCTGACAGTTATCAGCATAATGAACCATAATGAAATGATGAGCAATCTACAGTGGAAACTCAATGTGGATTCCACTAGAGCTATGTGACTGTGTTGTTAAAATTTGAATGCACATTAAAATAACACTGTCCTTATTTGTTCCCAAGGTCAAGGCTCTAGAAAAGGTCTGAAAGGTCTAAACACTTCAATTTTGTAAATGTTGCAGTCTTAATATAAACCCTTAGTGCAATCTCGTGTTGTATTTATTGCATCTCAGATATAAATATTTGACCTGCCTTTTCAAAAAAGAGTGAATTTACCTGCCTAATAACTGCGTTTGCAAATGAGTAATTACACAGGAGATGATTATTTGAGCATATGTTTATAACGATTGCTTAGACTTCTAAATAAACAAATGTGCTCCTTTTCCTTCGACTTAACTTGTGCCTTTTCTAGGTTTTCCGGTCAGATGTGGATTCCCACTGCTTTAGCTATTAAAAGAAAAGAAAGTAGGGTACACTGCATGGCTGTGCTGGCTAGTGTATTGTTGGTGGCTTTGCACTGGCTTTGCCAGGCTTCCTTCCCCAGATTTGCATGCTTGTGCTGGCACTACCTGCAGTCTGACCACTGCTGTTGGAGCCCCTTCTCTATAATATAAAGTATATGCCAATACAGACTCTAATCTTCAAAACTGAAATTTATAACATAATTCTTCCACATCTTTATATATGTACCTTAAGTAAATTATTTTGTTCTTAAAATACCGCATGAGATTGTTCGTTATGTAAATAGTACATCAAAATGGCTTTCAAGCTGTAGTATGGCTGTTGCAAGGGCAGAGGGAACAATGGGTAGGCAGTAGGGAGAGAATAATTTTTCTTCTCCACATAGTCTGGGAAAATAGAGCATCCATCGCTGCATCGCTGCCAGACCGAGAGAAAGGGATTGTGAGTGATGGGAATCTCAAAGGAGAAGGCTGTCTCCCCTCGTCTGTGGTGACGAGCTGAAGGAATTGAATAAGAAGGGGAGTGGTTATGGCTTGAAGAGAAGAGACGGGAGTAATTTGACAATGTGTTTTATAATCAGTAGACTTAAAATCATCACTCCTTTAAATACAGCAACTGTTTATTAGCTGTCTTCTGATTTTCTGGCCAGAGCCTTAAATTAACAGAGACATTTACTCAATTAAGTGGGGGCTTTGATTTGGTTAGTCAGGACCCAGTTCTGCAGAGTTGTTGAAATAAATTAGAGGGCAAAACAGAATAAGAAACTCTGTAGTTGGGCCAATTACAGAACAACTTATTTTTCTGGTTGGATTTCTTTCCTGTCAGACTGTCAGATAACCTTCCGGTATACACAATGGAATTCTTTTTATCTCGAAAGAGTGAGTGAACACGGGTGATATTGTCTGCAGCACAGCATATTAGAGTGGATGCGATAACATGTCTTAGCATATGTGGCAATGCAAAACGTTCTTGTATGGCAGATTTTGGAAATGAAGCCCAGAGCCCACAGGGGTGGTGCCTGCAAGCATCAGTTTTCCCACACCTCTGCCAGTGGTAACTGGACCTCTTTGCCTAACTCCCTTTGCCTGGAGAGGAGATATTAATTGGTTGATTCTCCAGGTGAAAGGGACAAAGCCCATTGTGAAGCTGGTAACCAGAGTTCTTTTGGCAAGTAAATAGGAAGTTGTACATGCCAGTAAAATGGGCATTTTATCACTGGCACTGCTCCAACATCCCTGGCTTGGCAGAGCTCCCACTGAAGTCAAAGAAATCTTGCCCAAGTAAATAAATGAAGAATTGTTTACCAAATCATTTGCCTTATTATAACCCAGTTGTTGTAATGCTAGCCATGCATGGAGAAGTGGGGTGGAAATAGAGCAGATGACTGATATTTCAAGTGGCTGCCGCATCTTGCGGGCTGTTGACTTTGGTCTCACCAGTTGTAAAAACACACAGTGTCTAATGATAAATGGTCAGGAATAGCCAGGCAGACAAGAAGCGAGGGTTGTCCGAACTGCCAGTGCTTGTGTAAATTAGCCCGCAGCAACAGGGGACCTGTCCACAACTGCTGAAAGAAGCAATTAGTGGCAGCAACATACACAACTGTGACGGGAAAGTGTGGGCTTTATTTCTGAGTTTAAACTTACACAGCCCAGGTGCTTACTCTGCGTTATAACTTGTCTTTCAGATGGTTAGAGATCAACAACAGAGGCTTATCTGAAGGGCATCACAGCTCACATGCTGAAACATCATTGACAGCTCCACAGTTGCCCAGGTTTAATGAAGCTTTATGAGACAGAAAGAGGATGCCAAAGTGCTTTCTCTTGAAGGCTGTGCCTGGCACTGCTTTGCCAGATACTTTAGTGAGTGAACTTAAGGAGTTTAAAGACATTGATTATTTAATAATTACTTTCTTTGCATCCTCTCTGAAAATAGTGAAGTCTATTTCATGCTCAGCCCTGCCTCCAGGGAGATGAATTCTAGGATCATGATCAAGTTAAAGAGCATTGATTGGAGTTGTTAAAGGCCATCCGTGCAATAACGGCGTGGTGAAGCCTTGTTGAGAGAGCAGCAGTATGGCCCCAGTGGTGAGGCTGGCAACACGAGGAACAGCCTTAGCAGAGCTCTAGTCCTGCCTCCCTGTGCCCGAGCCAGAAGTGCCTTCAAAGGCACTTGATGTACTTCCAGTGGCATTTCGTTGCCCTCTGCAGATATGCTCCAAAAGATCATTGGAAAAGTTCATTGTATGGATCTTTTCTTTTTTTACACCTCTTTATTTGTTCTCTGTATTCTTGCTGTGTTGTACAGAAAAGCTGGCTCTCAGATCTTGTATAGCAGTTGTGGTAAACTTTTCAGCAATCCTGATAGTACATTTCTAGTTAGGTTTTCTTGCTATTAGACAGTCAGATGTTTGTTCCCAGGTGCCTGCTGCTCCTTTAACTTATCAAAGACTTAGCTGCTCCTCTGTAGTATAGCCAAGGCCAAGCTACCGATTCAAAACAGCCCAGTTCATACTAGGCTCCTTTTAAATGACAGTGAGTCATAGCAACCTTCCCTGTTGTATGAATCTTGTTTATTGTGTAGCAAATTAGCTCAGGATTTCTGAATACCCCGAGTTCCCTTTGAAATCACTGGAGATGAAGAGGGTCAGCATCTCTGGAGCAGGCTCATAAAGAGGATCCTTTTGTCAGTCCTGATCCAAAGCCCATTGAAGCCTGCTGGTCTGCCTTATTGACTTTGCTTAACAAACACCCGTAGCTGGCACACTGCATTTAACAGTATGTTTGTAGGGTTTTCTCAGTTTTTGGGGTGAAGTTAGAAAGCTTCAAACCGCAGCAGGTTATCATATTATTTTTACTCTTTGTTAGAATAATTGTGAATTCTTACTAAGCTAAGGTCTGCTTTTTCTGCCTCAGAAAGACTGAGGTGATATTTTCATGAAGGAGAGTGCGGGAATGGTTAAAGAAGATTAAAGTCTTTTCTACATGCTTGAGGTTTTCTGATGTCTGGTGGGAATTGCCAATGAAGCTTCCTTCTGATTTCACACTGTCAGGTGAATGCAGGCCGAATGCAGTGTGACAACCCACTTGAAAATAATTATCCATTGCCCTGGCTGCAGAGACATCCGTTACCTGATAGTGAAATGTGCTTTTACACATGTGCACACACACAGGGAGTAAATTATTTTTTTTAATCATTTCTCCTTCCAGGGCTCATAAGCTTCATCCTGCTTGTTACTTAGTCACATTTATATCTTTGGAAAGCATATTTTTCTCAAAGGAGGATGCATTTTAAATTCACCAATCTGGTGACTGACAGGGTGCTCCTAACAAAGGCATGCCATCTTGAGGATGTATATTTGAAATATCCCCATTAGTACTTCCATGGAGAGTGTGGGTTTCAGTTTGCATTTTTAATGGATCTCCTCCCACAGCCAGATCTCTTAAGGTAATAAATCTTAACTATACCATAGGCTAGTAGTAAACAGATGTGGTTACAGTCCAAATACTGATAATATCAGTTCAGTCCTTAGTGGGTAATGTTGCTGCCAAAGTAATCTACTACCACTGTTAGTGGCAGAGGACTAAGCTGGCACAAAAAAAAATGCTCCTGAAGGAGCCTTCTGCCAGGGGACAGAATGTGACAGAACAGTGCAGACAGATGGCTGTCTGTGGCTAGAGAGAACTTTATTTTGGGTGCCATCAGAATGGGTTTCCTGTAAGTGCTAAATTTACTTTAAAGGAATTAAGTGCCAGAACCCTGTGCTGAGGTGGTTCAAAAACAAAAACCTTTTTGGTTTGTTTTCTGATGTTTTTGTTTTCAACCTAAGAAAATAGTATATAATGGCTGCTTGTGTCTGATAAAATTGGCCAAACTAGAGCCCACAACTTTATCTTCAGTCAGTTGGCCATGGGACCTCTGAGGAAAGGAAAAAGAATTTTTTTTACTTGCATATAGCTTGGATGAACAAAAGCTGTTTGCCCAAAATTTGGAGCTGCTAGTTTTCTAGGAGTGGGATTCTGGAGTACTGTCAGCCTGGGGCAGCAGAGAACCAAGCTGCAAGATCCTTCTGCTTTTCCGTCATTTTATGAGACAACCAAGTCACCTGGGAGCTGTTTTGCTGGGAATAATTTCTTTCTCATCTCATTTCTCTGTGCTTTAATCCACGCCTCCTAACCATACACTGTTGCTGAACTAAATTAACTGGTTTAGTGAAGACAGTATTCTTTATGTCAAACAAGTCTGTCTGGTCTGCTTGTAGAAAACTGTAATTGAATTTACCACATACACCCACAGAGACTTTTAGAGAAGCACCTTGTTGGGCAGATCAGTAATAAAAAAGGAAGATGTAAAACCAGGGATATTAAAACCTTTGTCATAACCATTTAAATACAGTTCCCCAGTACAGTGCACTTACAAGTCTACCTTCAGATCCCAGGGTTAGTTTCCAGACATATTTTTTGGTTGCGTAGATGGGCCGGGTTTACAGCTGTAGGGAGAAAGGGTTGGCTGGTTTGGTTGGAGTCTCCCTGCACGCTCAACCAATCCTGTCTGCCTGCCTGTCCTGCTGGAGTCCCTCCAGCTCCAGCACCTCCTCTGACTTGTGTTTGTGGTATATGGTGTTTGTCAGGGGAGACGCTCTCCTCTTTTAACTCGCGGCTTTGAGGTAATGCTGAACTTGCAGTCCTGGCACACCCTGATTAGACCCCGTCCTTGGGCATGCTGAGGTCCTGGGGTCTGTGCTTTTGCTTTGGCATGCCTGAAGGGTTGGGCACACCGATCCCTGAGGGCAGCAGGAATATTCATTCCGATGCAACTAATCGTCTTTGTGCTATTTGCCTTTGAAATCATTCACCGCATTTAGGGCAGATTTTCTTTCTCCTTGCCAGAATGATTTTGCCAGATTCATTGTGCTGAACCTCCTATACTTGTACTGGTCCTTTGGGGACAGAAAGAAAGGGGCTTTGGGATAACATTCCCATCAAGCTCTGATGGTCCCTCAGTGTTTAGGTCATCTGATTTAAACAAAAAGTACTGTTCTCCTTGCAAATAAACGGTTTACTGAGGTGACATTATGCCCAGTGTTAGTCTGCAGCCTGGTTCACTTTGCAGCTGTGGCCTCTTGTCATCTGCACCCCACAGGTGCTAATTCAGTCCTGGAGAGCAAGTTCATTACTGGGTCTTTACTGCAAAAGCTCTGTGTGAGTCACTCCAACGCTTGGACCATGTTTGATCCCTGGTTTGCATCAGAGAGGCTCCTTAACTGTGCCCACAGAGACCTATAATCTACAGAGAGCTGACACACAGGTAATGGAGCACAGGGAGATTTCCTGTGGTCTGGAAGGAAGGAAGGAGACAGTCAGGTGTTGATAAGTGCCCTTGTCTTGGTTTTCACCAGGCCCTTATTGGTCATACAGGGGCATGTGGGAGGCTTCTGACTGGAGAGGGACTTGAGTGTTTTGTAAGAAGGGAGGGAAAGAAATGCTGATGGATGAAAAGCTAAAATGCTGCTTGAGGTTGTAGGAGTGCTAAAATACATCAGTCCTTTTAGTACAAGTAATGCTCATGCTATTAACCCCTTAAAAGCTCTTGTTTCCCTGAATGTTGGTTTGATGTGAGACAGAACATTGTCCTTAAGACAGACAGATCTACCTGTGGGTGAAAGACAGATGGATATGATGGCTATAGCTTATTGCGCCAAGAGAAAACCAAACGATCTGCATTGCCCAATACATTTAAGTAAATCTAATAGGAGGGGTGAGGAACATAGCAAGATTAGCCTGACAAAGATTATTTATTGCTAAACAGTGTCTCCCTCAGCCCTGACACACAATGAATTGCTCCACCCAGGGCCTTCCCATTTGCTTCATGGCTGAGTTGATTTTGATGGGTTTATTGTGAAGCAAGATTTATGGAGCCCCAGGAAGGAATAAAATTAAAAACTTCCGCTCCCTGTGTTCCCACAGAGGAGCCCCCCGTGTCTGTTCATGGTGCTGGTACATGGGCTGGGAGAAGGATCCGGCTTTCAGGCCCTGTGATCAAAACGTGTCCTCTTTGCACGTGTCCTCCCCAGTGTGAGAACATTGAGTGGCTCTGCAGATCTATCCCTCAGATTCCATTGACCTGGGCAGGAAAAATGACAGCACTTGTCCTCTTTAACTTTAAAGCTCATTTTATGATTTTGTTGGTTTTCAAAATTAAAACGTCTAGATTTTAATTTTTTTTTTTCCTGTATGAACTGCCACACTTTTAAGCTATCCTGGGCAGTGGCAGTATTAGCTCCTTCCAGAGTGTCAAATGGCCTATGCAATAGCATGCTTCCATCAGCAGGAGTTTTAAGAAAAGTGCTGTAAAATGTGGGACTTGTGACAGAGTCACAGACAGTGATGGTGATTCAGAAGCACAGATCCCTGTCTCCTCTTTCATCTGCCCCATAGCTGTATTTTTCTGCCAGAGGGTTTGTGTGAGGGTGGTGGTCGGGCTGGCAGGACGCTGTTCCTGTGGGATCCTGCTAGCTGGGTTCATCCTGGAACTGTGCTGGCACTTGCAGCCTGCCATGGCTCTGAAAGGGTTTTCATCTCATCTAGCAGCAGCGGCTCTGTTTGTCAGAAACAAAGCAAATCCTGATCACCATTGAAGGAGCAGATACGCCCTGTGTTTCAACATCTGAAACCAGACCCATCAATCTGAAGCCATTCCCCACTCCCAGTGCCAACAGCTCCATTGATGACTATGCTCCAGAAAGAAAAGAAATTGCTTTTTCCCCTCACTGTAATGTCAGCCCACCATTTGGAGACTCCCCCGCATCTTCCTTTTCATGCTGGAGGTGGTGCACTCATCCCTGTGACCTGCAAGCATCTGCTTCCCTGGTTTTCCGCTTCATCGCATCTCTGTTTAGACACTGCAATGCCCTGTCCCACATACTAATTACTGACTTTTTGCTTCTGAGGAGCTTGATTCATTCTGGCACATTTTCCCATGTGAAACTGGACCTAGAGCCTTGGAAAATATCTTAATGGACATCAGAGCAACTCTTGAGTTTAACCCCAAACTGGCTGCTGTATCTGAGCTAAGAGGCACATCATTCAGACCACAACTGTGGCAGTATGAACCCTCTTTGTGTGGAGGTCTTTGCTGCCGGGAGACCCTGCTGAGATGGGGATATTCTCACCCCTGGCAGAGCCCGGTCCTGCTTGGGGAGGGAGGTGTTTGCACTGGCACCACCTTATCTGTGGCACCTGGCTGTGCTGCGAGTCGATGCTCTCACATGTGTGATTGCAGCAAGTGAATTCTCTGAAAGAAAACGCCTTTTGCTTTTTCTTACTATAAAGCTCTTGCTGTTTCTCACAGGAGCAGTTTCTGTTCAGGGCTTCCTGCTGCCAGGTCCTGGCCAGGCTCTGTGAGGAAAGACAGCCTCAGCTACCACTGGCTCTAGCAGCTGCTCTGGCCAGGGCAGACCGGGGCTGCATGGCATGGCCTTGGTCTTGCAGGCTGCTGAGGCTTCTGGTTCCCTCCTGAGGGTTTTGTTGGTTCTCCTGTTTCCTTGACGCTGTGGAAGGATAGATGTTGTCACCTGGTGCACCTGCCCACCTTGAAGAGAGAGTCTAGGTGTGAGGCAGTTTGGTGAGGTCTGGGGTAGATGGAGTTTGGATCAGTTCCTGCTCAGCAGTTTCTGTGCTGCTGCTTGAGTTCCCAATTTCAGAAGTGTCTTCCACCTCATTGCACTCCGAGTGTATTTTGAAAAGAAGGCTCATGTATTTGCAGGCAAAGCAGAGACCACTTTCTCCTGTCCAGGGGAGCTGGCAAAGCCAGCTTTTGGAGGAAGGAGAGCTGGTTGTGGGACAGAGGCAGTGGGCTGACACTTGGGACGTTGTGACCAATGCCCAGGTGTGCAAGGCACGTCTTGTGTGCCCTTGTCTCACCACAGCTCTCTCTGCCTCCACTTCTACATGATGAACAGCGATTAAAACCAGTTTCTTTCCCTTTTCTTTCTCATCTAGTTTCTAAGCATTTTTGGATCGGGAAACGTCTCTTACTGTGTTCAGTAACTGATCTTTCAGTAAAAGGGTTTTGTCCTTAGGAGTCCTGAGTGCTGCCAGTGTATAAATAAAAGTCATGAGTGGCAGGCCGGTGGTGCAACAAGCGGGAGGGCTCCCTGTGGCAGGGGCTGGCCCTGGCTCTCTCTTCTTGCAGTAATTCTACCTGTCAACCCTGATTAACTCAGAGACTGTTTCAGAGGTTTGGCAGGAAGGGAGGATTTCCCTCTTTTCAAAATTATTATATTAATTTTGTATTCCTGAAGTGAGCACAGAGAAACAATCCTTGCTTGGCTACCCCTGCAACAGAGACCTTTCATTTAGGTACTGAAGATAACTAGATACATTTGACCTCTATATAATTTAAGACTCTTTTCTTAACCTACCTACCTGTCCCAGATTAAAAGTTCTGTCTCCTGTTGAACATGTGTAACATCCTGGTGGCTTCAAGCAGACCCAGAGAGGTGATGCAGCCCTCAAAATCTTGTTCTACACACTGTGCTCAGGTCTTGGGCTTCCTTTGAGATGCACCTGATGAATTGAGGGAGCCAGAATTAATCTTACCCATAGTCAACTCTTAACAACTTAACCTTTTTGCTGCTACGTTTGATAAGTCACTTCGTAATTTCAGCAGAATGTCACTGGAACATACTCAGTTCCCATCTTGCCCTAATGTCTGGTTTTGTACTTTTGGCATATTAAAGATTATGACTGATGTATTTATACACTTCATGAAACTACTGGTGCTGACTGATTTCTCCCCCTCCTCCCCCCACCTTGTTTCATAACATTTGACAAATAACAGGAATGCAAAAACTGGCCTGAAATCTGCCAGAACATACTTTTTCCCTTTTCTGCCAGGAGATGTGGTTAAATTTTTTTTGAATTCCAACCATGAAATGTATTTTGATAAAATTTAAAAAACTTTCATGAGCTCTCTTGTGTCTTGAATAAAAATGGAATTTGTGGCTTTCTACAAAATTATGTTCAGTATTTTTCTGTCAATAGTATTTGTATGTAAAGCTCTGACTAGGAGTAGTTACTAAGGACAGCTGTTTTTACTGTATTCCTGTTTGGATCATTATATTTTGCAAGCTTTGTTCTCGTTCTGTTTCATTTCGATACAGTGGTTCCCTGTTTCAAAATAATTGTGTGTGTAGTCAAAGTGCCTTTGTGCTCTGCCCCAGAACAGGTTGCCTTTCAGTGGCCAGGGAAACTTTTTGGGATGTATAAAATACCTGTCTCTTTCATGGATTCGCTCTGAATCATCCATGTTAAATTTAAGGGTACATAAAGTGTGTCTCAACTGTATTGAAATTAGATTAAGAATCATAGGATTAGCTCTTCTGCGTTTTCAATTTGCCTATGGGTTTGGGGCCTGTGGGGATTTAAGCATATAAATAGGATTTCTGCCTGTGCGTTGGTCCAGAGCAAGGCAGGGCTCTGCCGCCCGGTCGGCAAGACCCAAAAATGGGGCTGAAGGTGTGGAAGGAGCTGCTGCCAGCAGGCTCTGCCCTGCCTCTGCCCCTCACCCCAATCGGCTCCCTCCTGCCCAGGGAGGTCCTCCCCAGCCTGCCTTTGGCTCTGTCCTCAAATCCCTGTGCTGATAACAGCTGGGAGCTCTTTGGCAGCGAGTTTATTTAAAGTCCCCTGTCCCTGCGGTGGAAAAGCTGACTTTGTGTCTCAGATTCAGCCTTATTTCCAAGCTTTCTGTCTGATCTGTTGTTCCTGACCAGGTTTCTTTTATCAGCTCTTTGTTCAGCTGCTCACCATATTTTCCTCTCCATTTTTTTCACGTTCTCCAGCACTCCCCTTTCACAGCATTTATTCCTCATCCTTCAAAGCCTGAGTTCTGGGTCCGGCTTTCTACTCAGATCTCGATCCTGCATCCCAAAATGTCATGTCCAGGTCCCTGCCTGATGGGCTTCAGTGTTCACTGAATGTGATTTGACATCCACTTGTCTGGAAAATATTGTACTTCTATTTTTCAGAAAAAAAAATATCATGAGATATTCCTATAACAATTTCAGTGACAGTCTGCCCGTACAGAATCTCAAGTGAAAATCTCAAGTGAAGCAGGAGTTTGTGCATTCAGTCCTTTGCTCAGGAGAGCGTGGAAAAATGAGTGTAAAATATGTGAATTTAACATTTTTCATAACATATATAAATAGTGAAAGTAAAAAAAGCCCTCTTGTTTAATTGCAGTACTAGGCCTTCAGGCTCATTTAGAGCTGGAAAATACTGTTAATTCATCAGATGAAGAGATCGGAGTTTGACTTACCTATTAATTTTTCATCTTACTAAGAACGTAGAGAAATAAAATTCTGATTGGTCTCTTCTGTCCTTGACTTAAAAGGGAGTTGCACAGGTCTGGGACCCTAAATCTGATGCTACCATGTAAGCTTTCTCCAGTTACTAAAAACATGTGGACTTTGTCTTTTTAGGCCCTCCGTCTGCTCCCCAGAACCTGATTTCCAATGTCAATGAGACATCAGTGAACTTGGAGTGGAGCCCCCCTCAGAACAAAGGTGGCCGGGAAGACATCTCCTACAACGTGGTGTGCAAGAGGTGCGGTGCCGGCGACCTCGGCCGCTGCCGGTCCTGTGGCAGCGGAGTGCACTTCAGCCCCCAGCAGAACGGCCTGAAAACCACCAAAGTCTCCATCACCGACCTCCTGGCACACACTAACTACACCTTTGAAGTCTGGGCGGTGAATGGAGTGTCCAGGCAAAACCCCAGCCAGGACCAAGCTGTGTCAGTCACTGTGACAACTAACCAAGCAGGTAGGAACATAAACAGTGATTCTCTTCCCCTCTCTGCTGCCTGTTTTGTAGGAAAGATGTGATTTCCATTACGTTTAGCATTAGTAAATGAATGCAAGGAGCTCTAAGATGTGTAACTGGGTCAAACCCTTATTTTCTGGTTATTTATATGGATAGTTTAAATTCTTCAGAGAGAGGACAGTTTGGAGGTGTGTCTGGGAGCAGGCTGTGCTGTAGCACCCTGGGAGGACACTGGGAGGCATCTGCAGAAACAGCAGCACAACTGCCCTGTCTCCCCCACGAGCCCTCAAGCAACTTGGCCCCTTGGTAAGGGAGACCCATCACAGGGACACGAACGTGTCCTTGGCGTTTACAGAAGGCAAAATACACACTCTGGGGGCACAGGGTTGAGCTCCTGCCCCCTTTCAAAAAGGACTGTGTAAGATTCAAAGAGTGGAATGAGTGGGGCTCGCTTGCCTGCCTGCTCACTCTCCTCTCCTGCAAAGTCTATTAGATTCTGTCCCGTTGTTAAGTAAATACCTCCTTAACCTGCTGCTGACAGTGTTTCAATTGATCAGAGCTGGCATTGCTGTAGAAATCCTGTATGAGCTTTCATCTTCATGCTGTCTGATTTTTGCGCTTCATTCATCTGGGAGAGTGAAATACTATTTCTGTGTATAGCAGATTATTTCAGATACCCTAGGCAGTTCTGATTTTTTGGTCCCTTTTGCTTGACCTAGTAAGGGCAAAGGCTGCTGCAGCAGATCACCGTTTAGTTTTGATGCTAATTTGTTTGATCTTTTTCTTTAATTACATGAAAACATTTCTTAGTTTGCAGCAAGCTAGGGTTTCTCACAGAGGGTTCCAGTTGAATTTTTAATGTAATGCACAAAATTATATATGTTTGAATATGACAGTCTTCTATATGCAGATTAGAGATCCAGACTGTCAAACTGGCTATGAGACCGTCAAACCTGTTATCTGATGGCTCACAGCACTGATTGCCTTCAGGTCCCACAGATGTTGCTGGCATTCAGCACCTTGGAGCGTAGCTTACAGGGTTGTAATTTATTGTTAGACTTCTGGCCTATGGGACAGTATTAATATTGCATATTTTGATAGTACTGGACTACATAAATATTTTTAATTCTATGTCCTAGTAGATGTGTGTGAAAAATAGGTATGCATAGTCTAAATTTGCAAATTTTAGCTGTAGTCTGGAAGGCGTCAATATTACCAGTGAGAGATACATTCAGTTTCG
Source organism: Pseudotriccus pelzelni (assembly GCA_035584735.1). Lineage (NCBI taxonomy): Eukaryota > Metazoa > Chordata > Aves > Passeriformes > Tyrannidae > Pseudotriccus > Pseudotriccus pelzelni. The sequence goes on from JAWMRA010000009.1 coordinate 18,095,579, forward strand.
CAGTGACAGTTACAAGTGAAATTGTCAAGTCCAAGCTGAAGCTCCTTTGAAAACCTGGTCCAGCGTTTTTTGTTCTTCACGTACAGTTGACAGCATCCCTTTTAAATTATGATTCAAAAATTCAAACTATCACTTTGCCTAGTGAAAAGAAGACTAATAGAGAACAGGGGCTATTAGGGAGTCTTGGGAGCCGTGGGAGAGCGCTGTCATACGCTGTACGAAAAGAGGAGGTTGAGAACAGCAGCAGGGACAGTGTTTTTGTGCTATGAATGCCTAGCAAAGAGAGTATTTCTGACTGATTTTGGCATGTGTAAGGATTAGTGGATGCATATATGCATGAATAAGTGAGCAGGATCTATCTACCGTGTGAAAATTCTACCATCTTATGCTTTTGTATGCAAACCAAGATCTGATTGAATATGCAAATAAGAATTGATTTTGTTTATTATCCATGAGTAACATTCTTCACATCAGGAAATTTGTATTTTTGCCAACATTTCCAATTTCAAAACATGCCCAGTCTATCAAATGCGTCAGAGGGCCAGGGAAAATTGTACTGGTATAAATGAAAATTAGCGCCAAGGTGCCAGTGTTCTCCCCTCCATACAACTTTGTGGTTTCTTCTGCATAAAAGATCTAAATAGAAAAGTGTGTCCTAAACCTACAGATCTCAGCTGAGATAAATAATCCTTACACACGCAAATAATCCCATTGATTTTGGTGAAGCTGCTTGCTTGAGTAAAGGTTTGTAAAGTTAGACCCTTGGGTTTTACAAGTACTTATCTGTTTAATCATTGTAAATGTGTGTCTGGGGTGCATTAAAATCCTTGTGCCACTAATTTTCTTTCACTATATGTCATTATAAAGAAATCACATCATGATAGAGCACTGCCACAGGCTTGGTTTTGATCTTGCACCTTTCACTAATGTGATGCCTTAGTTTCTTTGAGGCAATTTCTAAATTCAGATTAGAGCCAAGCTCCTCCTTTAAAAACACTTCTTCCCTATTTTACTAATAGAAATGAAACCACCAACACTGAAAATTTTTAAATTACTTTGGTTTTGCTCTCTGTGATTGTACTTTTCCAATATTTGATAGGAAAAAATGTTGTCAGTGCGTTTTTTGGAGTTCTTTACATATGAGCAGTGGTTTTGGATTGTATTCTGGGGAATTTGCTAGAATTTCTTGCAAGAGGTGCATCTCTGAGTTAAATTCAGTAGGAATGCAGGAGACCGGGGAATCCTTCCTCTTAACAAATTGACCTTCCAAATATGCAACCATATAATCTGAAGAAAATATGCAGAAATTTTAGAAGCAGTTTTTGATGTCAGAATCAGGAATCCAGGTATCTTTATGTTTGCATGTGTTGGTGTCAGCCCCTGTAGAAGGTGTGCATTTGGAGACAGACAGAGAACAATGAGAAATCAGTTACTGGTATATTCAGCACAAAATTGATGAAATGTATTGCAGTGACAGAAGAGGTGCAGTCGAAAGGCACAGGTGTTTTTTTGTTTGCTTTTGTCAGTTTACTCCTAGAGATAAGGAAATGAGGCAGTTTACTTTCCCCTCTTTGTTTAGAAACTCTTCAGTTTCCAATACTGCAGAAAAGTGTTTAAATCAAAATAAGATTTGCCATTCAAAGTAGGATCAAAAAGCATTTGAAAAGGTCCTGGTTTTTATAGCTTTCTTAAAAAAAAAAAAAAAAAAAAGGCTAAATTTCAGGCTTTGAACCAAGTACAAATTTCTGCCTCCTAGTGAAGTACTTCAGTGTTGTGACATTTTAAGAATTTTGAATCGTGAATTCAACTCACTGTTTTGCATGTTTAGTATAATATTTTTTTTTTAATTTTTTTTGAGATGGGAACCGTTACTCTTTGCCCATATAAGATTAGAAACAAATTAAAAAAGCAAGGATGGAACACTGAGCTGCTGAAACTTGGAGCCAGCACCCTTAGCACCCTGAGTACTGGAAGTGCTGATATTGTGGGTCTCCATCAGTAGTGGTGGCTTCTGTGGCTTTCAATTTTTGATGAAATGAAATGAAATAAGCACTTTGTTCGTCTTAAAAAAATATGAAATGACTTGTGGAGGAGAGGCAGACCAGCAATCCTCCTGTGATGCTGCTAGGAGAAGCTAATTTCAAGGAGGAACTCTTACCATGCAGTTGACAGAATAGCTCAAAAATCTCCAGGCTTTTTTTTTTTTTTTTCCCTGCTCAGGGTAATGCTGTGAAGCTGTTCAAAATTAAAAGTAAAGCTCTCAATAAAGAGATCTTGTTCACAGCATGCAGAAAGCTTTTGTGGTTTGTTTTTTTGGTTTGGTTTTTTTTTTTCTGAAGAGGCGTTGAACAGTTTATATTGTTATTAAAGATTACAGCTGAGCTGTTTAGGTCTCCAGCCTGAGAGCCACGTTCACTGCTCAGTCTCTCAGTGTGCATGTCTGAGGGGGCAGCGCTGCCGGGACAAGATCTTTTGCACGGATGCTGAAGGTATTCAAAAGACAGGGCAGCAGCGCAGGGGGCAGAGCCTGCACAAGCTTAAATGAGATTTAAAATCCAAACTCATTATGCTGCTTGCTTTGCTCCCTTCGTTTTGTTTGCATTTTATGAAGGACGGGTGTCCTTCTTGCTTCTTTGCTTGTTGGAGTTTAAAGCGGCTGATATTTCTGAATAAAGAGACTGCCTGGTGATTTGTTACCTTGTTAGGTTACCTTGGGCTCAGTGTTTCCTTAAGTGGACCGACACAGCTAGATGGATGCAGGGTATGCCAATTAGGATGAAAATACAGTATAAATAAATAAACTTACTCTTTCTCCCATTGCATCATACTGGATGTTTTCAAGCTGCCTGTGCTCAGGATCAAGAACTGGTCTTTCTTATGAATATCTCAGACTCTCTGTCCCATTTTTCCCTCTTTCTGTTCTCGCTCCTCTCCCCTTTGTCTCTGTGCTCCCCCACACCTTGCCTGTCTAGCTGTCTGTTCACCTGTCTCGGAGCCGCTTCATCTCGGAGGCAGAGCAGTGTGGCTGGCGGTGCTGCAGTCCTTCCCCCTCCTCTCTATGCTCCCCTGGTCCCTCACCGTCACTCAGAGCCCTGCGGTGGTTCAGGATCCATTTCCAGTCAGGAACTAAAATGGGTCACGGTGCCACCAGGACTTAAGCACCACCAAGGAGATCTGTGTGAATTGAGTATTCTTCTGGGACAGGCTGCAGTTGTAGTGAACCCAAAATACTGACATTCACTGCAGGGATGGGAAATGTCAACTGTTACTCAGTTTTATTTAGCCTTTAGGTTTGTTTGTTGTTTATGTTCTTAATTCTGTTACTAAAAGGAAGGAAAAAAAACCCCTTGAAAAATCATGATCCTTTGAGGATGATTGTGTTTTAAGTTAGAAATGGGGAGGGGGGAAAGAAGTGGGAGTTATTTGCTTCTAGATGACTCATAAGTTGTACTGGACTTCTTGCTAGGGGAATATATATTCCCATTTTGCATTTCGGTGGGTCTTCTTTGAAAGCCCACATTTCCTTTCAAATGCTGATTAGCATTCCTCACGTGTTGTACAGAACGGCACAGAAAATGCATATAAGGTCTTACATTCTGCCAGTGTGTTTTAGCCTGTGCTGAGCTACATTTGCAGTCAGTAAAAATTCATGGACATACATTGCCCTTGGTCAGCGTGCACTCCTCGTATCGACAAAATAATAGTTGCTCAGGCAGATCAAAAGCAACACCGTGCCAAGACCAGAAAACCTAAAGATTTCAGTATTTTAATGTACTTTTTCCCAGGATATTTATAACTTCTCTATACAGAATTGCTCTGTAGTGAAACATCAAAAGACACTGTTAAGTAGATTTCAGTCACAGAGCTTTCTTTAGGTGACTGCATGAACACAAACTATACTGTAAAATAAAATTAACAGTTACTATGAAGATTGAACAATCCATCTGATTCTCTGAGCTCCCTCATGTTCTGTGAGTATAGTCCTGGTTTCACTATAAATAATAGCAAATCATTTCTGTTTGCTGAGAGTGAACATAACAGTTTTTGATTTTTGTGTGGTGATATTTGCATGCATAATAAGAATCTTACCCACAGGGAGTTGGGGAAAGAACTTAATTTTGATTTCAAAACCATCAAGGTTCGTAGTCATTCATACTGCTAGTTTTTTGCTCAGCTCTTGCAAAAAAATGTGCCTTTTTTGGAATGCAGTCCTGGTGAAGAGATGTTTATTGTTGTGTTGAAACATAATTTTAAAGGGCTGTATAACCCCAGTGAAGACTTCATCTCCAAATAGCCAGGGAAGGAGCTCAGTGAATGTGAAGACAGAATTCATCATACACTTGTGTCACAGTTTCACAGACCCTATAAAATACCGTAAGCTGGCAAAATAAGTCATTTTCTGTTCTGACATCACCCTTCCCCAGTGCCTGGTGAGGCTGTTGGGAGGCTTGTGCGAGTCAGCTCCCCTTCCACGGCTGGTGGGCTTTCCAGGCCAGTTCCCTCCTGGCTCCCTTGGGTGATGTGGGGACAGCGTAGTGCTGTTGAGGTTTAGGGCTTTGTAGGGGGAAGGATTAACGTGCTGGGACATGCTGTTAGTGTTTGGCCCCTTTGAAAAGTGTGGAGGTTTGCAGCAAGCTGGATGGCCCAGCCGGGGAGCTGAGCAGGTTTGTGAGTTTCATGTCTCTGCCCAAGCAGAGGAGCGAGTGGCACTCCACATGCTGGGCACAGCTGGACCTGGCTGGAGCCTCCCCAGCCATCCAGGAGTCAACTGAGGGTTTTATTTTTATTTTTTTTCAAAGTACTTGCTACCAGCAGAGTCCCACCCTTTCCAGTTACTTGTTCCCTGCAGCCAAAGGATACAAATAGCCTGTTCCAGTAGTCCTTTCACAGACACACAGACCCGTGAGGGAACTCATGCACGTAGCTGGGTGTGTGTAAATAGTCTCAGCACCCTGGCCACCCAGTCCCCACAAGCCTGATTTACAATAATCTCTTGGCAAACATCTGGATACATGCCAGCTGTCCACAGCATGGGAAGCGTGTGCGATGCTATGAGCCGCTGCATTCTTTTTGATGCAGAATGTCAGGGTAATGGAAAAGGAGAGTTGCAGAGGGGTGTTCTTCTTTTGCCTTAAGGTGTTTATACTAAGGATGATGGATCAACAGTCTTCTTATTCCTCAAATGGAGCTCTGTCAAGCGTGAATTCAAAACTAGTAAACAGGGACTTGAAAAAAGGGGTGATCTGTGAGCGTAACACTCCGCGTGATTTGTTGCAGCATCTTGCAGAATTCCAAGCTACTTGTATCCAACTTTCTCATTTTGAATTTAAACCAGGGGTGTTTCTAAGGCTTCATGTTTATCTGCTAGACATGAGCAGTGATCCCCCCTTGTACACACATTTTCAAGCTGGAGGGCTGGGACAATTTGTCAGCTGTTGTAGGGTTTCATCTGCTGTAGTCAGTGAGGTGACCTGCAAGGCTGTGCAGGACAGTGCAGGACAGCAACCTGCCTTTCCTTCCCTTGCATTGGTTTTCTGAGGGAGTTGCGTTTTGGCTTTTGCTGTCTGAAGATTTACATCAAAAGGAGTAAAGTGAGAGCTTCTTGATGCAAACCAAATGATGTATTTTGGGAAACCACAGATCTTTCAAATATTAGTGCAGTGGGAGATTCAAAAAGAAGATAAGTGATCCTAGTGCTAGAAATTTGGGAATAGCATGGAAGTGAACAGTGAGGAATACTTTTGAATGGGCAAATTTCAGCCTTGAGCCTCGAAGATGTCGTGTGTTGACCACTTGAGGTTTCTTCTGCTGCATGCTTAATTATGTGTGTGAGTTATGTGCGTCTGAGCAAGGAGCTTCTCCAAGCTGGCAGATGTAAGTGGGAGTTAACAGCTCTGTGTTCTTGCAGAGGCTTTAACTGATGGTCTGTAATAACTGTGTAGTTATAAGCATACGTGCTCCCGTATGCTTAAAAACAAAACCGGGAAAACTATTGTTGAGAAGGATTAAATTATTATTTTAAGGTAACTGCAGCTTTCCACAAAGAAATAATAATTAAAATAACAACTGCCTGCTTTCTGGCAAAGCTGTCTGCACCACCCATTTCCATGAATTTGTATTCAAGGTGGGGGATACAAGACTTGGTCGGAAGAAAAAAAAAAAGTGCTTTCTAAAGCTCCTTCGTAAATAACCAGCTTCAGGGTTCAACGAACAGCTTAGACAAGTTGCATGTCAGATAGAGCCAAGAAGTAATTGCAGCATTTAAATAAAAGTTTGGTCACATTTTTTAAAAGATCTTGTGGTTTGGTATGAAAAATGGAGGTTTGTTACACATCCTCCTGGGGAAAAAGACATTTAATTTCAGGACTGGGTAGAATTGATCATATTTAAAGGATATAAATTTACTTCAAGGAGGTGTCAAATTCTGGTCTCAGTGATGTTGGTACAGATGAACAGTTACCAAACTGACAGGGACGAAGATGTGGTCCTGCAGCTTTTGTTTGCTCTGGACTATTTAACTGCATGTTCCCTTTCTCTGGCAGCACACTGACATTTCCCATTTATGGAGCTTGATAACTGATCTGAGAGCTTCCCTTAAACAATTGGCACAGAAATATTTTTGTGTGGAAGGAGATTTTGCCCAAGAATGTTTGTGGCTACCAAATGTTTAGATGGGCTTCTAAATTCTCTAGTTGTTTTTGCACCTGACTACATTAACTGGAAAGCAGCCAGAGAGACAGCAGAGTTTGCTCTGTAGTTCAGCAACAATAAAAGGCTTCGGAGAACTTTATCAAAGCTTCCATTAACCCCCCGCTGATGTCCTCAAACAGGATTTTTTTGAGAGAGTGGAAACACAAAAACTAGGCTGCACAACTGCTCCTGTGTGTCCATTCAAAGTTTTTAAATCCTCACAGTTACTAATTAAAATGCCATGCAGAGTAGCACAAGTAAACATCGCTAGTCCCCAAAGCCCAAAGTTTCTGCGCTGGCTCATAGTTTGGAGGGCAGGATGCTGAACTGACCCTAAAGAGTGGGCAAAGCCAGCCCCCTTTGGTTCAGATATTCTGTCCTTGCAAAATGTGCCTCAAGTCCATCCATATGCATGAAATCATACTCCCAGAATGCCATCCCAAGGCAGCCAGTTATATTTTATTTATATGTTGCATAGCATTGTGTTAAACCATGAGGACTAAATAGAGCTGTGGCATGCCTGCTGGATCTCTATAATCATGTTTGCCACATTTTGGTGGACATCAAAATGCTGAGCACACGAGTCAATAGTGCTTCTTTTTATTGAGAAATGTCACTTCAGATTTAGCCCCACGTGTGAACTGGTGTGCAGGGAGCGCTTTATTATCGTGGCAGGGCTCCAGTGGGCGTCCCCTCCCAAACAAAGCAGGCAAATGCGTAGCCTCTCTCTGCATCTACTTGAAGGATTTCATGGAGTCTCCTTAGATTAAGGTAATCTGCCTTCATTACTAAATTCAAGAATCAGAGCCCCAGAACGCTGAGTTCCACTCCCAGAATGGATTCAGGGTCTCTGAAAACTGTGGTTTGTAAACTGATAATAACAAAAGTTGATCATGGGTTTGCATTTGTATTTTTAAATACAGTTAAGAGAGATACAGGAAGCTCAAGCATTGGTATTTTATTTCATTGGTCAGTTGTATTTCAAACCCTCTCTTATGGTAAAGTCCTACTCTTAATTTAAAAGGAAATGATATTTTTTGTCTCAGTCTTCTGAACTGTTCCTGCAGAATTTATTAGGACTTTTATCCCTGCTATCGAATTCTATCACTTAGTCTTAAAAAGACAATTGACTGATTCTGATTTTTTATTAAATTCTTCTACTGCTCCATAAAATATCTTTGGTTTTGCCTGTATTAAAATCCATTGAAAGTATCCATGGATTATTACAGACAGAAAACCCCTTAAACGGTAATGTGCTTTGGATATAAATGTCTTTCAGTTTCCTAGATTACCAAAGGTTAAAAGGAAAGCACTGAAGTTTTTAATTAGCTTTTTATTATTTTTAATATTCTATGTGCCATCAAGTGGTCCCATCAAGACATAATATAACAAGACAGTTTTCGATAAGCAAAATAGAAAGGTATAGTGGGCTGGCAGAGGTGTCTCATATATGAATTGGATTTTGTGTGGTGTCCATTTATTTTAGCAAACAAATAAAGGCATGATCTGGAGACAACCCACTACAGCGGCTCCCTGGGAAGATTGCACTTGTCTCGGTAACATACTGCGTTCTTTAAATCTGTCCTCTGAATCAGCCCCAATTTATCTTTCCAGCATAAAAGGGAATGCAGATGGAGTAGCTGCAGCCTCCCTTATAGTTTATCAGGATACTGTGCATGCACATAAATAAGACAGAAAGTGACTGGAATATGTAAGTGGCTGAGTGTTAAATCCCATGTTTTTCAAGCTCCCTGGGCACTGTGGGACAGGGTGGCCAAGAGGAGTCCTGGAGGAGCTGCAGAGATTTGTGGGCTCTCCACAGTACCTCAGACACGATGTGCAGACCCAGAAGTGCCTTTCCAAGAGCCTCTCAGCCACTCGCTTCCACTACTGCCTGTGCTGCGAGTTAAAACTGCAGTTATGGAAGTACTGGGAAAAATTGACCTGAAGAGGACGGACTGGGCTCAAAGGGAGACTTCCTAGCATTGACTGCACAGGCGGCATTTTGCTTTAATCAGAGAATATTTCTATTTGTGTTTGTTACACTGACAAGCTGCAAATATCACAGATTAGAAGGGCTCTGTAACACAGGAGTTCCTTGGCTTATTTTTGATCTGAGCGATCCTTAAATGGAAGATACCAGCTTCATCTGGATCAAGTGAGAAGATAATAACATATTTGGACCTTGATGACAAAACTGCACTGAAACCAAAACTGTGAACCTTACAGAGAGGAGAGGCGTAACACTGAAAAATGCTTTGTGTGCTGTTGGAAGCAGAAGTGGTTTTTTGAATTGCAAGTTTTGAAGGAAGATAATGGTTTTTCCTTGCAGTCCCCATCCTGTGCAGGTCTCGGTTACACCCTGCCAGTACCCTTAGGAGTCCTGGCCTTGGGGAGGACAGACCTGCAGAGATCATCTCCTCAGGAGCTGGTATGGGCTCTCAGTGAAATCCTATGTGCTTGAATCTGGGGCTAGAAATGAGGGTCCAAAATTGGAATACAGACCAGTCTGTGTGATTGCTGAGCTAATTTGGGATTACTGTTTTCAAGCGCTTTTATTTACCCAGACTCAGTATGCCTGCAGGACATAAACATGGCTTGTTTCTTTGTACAGCTCTAAGTCCTCATAACCTCAGAAGGTTGATTTTTAAAATATTTATTTATTTATTTATTTTTAGGATTCGAATTTTGTAATGGCACTTGTATTGCACAGGAAATTTTACCAATTATCCTTCCGAGTATTTTCCACTGAGGCAGCCACCTTTAATATTTAATTGCTGATTCCATTTGGGGTTTTTCTAATTGACACAATTTTAAAATGAATAATGTACTGCTTTTCAGTATGCAGCATAAAACCAAAATAATAAAACTCTTTTATAAGTTTAATTACGTGCCACCTATGATGTAATTGGTTACTGACATCATGAAGTAAGATTTTAATTTTAAGGTTTATGTGTTTCAGGAAGCTCAAGACTCTTCCCCAGTTTGTACCTCATCACTTTTTTTTTTTTTTTTTTTTTTTTTTTTTTTTTTTAATGAGCAGCAAACATCAGGTAATACTGCTTTTTGTAGCAACACTGTGTGCAGAGTTTTCCCTCTCTCATTGGGTCTATTAATGATTTTTAATTTCCTGAAGAAATCTGCCCATTGCGGGTGAAGGAAAGGGGGTTTAATTCAGTTCCAGTGAAAGGACGTGGTAGGAGAGCTCCAAGTGTGAGAGTTAAGTGTGCTGCAGTCCAATTCTCTGTGGAACTTCCAAAAGCACACAGTGGTTTTTTTCACCTAAAGAGAGGGAACTTTGATGGGGAGTATGGCACAGTGTCTTGCAGCATCCTGGAAGAATCAGGATCTCCAAGTGCTGTCAGACCAGTGTCTTTCACAAAATGCTCCTGATGTGAGCCCAGAAAATCCAGACCTTGATTCGATCTCAGGAGTTTCTCAACAGCCCAGAGGCAGAGATGGTATCATGTCAAATCCATCTAACCTTTATACAGAAGGTACTTTACCGGAGTTCCAGCTGAATGCTCTGAATTTCAACTGTAATTAAAATTTATAGGTTGTTCAGCTGAAATGTAAATACGTAAATGCAAACCTTCTGCACCAGCCTCTTCTGTGTGATGGAGCTTAAAGTAAATACAGCTGAAGTTCCGTAACTTTGGTGACTTTGAAACAATTTATGCTCTTAAGTGTTAAGATGGGAATTGTGATTTTTACTGTTAAGTGAGTCCTGGGGTTTGATTCTGTTGGGTGCCTCAGGCTCAGGAGAGCATGTTTGAGATGCAGCCTGCAGTTGCTGTTGGAGCTGTGGATCACAACTGAAGTAAAATGTTTATAATTTCATTACCTTTTCTTCCCCCAAGGTTCTTGCCATTTCTGACTGCAGGTGATTGATCTGAGAAACCCAAATGGCAAAGTCGAAGTCTCTGCTATTACAGAAGCACTTCAGAAAACAGGATGAGACAATGTGGCCAAATCTATTTATTAAGATAATGAATGCTGCTTTAGTAAAATGAGTCATACTTTATATATATATATTTTTTTTTAGGAGATACTTCAGTACTTGCAAAGCATCTAAGTGGCAAATAGGGCAGAGGCTTTTATTTGTCTGGATTTCAAAAAGGCTTTTAAGCAGCTCTTTTCACAAAATCTAATGTTTTTAATGCTGAAAGCGAGTGACAAAGATGCTATTTAGCCCATATATATATATATCATTTAGACACACGTTTCAAGTAAATAAAAAGTAGCTGTGCAAGAACCACGGAGGACAGCATTAGATGTGTTGCCTTGGACACCATATTACACATTTGCCCCATAGTTGGTTAAGCTTTATCCCACAACTGTTAGAGTAACCACACACTCAGGTGACTTGGTGGTAAGTACAAGAAAGGACCAGGGAGCAGATACAGTCATTGGACTTCATTGGTCCTGTACAGTTTAAAAACAGCTCTACCCCTCTTGTCTGTTGACTCATGACGTGTGTGGAGACATGTCTTAACTGCTCTGACTGTGGGCTGAAGGATGGCAAAATGGAAGGAGGAGTAGCTGGATGGTCGTTTCACTTGAGGAAGAGCTTAGAGAATGGGACAGGGGTCTCATTTGCAGGCATCGGATGTGTCTTTATGGGTAGCTTTGATTTTCCGGTGGAAGGGGCTGGAGGGATAGTGGTTCAATGGCCAGTCTTCGCGAACGAAGATCCGGGGAAGGTCTTTACACCTTCCAGCCTGCGCATTGGATTTTTTAGGTG
>JAWMRA010000009.1:18107036-18256110 GCA_035584735.1 Pseudotriccus pelzelni
AACGTAGGTGGATTGCCTTACAGGGCTAACGAGCTCCACCTGCCCGGGGAGTATCCCTGGCTGGAATCGAACCCAGGGATAGTGGAGTTTGTTTAGAAAAGGCAGCTCAGTGGATCCTCCTCCTGTGCAACAATGCAAGGGTAAAGGACAGGCTATTTCTGGGGAGGAATTAGCTCTGGTGGCTACCTCCGGCTTCCTGGAGGAGCAGCAGGGTGTGTCGGTGAGGTCGAGTTGCCCTGAGGGGATAGTGCTAAGTGGGTCATATTGCTCCAGACTACTTATTTTGAGCTGTTGGGGAATGCCCCACTTCCAACGTTATTATCTGCTTTAATAACTAGGGGCTATGGTCTCTAATTCCTCATTTCAGCTCCCCACAATGCTGTACGCTGTGTCACAGCATCAGTAGTTTCTGGCGGTCTGTGCTTGCTGGACCAGCGTCTGGGAAGTAAGGGAATGATCACAGCACGTGCTTCCCACGAGTGTTCTGCCCAAATCTGTATCGTGGGATCCTGCCTCTCTAAGTGCGACTGCTCCAGCACATGGCGGTTTCTCTTTGTCTGGACTGCCTGCCCCATTTTTTCTGCTTCTCTCAATCCAATATAATGCAGTAGAGCATCAGTGTTGGCTTCTTTAGGCTACAGAATTTATTGTTGTTTATATTGGGTCAGATTCCAACCTCAGCTAGAGTGAGGAGTAACTGCAACATGACCTGCTTTGTGACCAGCGGCTCCAAACCTGCTCAGGTCAGACAGCTGCTGACTAATTCCCCATCTCAACAAATTACTTACAGCTCTAGAGTTTCTAGAGCAACTCACAGCACTAAGCATATTCACCCTTCTGCATTAATCATTCTAGTTTAAGCATTTAGAAACGTTTCGGTGCTGCATTTTTTAAGTGGTTGTAATGTTCAGACGGATTCTTATAAATTGCCTTCCAACTGCAAGGCTTGTTTTCCTGTTTGTTTTAAACTGGCATTCATACATACAGGAAATACACAGTATTCTGCCATGTTTCTGTTGGCAACTATTAAGTTATCCTTGTCAGAACATGCCAACAGGATTTCTTAGCAAGCTAGCAGAAAGAAAACAAGCAGTTTTCAGACTAAACAGACCCCATGCTTGAGTTGTAATACAGATCTCTTGCTAAATGCTATGTAGATTCTATAATCTTTTGGTTTAAGGCAATCTTTGGGATTGTCAGATGCAGATTTAGATCTTTGGAGTTATTCCAGAACTGCACTGCATGAGCTGACATCAATTTTTGGTCTTCAAAATTGGAGGGCCAGTACCTGAAAATAATGTATTGCTGTCAAAAGCTGCCCCTCTTTAATAGCCAGAACAAGCATGCAAATTCTTCTTCGCCATCCCTTCGTTTCTGATGTAAACCACAGGGAACTGTGGTCACATCTCAGTTCCTATAATAGTTTTGATCTCAGTTAGAGCAGCTCTGGTATGCTGAAGGAGTCTGTGCTAAAACTGGCACAGAACTGGATGTGCAGCCCAGAAAATACACAGGCTCTTTGTGGATTCTCAGCAGCCACTGCATGTCACCAAGAAATGGAAGTTGGATTGGGGTGGTAAAAATACATCACTTTAATAATCCTCAACTACTACTATTTGTTGCTGCTAAGAGCCTGGGTTTTCCTTCAAGCTTTTGATTTGATGCAAGTCAGAGCCAGCTTTTGTGGTTTGGCAAGATTTGCAGCACAGGTTCTTTTGGGAGAGGCAAGAAATGAAAACTTTAAAACAGAGGAAACATTTTAAACATAATAATACTGTGTTAACAGTCTTCTAAATCTCATTTTCTAGCTCCTTTCTTTATGAACACATCATTACAAACATAACTGATGTGAGCTGGTCCCTAGTTTTGAGAGCTTGTTGCTTCTTTTTCTCAGAGGTCTTTGTCTGTGACTGGGTTGCAGAGCCTGGTAAGAAAGGGAAGATCTCTTGTGCCTGTCATTTTGGATGGATGTGTCCTGTGAGAGTATCCTGTGGCCAAGCTGGTGCTTTTCCTGAGCAGTGTAATTTCTAGTAACAAGGAGAGAAAGTTTAGTTCAGCAGCCTTGTGGCTGGTTGAAGGGACTGAGAGAAAGAGGCCAAGCTCAGCTGTCAGGCTGCTTCTCAGCAGGATTTTCACGTGTGGGTGGATAACCTTGGGCGCTTTACTCCGGTGGCGTAGATTTAAAGTCTTTGCTTTAAAATGCTAAAGCTTGAAAGTGCTGGCCTGAATCTTGGCGTGTCTCAGTTTCCAGGCTGGGAGGTGTTCCTCGCCAGTCGTCATTCCTGGGGGAGGGAGAGGCAGACGGTGGGAAGACAGAGGACTCGGGAATGTCTTGGGAGGCTTCCAGTGGCTTGGTTGAGTAATCAGGCCTCTAGATCCTCGTCCAAGTCCTAACCTGGCCCAATCATCACTAGTACAAATGTTTGCTCCACTTACACAGAGGGAATAATGAAAAAACCCCTAAATATGCATGTGGTTAATTTTTAAAGTGCACATCCAGCCCGCAGACTCTGGCAGGTCCCTCAGAGAAAGGCGTAGCTGTCATACTGGCTGTGAGGAACAGGAATGCCAAACGCTGGCTCTCTTCTTCAGACGTGCAGACGTCTGATATGTGTGTGCACATCGGTTCACATGTGCAGAAGGCTTCATTTGCTTATCCTGATGTACACGCATGGCTTATGCATATGTTTTGCATATGTTTGGAAATGTGGTCTTGCTAAAGTGCACTCTCCTTTGTTTGCAAAGCCATTCGCCAGGAATAATTGGAGCAGAGGGGTGGTGTTCCTCAGAAACTGGAGCATTTCTGCCTGGACAGGAGACAGGAGGAGATAAAAGGCCCAAGGGACAACAGGAAAAACAGAACTTTAGGAAATCCTTCTCTGCAGAGAAGGACCTGGGAGTCCTGGTGGATGACGAATTGACTATGAGCCAGCAGTGTGCCCTTGCTGCCAAGAGGGCCAATGACATCCTGGGGTGCATTGGGAAGAGAGTGTCCAGCAGGTCGAGGAGGGCAATCCTGCCCCTCTACTCGGCCCTAATGAGGCCACATCTGGAGTGCTGTGGCCAGTTCTGGACTCCTAAGTACAGGAAAGGCAAGGAGCTACTGGAGTGGTCGAGTAGAGTCCACAAAAATGATGAGGGGTCTGGAGCATCTCTCTTATGAGGACAGGCTGTGGGAACTGGGCCCGTTTAGCCTAGAGAAGAGAAGACCGAGAGGGGATCTTACCAATTCATAGAAATACCTCACAGGGGTGTCAGGAGGATGGTGCCGGACTCTCTTCAGTGTGCCCAGCAACAGGACAAGGAATAGTGGCCATGAACTATAAAACACAAGAAGTTCCACCTCAACATGAGGAAAAACTGCCTTACACTGAGGGTAACAGTGCACTGGAACAGGCTGCCCAGGGAGGTCGTGGAGTTTCCCTCTCCTGAGACACTCCAAATTACCTGGATGTGTTCCTGTGTCACCTGCTCCAGGTGACCCTGCCTTGGCAGAGGGATTGGACGAGGATCTCCAGAGGTCCCTTCCAACACTAACAATTCTGTGATTCTGTGAAAGGGAGCTGCCTTCTTTTTACTTTATTCTGCTACATGTAACTAAACAGGGCTGGATAATTCTCCCTTCCCTTCATTTCAATTTGGTGCCACAGCTCGTAGATTAAATTGCTCTCTTACATGAATAAAATTGTCAGAATCTGGCTTAAAGAATGTTGCCTTTAGAAGTGATTTAAACCATATTTGATTCCCTGTGTTGAATATGCTTTTCCTGCTGTGAGATTATTTGCTAATATAATCCACAAAAATCACATGTAAACCCCCACAATGTTACGAGGTAAATATTGAAATAGAAAACCTGAAATGTGCCAAGTTCCCTTATATATGTTGTGTCCTAATCAAGAGAAAATCTTTTAATTGAAGATTTTTTTATTGTCTTGTTTTGATTTCTAAGAGGACTTTTCTTCAGTGTTGGATTCTCAGAAATCTTGTTTTCTTTTTTTCTTTTTTTTTTTTTTTCAAAGTAATTAATAATGGAGCAGGCTTTTAGTATCTACCCTGGAAGGTAAAAACCCTTAATCACAGTAACATCATTACTGCTTTCAAGCATTTAATTTTGATGCTTGACAAAGCGCATAGCCATTGATAAGAACAAATAAGTGTTGTGTGCAATTGAGGGGATAAAGAAAAGCATGAAAACCCCTAAGCTTCAAGTAATTAAATTTAAATATGTTATTTGAATTTAGCTGAGATAATGTACAAACTGTGGGTATATTTTTCAGTCAGTGAAAGACCCCTTGAGTAAACATGATCCATTTAAATTCAAATCATGGGGAGTGGAAAGTAAACCCTGCTGTGGGTAAGAAGGCATCTTCAATAAAACACTGGGCATTGTGTATCTTTGATATCTGAGTAGTCATGTGTTGTAGTTTTATAAAGGGCTGTTTTCACTCACGGATGCCTACATGCCAGAGACTTTATTGCATCTATTTATTTCCTGTTTTTTCCTCTCCCTTCCCCCCCCCCTCATTTTGAACCAGTAATGAAAAACTGACACTCTGCCTCTGCCATCCTTTAAAGTGCCTCAAAACTGTTACAATTCAGCACTCACTAGCCTTGGGATATGGCTTTATGGCATTTGGGTGAAGTTTTTGTAGTACATCTGTGCTCTTTCTCTCTCTGTAGGCTGCAAGCTCAGAACCGAGGTAATAAAACTACTAGTAGGTGTTTAATGGCAGGTTATTGAGGAAGTAGATGAAAGAAAATTGCAACATTCACATCAGTAGGGAGTGGGGTTCTTAAGGGAGAGGAACTCCTGAGCTTTGAACTCGGGAAAGTTACACTTGGTGCTTTTGTTCAAGGGGGGACCCCTTCTTAGACATCAAAATACCTCGTCATTGTGTTAAAATGGGCTGTTCTGGTAGAATTGGTGCTTGGTATGTGCAGTTTGTGCACGTGTGGCAGAAAGCTTGCTGTTGTAAGCAGTGGTGATTGAGAAACAAGTTGTTGCTTAGTGTTCCTTTCCAAATATCAGGGAGTAGAGTGGAGGAAAGTGCAAAAAATGAAAGAAAAAGTGATATCCCATTCCCTTCTATAAGTATTATGGAATCTTATTGTGACTGTCTTAATTGTGTACATTATTCTTTTCGGCCGAGCTGCCCTCAATGTGTTTTATGTCAGAGTCTGTGTATAAAATGAACCCCTTGTACCACACACATGTAAGAGAAGATTCTAATGTCTTTTATTCTGCTCATGATCAAAGCATCATTTTACAACCTTACATATTTATTTTCACATCAGAGGCAATTTAAAGGCAAAAGAAGAGCAAAGAATGTAGATATTTTGCAGAAGTTCACCCAAAAGGCTGTGACTGCTGCCTGGAGTGCCACGATGAGCTGGCAGTGGCAGTGTCGTCTTTGTCCTGGACTCTACTGACCAGACTCCTATGCTCTTTGATAATATATGTGCAAGGAGACTGAGAGCTCCTTTTCTTCCAGGAGTCCACTCTTTCAGCTGCCCAGGATCCTGAAAAACAAGGAAGCAAATAAACCTGATTTGTAGGGATATTTGCAGAAATAAAAGGAAATTGGTAACTTAGGATTTTATCCATGCAGTGGGGTAATTGTAGGTTAACCCTGTGGGTACGGGGCCCAGTTCCTGCAGGTCACCATCCTATTACATAGAGCATTGTAGGTCTGTGCTGCAGAGATGTCAGACAGCTCCTGGACAGCATCTTGCAATTCTGGTACTTCATCTTGTGGTTGGACTTTGGCATTCCTAGGATTTCTGTATAGCATATGGAGAGACAGGATGTACAGTCAAAACAAACTCAGAAACAAATTGCTCATCTGCAGAATCCAGGACAAAAGAAGAGACTAAAAGTTGAGGAGGATGAATTTGCACATAAAGGACAGGAAGGAAAAAATAGGGCCATTATTAAAATTGCAAGGAATAACAAAGGAATTGAGTCTTCTCACACGTCTTCTTTGTGTCCTGGAGGTCAGGAGCTTGTTGCCTTTTTCGGTATGGTGCAGTACCTAAAATCAGCTCTCCATTTGTGAGAGACATGAGAAAGCACTTGTTAAGCTATATAAAGCTAAGCATCTTTCACAAGCAGGATTAGTTAATATAAATTCCTCTGCTGCAAATAGCCATTTTACAATAGGGAAGAAATATGTTTTCATACAGCTCTTACCAGCCCCGTATTGAAGGACTCACTTAATTCCAATATAGATGCCTGCAGAAATGAAATGGGAAACCAAGGCGGTTAAAAAGAGGATAAAGGAAAGAAAGTGAACTTTCTCTCTACAGTTCTTGAGGTCAGACCAGTGTAAGTGGCAGATTCCTGGTAAAAAGAATTGCCTGTCTGCCCTGCATGAGGCACCGATTTACTAAGCAGATTTCTGTCCGGTTGGTTTATCAGTAATGGTGGGCACATGTGTGTTTTAGGGTAAGAAATCTGATTTCTAATTTATTAGCTGAGCAGTATTCTTACAGCAGAGGGGAAGAAAAAAAAGTCTGATTCTCTGTTGAGGAACTGTGAGGTTATTAAGCAGGTTCTCAGTCATGCCACATATCTAATTTGATGGAGCACACCTGGATCCTCTCTGTTGGCTGTGTTTATAGTCTCCTCTGTCATTCAGTATTTGCCTTTGCATGTGAGAGACAGACAAGGAAAAAGAGATAAAGGTTCTGGAGGCATTTCTAACAGAGATGCCAAACTGTCAAATAGTAAACCGGGAAGCAGCTCCCTGATGGTTTCACATCAAGAGGAGACACCCTTTTGTGACTGCACAGCGTCTACTGGTTATTTTCACTTCCATCAGAACTGTCTGATATGGTCAAGTAGGCTTGAGGCTTTCAACATTCAATTTTCCTTTCATTTATAGTGACTGTTTTATTTATTTGTCTTTCTTGGTAGTTTTCAAGGATACCTGTTTCAGGGATACTTTTTACTCTCTAACGTTTTCATGGATTGTCATCCCAAAGTTAAGGGTAGAAAAAGAAACAAAAAGAAAGGGAAAGGGTTGGGGGGAGGAAAGCAGCTACAGCATCAGAGGACAAAAGAAGAAATATATTCAATTTAGGAAGACCTCTAATCTCTAGTTATACAGGACAGCTTTGTTAGATAAGATTAAAAATTTCATGAATGTCCCTTTTTATCCCTGGAGACTCCGCCATTTATACCAGCTATTGTCAGCATCAAAAGAGCTTGATAACAGCTGGCTAGAGACGTGACCACACAGCAACACAACAGCAAGAAAGGGGCAGCCGGGTTCATAAATCTTCAGAAAACCCGTTCCCCAGCGCAGCCATGAATCTGCTGCTATCACAGGCAAAGGAGAAGGCATTGTCCTCCAGCCAGTCAGAAACCTGAACTTCAGCATTAGCAGGGGCTCTGTAGACAGTGCAGGGTGTACAAAGAGATGTTTTCCATTATCTTCTTCATTGCAGCCCTTATTACTGACACAGATACTAAAGATCTTGGAGTTTAGCGTGTTGCTAGGTAGAGTTTTTCCAAAAATCCCACAGCCCTTACCCTTGGCAGTACAATCCTGCTTTTTCTATTCATTGCATCAATACAGCGCCACATGGGACAGGGTCAGATGATGCCAGTTTGGTACACAATGGCCCAGTCTCTGGTATCTTTTGGCTGGGAAGGAGCTATCAAAGCCAGGGGTACTGGCCCTTGGGTGCTGAGCTTCCTGTTCTCCAGGGACTGCTCACAGACTGTGACGTAAGCTAGGCAAGTTAGGAGATACAAATTGGCTCAGACTCTTGAAATACAAGTTTCCTGGTTTTAATGGGAGGGTCCAAATTCATATGTATTCAGCTTTATTCTGGTCTTACTTAATTCAGTGGCAATATTTTCTCAGCTTCAGAGTAAACCGCAGGAATTTCATAGTTCCTGTAGAGTAAATAGCTAATGAAATAACGTCAGTTAATTTTAGGAGATGGAAGAAGAGAATCATTGTAGACTAAAACAAAAGTACAAGTCTCTGCACTGTGTTTGACAAATGACAAAAATAAGGCAGATTCTTTTAGAACCTTTATCTCCTGTGGAGGTTTGTACTTGGGAATCATGAACGCTGCAGTGTTTAGACAACTGGGTTGTTACTTGAAAAACCATCTACCTAATATTGTCCAGAATCCAAAAACAATCTTTATTAGAGAGGATCAAGTGTAGTTTTGTTAAGAGAAAACAGGAAAAATATTTAATGCTTCTAATGTCTCCTTCCTGCCCCCTGCAAGAAAAACACGTTTTCTGAAAGTGCTCATGTTGTGAAAATTACAATAAAAAGTACGTGTTCCTCACTTAAACTAAATTATCACTTATATATTTTTTTTATCTTCTGCCAGCTCCGTCCCCAATTGCACTAATCCAGGCTAAAGAGATAACAAGGCACAGTGTTGCCTTGGCTTGGCTGGAACCTGACAGGCCAAATGGAGTCATCCTGGAGTACGAAGTCAAATACTATGAAAAGGTACTGTTCAAAAATCAACAAGCAAGGAGTTTCCTTTGGGTTTGGGTAGTGCTTTATACTTCATTCCATTGCATTTCATTTCCAGATAGGATTCTGTCATTTGAAACCAAATAGATTCAGTTTAATAAAATCCAATTAAGGATTTCATGCACTTGAATGATTGCTTGAAAGAATAAAACTCATAGGCTGCTACAGCTGTATGGTATGAGTTTATTTGGTTATTTTTTTCCTACCTAGGAACTGAGCTTTTGTAGCAATCATATTTATAATGAGAATCAATAATGTCAGGCAGAAGTGAGACATTAGCTTTACTTCATAGACAGAAGTATAATAATGAAGTATATAACAGAGTCATAATAATAAGATCTGTTTGCCGATAGCTTCTGCTTGGAGTGATAGTGTGGACTGGCTGTCTTTTAATAGGGAATGAGGAAAGAAAATTACATTCTTCATACTTTTCAAGTTAGAGGGAGATGTATTCCTCCAAATAACTTCTCAAGTATGGAATTATGAAAAGAGCTATTTTCTTTGAATGTTCTCTGCAAAAATGATCGATTACCTGCCTTGCTTGTGTGTGCTGTCTCTCATATGCACATACATGCTTCAAAAATTTTTTTCAAAACATAATTATTTGCTTTCCTAACACACTCAGAAAAAAGGCATCTGATTTGCAGAAAGCTAGATTATTACATTTTGTGATGGATTTTCCAGGTAAAAATAGAACAATTTTTAAGACTGGACTTTCTGGAAGACATTTTCTAAGTCTTTTCTTTCTTAAAATATTTTTATCAATTTTTTTATGTGGCTTTTGGCTGGTAGGAAGAAAAAGAAAGTGCCAGCATGTGTGAGTAAAATGTGCTTGTTCATCGAGAGGATCCTATTTGAACACTTGGCTGTTTTCCAAAGGTTTTCATTGTGTGATTTCTTAAATAATCAGTTATATATGAGCATCATACCTACCGCCTCATCATCCTTTTTTGGCTTGCTCAGAGCTCCACACAGCACGCAGTGCTAGGGGTATTGAGCAAGGCCAACAGCAGGAGCCCTCAGGACATATTTTGAGAATTCCATCACTGTTAACTCATATTTTTTCATCGTGACAGCTTTGGCAAGGAAGTGTGGGGTTCCATGGTTCACGGCCCAGCGAGACGTTTTTGCTGGATCACTAGTGCGTTTGTTCTCTCGTTGGCAGGACCAAAACGAGCGCAGCTACCGCATTGTGAAGACGGCCTCCAGGAACACGGACATCAAGGGCCTGAACCCCCTCACCTCATACGTGTTTCACGTGCGGGCCAGGACAGCAGCGGGGTACGGAGACTTCAGCGGACCCTTTGAGTTCACAACGAACACAGGTAATGACAGGCCCACTGAATTCCTCTGCTCTTCCTTGAGCCAAGAGTGCAGATGTAACTGAGCTGTGTGTTGGGAGTTTCGTCTTGGATGGTTGGGCTGTAGGGTGTCTGTTCTGAGAAAACGTACTTCTGTGGCCACATGGCTGTTTGTGATGCCATGAATCTGACCCGAGACTTCTATTTGGATATGCTGTTTTCTAGATTCTAGCAACGACAATACTTTGGTGTGGCTTAAGGAAACGTGCACCCTATGAACACTTGGAAGCTGTTGATGCTTGAGAGATTTTTGTTTCCGTAAATGTAGATTTTTGCACGTTTCTGGAATATCTTATTTTAAGGAGAACAGAACCCTGTTACTCCCCTTTGCAAGCTATTGACCTAGATTATTTAGGTGTCATACATCAGCTCATGTATTTGCACTTTTCCTTAGACAGTCATCTAAAGACAAGAATGTTTGAATTACATTGTCAGCAGAGCTTTTCACTCTGCTCAAGGAAACGTGCAAATTTAGCCCCCAGAATGTTTGCTTTTCTGTGGCAGGAAGGCAGTGTGACCAAGCCTGTTTTATTTTGGACATACAAGTCTGCTTAAATCAAGTTAGGGTCATGCCAGTTAGTGGCAACATCCTTCAGGATGTTAACAACTGAAAGTAATCAATCCAGCAGGAAGAGGGTAGACATTTTAAAATAACCTACTCTCTTTGTGTCAGCCTAGGGAGTGATCATCTGGCCCCACTGAGAGAAAAAGGAGGAGGAGAAAAGTGTGGAAAGCAATTAGAAAGGCAACAAAAATTAGCCATTATACCATCTGAGCAGTACTGAAGGAGAGAAGGAGAGAAGGAGAGGGAGTGCTTGTTCCCAGTGAACTTAAGTTCCCCAAATCATTATCAAACATCATGTCTTCAGCTCATTAGCACCCTGTTGGAAAATTGTGTCAAATTACTATATAATAAAGGCCTGGAAGTAGATTTGAGTGCTACTCTAAACTACCTTCACAAGCTGGAAAGCTCATTGAGTGCTACCTAGGTTGATTTTTTGAGGGTGTCTGGCACTAACGCTCCCTCTTCTGTTTTCAGTTCCTTCCCCCATCATTGGCGATGGTACCAATCCCACAGTGCTTCTTGTTTCAGTGGCTGGCAGTGTTGTTCTTGTGGTCATTCTCATTGCAGCCTTTGTCATCAGCAGGAGGTAAGAACTTAAGCTTCTCTATCCCTCTTTTTCTTTCATCAGGGAGCTTTTTGTCTCCTCCAAACAAAGCTAAATTCTTTGATTAGCATCATAAACAGTACATTTGCATTACAAGCCTTCTCCCTTGTAGCTTTGATCTTCTCAACCTTAGTACCAAGCAGCATGTGATGTAATGGCAATAGTTCCAGCTCTATTTGCCCTTCAAATGCAAAGCTGATTCCAATAACTGGCATTGAGAAGCAAGCCAGCTAGAGATTTGTGGTTAGTGTAATTTGAAGTTAAGTTTAATGGGTATGGGTACAGTAGATTTTCTTGGACTGACTCCTGATAGGGAATAAACAACCGCACTGTTGTGAACTAAGCCATCAGACTGCTATGCTTGTGATTTTGTGCTTGTCTGTATGAGTCTGCATTAGACTTTTGGGTCAGTCCTTCCTGTGTGAGTGGATATGACTGTAAAATTTAAGGCACAGTCATTCAGCATCATATGCAGTAACACAGCAGACTGGATCGATGGTTATTTCATCAAAGCAGCACTATAATCTTCTACCAAGTACTTGTTCATTCTCCCAAATTCAACCCAGGCGTCAGGAACAATCCTGTGAGTGGGAGGACAGTGTTGCAGAAAACACAGTGTGAGTGTTTCTGTCTTCATCTTTGTGTTCAGTCTCATTTAGAAAGGTCAGCATGATCTTGCTTCAGTGTAATTTTGAGATAAAACTGGTTGTATCATTACTGAATCTGAAGCCCAGGATCTGAGGGATGAACGTTTTTTCAGTCTCTGTTGGTCAGTTTAATGACATCAGCTGTAAATGTGCACAAATTCCTCTTGATTTGCTCTTTTTAAATCGTCCTAAAGAGCAGTTAAGTGACTATGATTGTAATATCTGGAAAGTAGACATGCATTGTGGTAGCTTTCTGTGGGTATTCAACTCAAAGCCTCCATGCCGGCAAGAAGAAAGAAGAGCAGAACATATGAAAATGTGATGCAGAGAGACAGGTTTATTAAAAGCTGTTGCAACAGAAAATAGCATCACTGAGCTTGATGACTTAATCTCCTCTCTGCTTTTATTGATCATTTTATTATTTAAGGCAGGATTGATAGCAGGATACATTGGATTTCTAATTATGAGTCGCCACCTTGGAGAATTGAGCCTGTCGAGCTACTTTGAGATGATTCCTCCCCCTCCTCCCCCTATAAAAAAATGTCTCTTCCCAAGGCTGATAAACACTGCTTGGTGATTGGCCCTCAATGGATCACTCTTTAGAAAATGAACTGTCAACCCCTTGCCCTCATATTGATTCTCGTTAGTATCGGCCATAAAGCTGTCAGAGGAAAGGCTGCCTGGAGCCAGGTACTGACAGACCCGCTGATCTCAGACAGGTCCCCTCACCGCTCAGAACGTCTGCTCGGTTATCTCTGCCCACGCGTGTGCAGCCCAGACAAAGGCACCACAAAGAGCACCTGGGCAGCAGGGACAAAAGGCTGGTCCAGGCACTGGTGGGAATGGAGATAAAAGTACCCAGGTGGCCACGGGCTCTGAGATGTCCCGTGGATCCGAACTGGTAGCTCTTGGAGAGGCCTTGGAAGGGGAAAGACATGGCAAGATGAATGAAATACCAGGACAGCAAAACTGCTCTGTGCATACTAATGCGTGGTGCCTGGCTAATTAATAGCCCTTCTCAATACACATCTCTCCAGTCGCTAGAAGTAGCTCTCAATAAACAGAATCTACTTTAATATTCACTGTTAACTCTAATGATTTTAACCACTATACCAATGTCATTTAGAGGTGTGGGCTTTGGGGATATTTCATGATGTTCCTGCACCAGCAGAAGTTAATAGCAAAATAATTATTCTTTGTTCCCAAATTACTTCAGATGAGAACAAGCTTTTCTGTTCGCTGAGTCCCCATGAGGAGGTTTTGTAATCTAGCCATGACCTAAAAGTCATATTTGTACAATCAAACCCACGCTTTGGCCTGCAGACATGGCCTCTGTGCATCCACGAGCCAAATGTGGGAACTGGGCATATGCTGTAGGTGCTCATTTTTGAACACTGGGTTATTACTAGTAATTTGGCATGACGTTTTTTCAGGGCATTGTTCAAATCCCAAAATTCATCTTTGCAGCAGAATTTGTCAAAGGACTTTGCCTTCAGGCAGCTCAAGCTGTTTGGTTCTGTCCTGCGACCACTGCGTTTGTATTAATGTGAGAACTAATCTGCCTAACGTTCGTGTGAAGGTACCGAGGTTTAGATGGGCACATCCACTGAGCAGCGTGCAGGAGGTGGCGTGGGTGTTTCTAAACCTTGCTCTGCAGGAATGCTGAGGGAAATTACGGTATCTCAAACAGAGTTGTAAAGGATGAGAGACAGTATAAAACAGAGGTGCTTTATAAAAGGACTTGAGTGAAGTAGGATGGTCCACTGGTCATCTGGAAGTTTCTATCAGAAGTTATTCCAGCTGATAAATTGATTTATCTCTGCTCCACCAACAGCTGAATGCATTTGCCCACCTTTTGCTGGTGATGTTGGGGCAGGTGCTCTGCCAGCCTGGTGCCTGAGCACCCCCAGCCCCTCTTTTGTGCGTGGAGGAGGAGGTGGAAGCAGCAGCGTGGCGCCAGGACCCTTCTGTTTCACCTCAGTGCCTGCTAATACCGTGTGTCGTTACCTCCTCTTCATCACCAGCCCCCACCTGTAGCTCTGCCTGTGCCTCTGACCCCTGCAGTTTCTGAAAGCTTCTGTGTTCTTTTGCTGAATGCCGGCTATTTAATCACCACCGCCAAAATCCCTGTAATTACGGGCTTCAAATCTGTGACAAAGGTTCCCTTCTGCCACTCAGGTGAGCTGCCCCAGAGGCAGCCCCAGCCCCTGTGCCCCGTGGTGCAGGACTCCTGGGCTGCTCTCAGAGACAATGGCACACAGCAGTGTCCTGCCCAAAGCCAGGCAGGAGAGGTCAACAGGTGACACAGGGAGAAGTGGAAGTAGGTAGTTAGTTTGGAAGGTATTATTTAAACTTAATAAGCTACAATTATATTGCTTGAACAGTAATCCCTTTGTTTCCCTTTGCTTTTTGCATGTCTTTGGGTTTTAGTGGGGGAAGGTTATTTTTTAATCTGCTGTTCGGGTGCTTGTACTTTTTAAAAATAAGATAAAGAGAATTTTTTTCATACTTAAAATGCTTTCATGCAAAGCCTGTTTGCATTTCGTATTTCCCATCTGTGCCTGAACATTAATAAAATGAATTTGAGAGGTCCTGATTAAAAAGCAGAATTCTTTTTTTCCCCGCGTTTTTTTCTGTCCTCTGAGAGAAGCTGTATAATACCTGAAACCATCTCTGCAGTCCCCTTAACTGACCTGATCCCATGTGGCACTGGGTGAGATTTGTGCCACCTCTTCTGTCTTACTCAGTTCAGTAAGTAGGAGCAGAACATCATCCCATTATTTAACTCAGCTCTGTTACACCAGTTCTG
Source organism: Pseudotriccus pelzelni (assembly GCA_035584735.1). Taxonomy (NCBI): domain Eukaryota; kingdom Metazoa; phylum Chordata; class Aves; order Passeriformes; family Tyrannidae; genus Pseudotriccus; species Pseudotriccus pelzelni. Next base: position 18,121,530 of record JAWMRA010000009.1, read on the forward strand.
GGGCAAATGAAATCTTTTAAATGATGTTTGGATCTAGCGTGGTTTTTAATAATGCTCTTCCTGTGATTTGGAGCCATTTGCATTTCAAGGATTTTTATCAAGAAAGGAAATTCACAAGGGCTTATGGTTGGATGTGTACCTGCTTTCTGCGGCTGAACCCAAGCCCTGTCAATGTTGGGAGCTGTGAGGCTTGGTTCAAAGATCAACTGGTCTTCACATGTCAAATAGGGCTTTTTTTTTCCTTCTGTTTCATGGTTAATTTATATTTTATCATTGGCATAGTGTGTTTAACACCCAGCACGGACTGCAAAGCCAGAGGCTGGGAGGTGGCCTCCCAGCTGGCAGTGGTGAGAAGCTGCCATTCCCCACAGGGCAGGCGCAGAGAGGGAAGTGAGATACTTTTTGCTGAAGGGCAGGAGGGTTTTGCTGATGGGACGGAATGGTGAGACTCAGGAAGATTAGCTGCAAGCAAGGCTCTCAGTCATGTGTTTTCTTCCTGTTATCTGCAAGTTTTTTGACCACCTTTAAACTCACATATCTGCATAGGTCTTTGTCTCATCTGCTCCCATTTTCCTCCTCTCCTTATTCACCATTTTCAGCCTTTTAACCCTATCTCAGCCCTGTAGCCCTGGCAGCCCTAGTCATCTCCTGCCCCACTCCAGGCAGCAGCTGCATGCTGCAGTCAGTGCCAGTGTTGCCTCCCGTTCTCCAGGCTTGGTTTCTCCTTCTGCCTTCAGTCTTCTCTTCACCCCAAACTCTTGCCCTGGGTCTGACACACTGGAAGATTTGGATTTCCATAGGAACAGGAAAACTGAGAGTAAGCTCTTCTCTGCAGCAGTGTCTGTTGTTATGCTTGGACCTGAACATTCGGTGATGGGTGGGTAAAAGCCCAAATCACATCTTGACATCTACATGCCATTAGATGCAGGGGAACTTCAAATCCCTGCACATATGGCTGAGCTGACTCCTCAATATCCTCCCTAATGGACCAACATCTTGTATTAACTTTTCTTAATGCTACTTACTCATTGAAGTTTAAAGCTGAACTAATTAAATACATAACTAGATACAATATCATGGATGTAAGTGTATATCCATAGAATTAACATACTATACTACATTATTGTCTCCAACTCAGAGGGTTGGTAGGGAAGCTCTGCCATCAGGAGCTGCTCAGCTCCTTTAATTATACAGTGATTAAAAGAATAAAAGAAAAATTCTTGGGATCAGCACTGTTGATGGTCACAGCTGGTAGGGGTTTTTTTTGCTGAGATTCCAATTTCTCTGTGGAGACTTGTTTCCAGTTTAAGTTTGCAGTTAAATAAGTGTATTGATATTGGCATTTGCCTAATTACGTTTTAAAATCAATCAAACACCTCTGTTGTAGCATTTAAATCCTGACGTGGCCGGGCTAAAAAGCAGATTTGGCCCCTCAGTTGCAAATGTACATTTGAAGAAAAAGCAGACGAAATGCAAACACTCTTTTCTTTCTTTAAATGTGGAGATTAGGTTAGGTTTGTGCTTCCCTTGGTGCTGTGTTGATGCCAGTAACACTTAGAGGAGTGTGGGGAGAGGATCTTTCTTCCCCGCTGGTGTGTGTTGTGTCATGGGCTGTGGCAGGTGCCAGCAGCTCAAGTCTCAGCGAGTCAGGATGGCTGAGCTTGTTTCAGGGTGAGATACTTATTTTGAACTCTAATGCTCTGCTTTGTTCTGACAGGCGCAGTAAGTACAGCAAGGCTAAGCAAGAGGCAGATGAGGAGAAACATTTGAACCAAGGTAAAAGGCCGTGGTGCTTGGGGTTTTTTGATTCGGATCGTAAAACACCTCTCATATTCTGATGCTGGGGAAATGAGGGAACACATTCCTCTTCTGATGAATGTTTCTTGTTTCATCTCTTGTGAACATCCTGCTTCCAAACTACTTTAGTAACGGGGAAAATAGAAGTATCTGGGTAAAAAGTTTTGAGGGTACAGACAGGGGAAAGGTTTATCCAATCTTTTTAATGTTCCTTGCCACTGAAAGATACCCATTCTTGGGCACTGATATTTAGGCAGGATTTCTCCCCACAATACACTGCAAAAAAGATTTTTGAATGGGACAGAGGAAATTCTGTAGGAAAGGTAATGTCAACTTTGCTGCCTGCAGCACTGAATCAATCCTATTGTTACTTCCATCTCAGTCATCCAGGTACCAAGCCCAGGACCTGAGGTTAGAATTTCCTGGCTTGCATAGGAAAAATGGGATGTTTTAATCTCACAAATCCATAGACAGGTGATTGGCCTGTTAGTGATGGCAGTGATTTGTGAAGCTCATTAATTGGCAAAAGCCTGATTCCTTACATCAATATTGGGAACTATTAAATGTTTACGTTTTAAAATATTGCACTGGGGGGAAAAATACGTTAAGTCCTTCCTTCTTTCATCAGTCATTCCTGGCTTACAGTACATTTTTATTGTACACTCTCTTTGCTGTTGTATATCATTAAGGCTTCAGTCTCATATGTTCTGTGTTCAGCAGCATGTAGATCAGTGACTTCAAATAAAACATTTCTGCCTTGCAGGTGTCAGAACATATGTGGATCCTTTTACATATGAGGATCCAAACCAAGCTGTGAGGGAATTTGCCAAAGAAATCGATGCCTCCTGCATAAAGATTGAAAAAGTTATTGGTGTGGGTAAGTGCCAGAACTTTTGCAATTTTTTTCTGTAAATATACTTTAAAATTTGCTTTTAGGAAATGTGATCCTGTGATTTTTGTGTGACAGTTCCCCCAAATGCAGTGACATAACAGTTTGACAACACAAGTGCATGCTTCATGTTCATGATTATGGTTTCTTGTGCCTTTTTCCTTAAGGGGAGTTTGGTGAAGTGTGCAGTGGACGTCTCAAAGTACCAGGAAAAAGAGAGATCTGTGTGGCTATCAAGACTCTGAAAGCTGGTTACACTGATAAACAAAGGAGAGACTTCCTGAGTGAGGCCAGTATCATGGGACAATTTGACCACCCCAATATCATCCACTTGGAAGGTGTAGTTACTAAATGTAAGTAGGTAATTTTCATGACAAGTCCAATTTGGAAATCACTGAGAAATTAAGTCTGTGTCATGTGTGCTGGCTTTTTTTTTTCTTTTTACCCTCTTTCCCGTAAAATGACAGATGGAACAGATCCACTGATAGCTAATAGGAGGAAATCAGTGCAGGACAAGTCATTAATCTTGTTGTCAGCTATAAATGGGTTTACGGTTTCAACTGATACTCTATCTGTAGGCAGCTTGTACAAGATTTTGTAGGGGGAATTAATACTGCAGGGGTTGGCTTTTTTTTCCCCCTCCTTCTTGCTATGCCAAGCAGGCATCTTTTACATCTTTGCTCGACTGAGCTGACTGTTAAAGGATAGGCAAAAGCAGATGGTGAGCAAAGAATTCAAAATGGTTGGGGGAAAAATACCAAAACAAACCTCACAGTCATATGTTTAAGGTGCAAAGCACAGATGTAAGGAGCAAGCCTTTAAAATGAAGTAGGCTATTTTGGTGTGAAACCTGCTTATTTGTGTTCTCTCATATACAGGTGTGCTGATTTCACTCTGCAGAATTTACCTGGCCGATCTTTTTGTTTGGTTGATTTGGGTTTTTTTTAAGTCTGTCAGCAATCACTGTGCGATGAACTCTGCCTTAGAGAGAGAGTGACAATGCTCGCTAGATGCTGTCTGGGGTAGAACTGAAAAGACACCTGTGAGACAGCCGTGCTTGGGTCTGACTTGATAAGGTGCCACTGTGATGATGTAGTTATTGTCCCTACTCCGATTGCCCTAGGTAGTGTGTTGGCAAAGCCTGGCACTCATTGCTAATCCTAAAAGACCCTTTGGATGTCGGGGCTCATGCTTAGGGTACAAAGAAAGCAGACAGTGATCTTGTGAGCTGCTGTCAGAGTGGAATTTGTGAAGTTTGCCGCCTTCATCTGATGGTGTACATGGTGAATGTGAATGCAGGGTATTAGTGGTGTGAGGAATTGAAATTAGAGATGGATGAAAAGTTAAAAAGTATTACTAGAAGAACTAGAAGAACTAGAAGAAATACTAGAAGTATTTCTCAGAGAGGATTGTCAAAACCATCAATACCACTGTAAAACCCTGACCTTCTCAAATGTCAATGAGAGCTGGATATTTACTCGCCATTTGTCTGGAAATTTTAACCTTGCTTGTTTGTGTTGCTGTCTCCTACTCTACCTTCTCTCAGTTGTTGAAAATGGCTCATACAGTGTGTGGCAGTTTGCTTTTCAAGATAAATAGCAGTTTGGACTAATTTTGACCATCCTTTACTGAAAACCTCCCTCAAACCTAAAATTAAAAGATAGTACTCTGTTTAAATGTGGAAGGTTTGAGTCTCTCTCTCTGTGTTGTTGTAAGGAAGGGGAGGCAGGTTGTGTTCAGGCCACAGTGTTTGCTACAGACAGTGATTTTTCTTAGCACCGCTGTTAAAGAAAGGCAACGGAGGAATCTTTATGTTGAAATCCCACCGAGGTGGAACCCCCTGAGCTGTTGCAGCTCTAGCAGTTCTAAATGACCGTGTGCATTTGCATAATGCACTTGTCAGTGAATTAAAATGATTTGGAATTTTCACTGAGGAGGTGGTGGCCTGCCCCGGGAGCGCTCCATTCCCTGGCTCGCAGTGAGCGATGCTCCCGCGGCGAGCCGGCTCCGTTACCTCAGAGCTGGGCTCTCGGGTAAACAGGGCTACTTAAGGAGACATTTATCTCAATTTCTCCGCAGGTTTTCTGAATGCTGTGATAAATGAATGCATTTAATAAACTGAAAATTAAAATGCGAGATAAATAGTGGTATGGATGGGGGTTGAGAGAGGCAGCAAAAAACCATGAATAAATTATTGGCTGCTAGTCAAGTACTTTAATAATTGACTCGCTGATGGTAACTTCTCCCTCCTCTCTCTATCCCCCTCCCCTGCTAAAGAAGTGCCTGAGTAATGAAATTACATGTTAATGCACTGAAAGAGTCTCCCTTTCTTCCCTTCTGAGTTGACATAGTATCTTTTGATTGAGGAAGGTTAATTAAAACTCATTTAGCTGTATTTGTTCAGTGGAAGGGTTGGTGTCACAGTTGCAAAGGATAAATGAAACATGCTATATGCAGATCTGGTTGGAGGTCTTCCTCTTTCTACCAAAGAATGCTTGCAAAGGTGAATTAGAGGGAGAATGTTGTTTTATCACATCCTTTTACCTAAGGATGTACTCAGCCAAGGTCACTAAGCCCTTCATCTGGAGCAGTTTGCTTTGTGCAGTACCATTGCACAAATGCAGCGTTCATGCAAATCATGAACTGGCATTTCACTGACAGCTTGCGTGGTGCCAAAGCAGTAAGAGTTTGGTTGTCAGCAGGAAGGGAAGTAAAAGCAGAAATAGTAAAAGGCCTGCAAAGGATAGGATGGGACTTAAAAGGTGAAGAAAGTAATGATGAGTAAAATAAATGATGCATTGCACATAGATCTTGGCCTAAGTGAAAGGTAAAATTTTCTGTACAGACAGGCCTTGTAGCATATTGTTTTCTAATTAAAAAAAGGTTACTTCAAAACCAGAAATCTCTGACAAATGAAGAGAAAAGCATCTTGGTGAAAGATACACTGAGGTAGACATTATTAGGGGACCTTTAAATGCTGCAACATTTCACGGTAGGGTAATTTTGAGAGATGGTTTTTCGGGAGCAAATACTTGCTGGTGACAGAAGCAAAGAAGATTTGAGTTATTCTGATATCTCTCATGCCAAGACAGAGTGGAACAATCTACAGTCTAGATGACATGGCCATTGAAACCTTCTTTCCCCAATGTTTCCTTATTCAGAGCTGCTCCAGGAAGTAAAAGCTGAGTTTCTCTGGGACTCCATCTTCTATTTAGGAAGAAACTCTATAGTACCTGTAGGTAAAGCATAAGTGGGAGGAAGGGATGCCGTGTCAGACAGCACTGATTGTCAGGCACTCCCCTGACTTCAGGTGAGCTTAACAGTGCTCATCTTGGGACCAGTCTTCTGCTGTGACATTTGATAAGTCACTTCTGTACTTGTCCCATTGCTCACTTTTGGGATGTTATTGGACCTATTTTCACAAGTACCTGTATTCCAAATATCCAGCATGATTTAACTCCAAGGAATAACTAGTGCCACTTCGATGTACCTGAGTGTTTTCAGTTTCAGCACTGTATGACCTTTATAAAACGTAAAGACAACATCAAGCATTATTTATGTATTTGCTGCTGTTTTGGGCAGGAGAGTGAGAGAGAAAGCATGCCTGTGTCAGTGACATGATGTTTCTCCTCAGGTTGCCCTGCCTGGCTCTCCTGTTCCAGCATGGGGAACTGAGTGCTGCCTAGCGCTGTGCCTCACACGTGATGCAGTGCATTGAATCATTTAGCCTGTGGTTGATTTCAGGAGGCAAATGGCTTTGGCTCATTTGTAAATAACGAGAGACACAGAATACAAATTCGGGACAGAGAAAGTTGAGAGGAACAGCCTGTATTTTTCATTCTTGAATCCAGTTGTCTTGGAATACCTTGTAGCTCCTAACAGCTCCTAACTCCTTTAAAGCATTGATCTTTCAAAAGAGGCAGAGAGACCAAAGCATTCAAAAATTCCATTTTTCTAGTGTGCAAGCAATTTAATTACGCTAAAGATTTTTGTCAGGTTTGAACAGATCTTTGGTTTTTAGCTCTCAATTGTCAATTCATATATTCCTTAGAGAGCAGGAGCCACTTTAGTTAAAGACCTTGTCAATGAGTCAGTCAAAGGGTTAACCTTCCAGATGGGCCTTTTAAATGTTTCTGCCCTATAATATTTCTTCTCTTGCTCCCCACAGCTGAGGCATAAGCTTGGTGCTTTTCAAATTAAATTAGATTGTGTAAGCCAGGTGTCTTGGCAGTAAAATCATGTGCAACCCATTTTTATCCCATTAACATCAGCGTTCATCAAGGAATTGTGTTTTTCTTTCTGCGAACTCTAGGTAAACCGGTAATGATCATAACTGAGTACATGGAGAATGGCTCCTTGGATGCCTTCCTCAGGGTAGGTGATTTCTTCAAAAGCTAAGGAGATTTTATACTGGGAGACGTTTTCTGGTTTTCTTTTTTTTTTTTTTCCCCAGAAAGATACTGAAAATTCAGCACTTTTAAAAAAATTATGTTTGTACTTGGGAAATTCTGTTTTCTGGTGTTGCTTCTGTCGAAAACCAGAATAAATATAAAGGGGGAAAGTATAGTGTAAGTGTAATTTTTAAAATAGCAGTATATTTAATGGGACCACTTCTGATTTGCTCCATTTTTGAAAGCATCTCAGTGCTGTAGACTCATTAAAACCAGATTCATTGCAAACTGGGTGCTGCATCACTGGAAGCTGTGACAGAAGCTCTGGGTTTTTACTTTACTGGTGAATTATAGACACTCGTCAGGAGGTGAGGAAATAACATTGCATTTTATTGAGAGAAGATGGGAATCCAGAGCTATGTTCTTTGCCAGTTTCAGCAATGGCAATAATGTAGCTTTTAGCTTAATGCTTTGCGATTTTCTTCCTTTCCCCATATGCAGAAGAATGATGGCAGATTTACAGTCATCCAGTTGGTGGGGATGCTTCGTGGCATTGGCTCAGGAATGAAGTATCTCTCTGACATGAGTTACGTGCATCGGGATCTCGCTGCTCGCAACATCCTGGTCAACAGCAACTTGGTCTGCAAAGTGTCTGATTTCGGCATGTCCCGGGTCCTGGAAGATGACCCGGAAGCAGCTTATACCACACGGGTAAGGAGGGAAAGAAAATGTCCAGTGGGTTGTCTTGCCTACGTGTTGGTTTTGCCTGACTGCGTGGGAGGTGACAGTGGTTTGTTTTAAAATAAGCTCAGTCACAAGTGAAAACTTACAGCACAACCTAAAAGTAAACATTGGCCCAGGCTCCATAGCCGGTATAAATTGATGTTATTGCTACAGCAGTGGCCACATCAGTATTTCTTCTCTGAGGATGTGACCCCTGTATTCCTCTGGTTCCTTCTGCGTGGTAGAGCACATGACAGGAATCTGATGCTGGAAATTAGAGCCTGGACTTCTTTTACTTCAAATCTCTACAAATGTGCCTAATGGTTTTCAAGTGGCTGGTCCTACTGAGGTATGATACAGCAAGTGTACACATGATACCAAAAAAAAAAGAAAAAAGGTAAATCCACTCTTGCCCATCACAAAGCCAGTCGTAAATTTGACTTAAATAATTTGTATTGAGAATAGTGTGAGGCCTGCATTCCCATTTTTTGTTTCTTTCCCATTTTATCTGTATTTCAGCATCCCACTGTTAACTAATTTTGCTAAAGCCATTTTAATATGCTGCATGTGGAATAGGGCTAATGCAAGTACTTCTGGCCACAAAACAACATCCCAGTCATTACCAGTCTTTGTACCAATACCTCTGATATCAACATGCACACAAAGAAAAAAAAGTCAGAGTTTGTAAGGTCTCCTTTTTTAATTGCTTATTTTCTTCATTTTTAAATATCTGCCATTCTCCATCTGTTCTCTCTAGTGCAGAGTTTGTTTGCAGCACTCAGATCTTGCTGTTTAATCCAAACACTCATCCTTTAATGGATTCACAGTTCATTACAGGGAAGGATAGATTCATGTAGTATTAAATGCTGGCCAGCCTTCCTTATTCTCACTCATAAGGGTGGGAAGTGGAAGAAGTAGAAGCAGAGATCTGAAAAGCTAGATTTGGGAAAATTAAGAGTTTAGACAAATACACAAGGGCAAGACAGAAATGACTGAAAAGCTTCCCTTTAAATTTATCGAGGTAGAGATACAGCATTATGTTTGCTCTCAAGAGTAAACTAAGGAGAATCAATGACATTTGCTTTGCAGTCATTGTCTTCATTTGCTATCAGTAATGAAGGATCAGGAAATTTTGAATTAACTCCACCGTGCTCAGGCAGCTAAATATATAAAGAGCTTATTGACAATTTTTAGAACAACAACCATGTATAAATAATGTCCATGCATCTGTGTCTGAAAGGAGGAATAAAGCTTTTGCATAACCAGAGACAATGCAGTAGAATGCAATTTTTAAAGCAGCCTTTTGTAAGAGAATGGTGTGTTCTGCTCCTTTTAGTAGTATTAAAGTGAGAGCATCCTATGGCCTCACAAGGCACATATTGCTACATCCTGATTCACAAAGGGCCTGATGCAAAGGCCAAAGAAGCTAAGAGAAGGACCCCTTTTGATTTCCCTTGGCTTTGGAACAAGTCCATATTAAACATTTGAGAGATATACTAGAACAATATACCATTAAGTATGCATATGCTGCACTCAATTATGGATAAAAACTATCTGGAAGGTTGTTGGGAAAAAAACTACCAAAACAAACTTAATCAAAAAAGCATAAAAGCAAATGAAAAAACCCGAAAACCTTTGTTCAGCTTAAGTCATTCCCCAGATGGAACTGCAGGAAACCAAAAGCTCAATTAAAAACACCTTACATATTAGCATAAACAAAAGGAGAAATCTCTGGCCTGGGATCACTCAGCTAAGGCAAAATCAGATAAACAGGATGGAGTGAGTTCCTTTTTAAACAGTGCAGGACCTCAGTGGTCCATATCAGATGCCCAAGTGTTTTTATTTATTTAAAAAGAAGTATTGTAAGAAGAGGCAGCTCTCTCCAACAGGTATCAAAAGCAGCTTTGTACCGTGGTCTGGTGTTGAACTCCTCCCCCAGGGTCTGGGAGAGCCCAGAGGCTTGCTTACCCTCTCACATCTCTGGTAGGAGTTGGGATATTGCCCATGGGAAACACCAATGTATTCATAAATCTTTCCAGTTTATCCTCTCTTTATTTTACCTTTTTGAAAAGCAAAACGTTTATAATCCCATTTTTTTGAAACAGGCCAAACAGGTCAGACATGCAAGCAAGGAAATAGTAATTAACAGCGTATACTTATTTGTTGTGTCAACTAAATCTCTAGTATATACTTTGTAAAACCCCTGGCTTGTTCTCAGGCTTCAGCATAGCCCTGAGCAGAGATCTCTTGGAGGGCGGATAAAAATACATTTAACAATTTACTGGTTCGCCTCCTTGTGACTAAAGAAAACAGATGGGCAGCATTGCCTCCTGGTTGGATCTGACAGTTTTATGGCAAGCAAGAGAGAAAGTGGATGCCTTTTTAAGAAGGATTCTGGAGCTGTATACAAAAAACCATTTTGTATTTTTAATGTGTAGAACAGTGTCAGCCATGCACATTACGGGGTCAGTGACTCACTAGCCTGTGGTTTCTTTTATTTGTGACAGGGTGGCAAGATCCCCATCAGGTGGACTGCACCAGAGGCAATCGCCTACCGTAAATTCACATCAGCTAGTGATGTGTGGAGCTATGGTATCGTCATGTGGGAAGTGATGTCCTACGGAGAAAGACCTTACTGGGATATGTCCAATCAAGATGTGAGTCTCCTTCTGAGCTTCCTCTTAATTTTCTCTCTCTTTCCTCCCGCCTGTATCTTTGTCCTTAGGTGTCTACTGATGTGTTTCTGTGTCAATTGCTTTATGGTTATAAGACATTTATTCCAGGTTTTTAAAAGAGTATTACAGGTGGTAGACTCTGTTTTCTCGGGGCACTTCTCTGGAACTAAAATTCCTTGAATACTTGAAGCCTGGTCACCGGTCAGGGAATAGGAAGTTTTCAAGTTAGGGTCTGTAACTTGTGCATGAGTTTTATTTGTTTGGGGTTTTTAATTACAAAAAAAAAAAAAAAGGCAATTAATGTAAGAAAGAAAAATGGAGAAAAGGGAAACCAATATATTTAAACTGTCAGACTGTAATGCTGTCAGGAGAGGGAAGATTTGAATGTTCATATTAAATCTTGAGTTTATTGAGTGTCTTTAGGAAAAAACGTTTGAATTTAATTGGGCTTCCCATTGCTAGTTAATTCTTGAAGCTCCTCTATGCTTGTAACTCTTTCAGGTGATTTTATTTCTTGTAGGATATCTAAATCAACACATATGAAATCCAATTCTGATTACCAGTCAGAGCATCCTTGTGACAATGGCATAGCTGCCCCCTGAGGACATTAAAAAGCAGCTTTTGGAAATGACCATTCTTAAATTATGCATGTCTTGTTTAACTGTACCATCTGGACTACTTCATTGTATTCCAAGAGGGAGAATGCACAATGGCTGCTATTCCAGAAGAGTATTTAATAATAATGCTAATAAGAGCTTTTGTTAATAGAATTTTTATTAAATGAAAATAAAAAAATCCCAATGAAAATGAAGCCTAGATTATCTGTAATTCTTTTCCCAGGGGATTTACAAGGGTATAAAGGAAGAAGAAAATGGTAATCTGAATATATGGTCATGGGAGTGGTGAAGTCATTTTACAAATCATCTGCTTTCTTATGTAGAGCTGAACTTTTTCAAAGAGCATCTAGATGCGGATGGCATTTAATCTAAACAGGGGATATAATTTTAATTTCCTTCTGATGCGAAATGTCTCTTCTGGCACCCAATCTTGCCTTCCTTTACTAACAGGAAGTCATCAAGACTTAGCAAGAAAATAAAACACCAGATGTGTCTCGGTTATATCAGGCCTGTCTGCACAGCACAGTGGAGCTCACTGCAGCAAACACAGACCTGTTTTTATTAGAGCTGTTTATGTTAGGCTGGTGTACACTGCTAATGTGTGCTGCTAGACCAGGTTGAAAAGCTGGCTTGAACAGGACAGGGAAAGCCAATATTATGGTTCCTGCACACTCTTTACATGTACATGTCATAGACGTGCCTTTTTTTTCCTCCTTAATGATGTCAAGAGCAGTGCTTTTCACAAAAAGCCGAAGTGGATTTCAAAGTATACTTAGTGTCTGTTGAATCAAGAGAAATCAAAAGAATCTTCATGCTTTCTGGAGTAGTGAGAGCCACTTTGTTTGAGGTCACTGAATAGTGATAATAATACAAGCATACTCCTCACGCTGTTCTCCCGGTGGATTTTAGGCCACTAATTGGACAAGCACTGAATGAGGGTATTTAGTGCAACTCTGTCTCAGTTCACTTCTGGGCTCATGGTGAGTCCTGCCAGCAGTGTCAGATCGATTAATTCAGATCTAGAGGCTCTTGGGTCGTGTCCCTGTCATGTCAGAATTGAGCCCTGGTCCTGTCCTGTTCTCCTGAGAGAACTAAGAAGACATCAGAGTACTGAGCTCTGGAGCCCATTTTGGAGGGTTTGAAGTGACTTCAGTTTGTGAGTTTCTCTGGATTCTGTTAAATATGAAATACATACTTAAGCTTTGTTGGGCTTCTGTAAAGGTATGCAAAAGGGTTCCCATCTCTGCATTTCTTGGCTCAGAGCATAGAGAGAACAGATTCTCTGCAAGGCCTGTATTACTCACAGAGATGAACTAGCCCAGGGGGGCAACAGGAAGGGGGTAATCTGCTACACCTTTAAAAAAATTATGGGGAAAACATAATCTACAACATACTGCACCCAAAGTGGACATATAGTTAAGTTTTCCTGTAGAGCTGTTGCTTCTCCAACCCTCTGTCCAATGATAGTTGCTTAATTCTAACCAGGGCTATTCTGTCATCCCTGTATCCCATGTGCTCTTTTGTGACACATTGCCCTCCTGTATCTGATGTCTGCTTTGGATGCTGTACCCTTTTAGTTTTGAATTGCTGAGGAGAAATGACAGTTCCGAGACCACCAACCGCCTGAGTCTGAGTGAAATTTTCCATGTTGTTTCATTTAATTGTGGATTTGTTACCATAGTTCGGATTGCCCTAGGATAAATGATGCTCAGCTGGTAGATGTGAGCAGTGTCTGATGTTCTCTAATGTCTTCCTAATTGTGCCATTTATAGGTTATTAAAGCCATTGAGGAAGGGTACCGGCTGCCGCCCCCGATGGACTGCCCCATTGCTCTCCATCAGTTGATGCTGGACTGCTGGCAGAAGGAGCGCAGTGACAGGCCTAAATTTGGACAGATCGTCAACATGCTGGACAAACTCATCCGCAACCCCAACAGCCTGAAGAGGACAGGCAGTGAGAGCTCCAGGTCAGCTGTGCTTTAGTAATGGTGATGGACGAGGGGGCACACAGGAGGTGACAGGCAGAGCTGCGAGTCCTGGGTGGGAGGTGTGCGCTGTGGCTCTGCAGAGCGAGGCTGCACAGCAGCCGCTGCTCTGTGCGAGCGAGCACGGGGCTCGTGCTGGCACATTGCTGGACCCCCGGGGCACCCCAGGCTCGCCCAGCCCTGCGAGAAGGAAAATGGAATGAGCAGAGCTGTTGCTGTGCCACACCAATGCTGAGCAAGTTTATAGCACAGCCTTAAGCACGTCCTGAAAAAGCTCTGACGCATTCAAGCTCTGTTGGAAGGCAGAGTTTGCTGCGTCTTTCCCAACTCCCCCCGTGGTGAAAGGGCTTGAATGGGATAGGGTCATCTCAATACAGTGTAGCTAACAGGAGTGATGTGGTTTTCTGCAGGAAAAGCACATCATCAAGTTTTATAAACCCTAGGTTTGTGTAGGATTTGCAAATGAGCATTACGGCATTACAGCCAACGCCTTGGGGGCATTGGGAAGGTGTGGATTAATTTTTATGTGAATTTGAATTTAATTTTGTGGAAAGCCAGTTTCGTGTCTCCACCGATCCCGCATTACATTTGTTTTGTTTGCTAAGCATGGTGTACCTGGTACGTGCAAAAGAAGCACAGCAGGAAGGAAACTCCCAGAGTAGTAGGGTAAAACCAAAATACCTTTGTTGGGACAGATCAGCAGTTTGTTTAAGCTGATGAAATACTGCTGAAGTAATAGGAGCTTTACTAATTTACACCAGGTTTGGTCTGCTTTTTTCAAATGTCTTTGTCAGGTAAATTTGCTTACAGCAAATATGGAAAAAAAAAGCTTAAAAGAAAAGAAACAAGGGGAAGATAATGGGGATATATTTTTCAGTGGAAGGGAAGGTACAGAAATATCCATTAGGCAATACAGAATTAAGCTTCTTGAATCAGCGAAGGAGTAACAGCAGTTCTGTCTCAGCCTTCAACAGAACAACATTGTAGAAAAAGCTATTTCCTTTTTTAAACTTGTAGGTCTCTTTGTGAGCCTTGCTTACAATGTATGGTATCTGAAGAGGGATTATTAACCTTGTGAGGCCACTATCACCACGTGTCTTCCAAATTGCCCCAATTGTATTGGTAGCCTGGCAAAAATGTATCCTCCCTTTGATGCTTAAATAATTTACATGGTGAGAATCACAGTATGATCTGCTGTGTTAATTTGATTTGAGAACCACAGTATGAACTCCTCCATTTTGCTTTCTTTCCAATTTACAGGTGCTCTTTGAAAATATATTGATTTTTCAATAGTTAATAGTCAGTTCAAGGTCATTCTGTGTGTGTGTATGTAAGTTAATAGCCTATTCAAGGTCATTTCATGTTCATGGCTGTTTATAAATATATTTCTCATATTTGGAATATGAATTTCAAATATGCATATAACATTATGAATATATGACTTTATACATGCAGCATAATTATATATAAATAGGTTGCCATGGTTGGGCTTGTGTTGAGATAGTGCAGTAAAAGAGTTGTACCAAGTATACCCAGTGTGTTCTCAGTGCCTCAGGCAAGACGTAACCATGCTATTGCACACCTCATCTTTGATGTGCATTTTCAGATAAATTGCTAAATGATAATTGTTTTGATTAGATAGACAGTAGTAATTTATAGTGGTTTGATGAAACTGTGGCTTGTGATATACATGACATAATAAATGAAATATTAATAAGAGAAGCAAATTTTGTAAAAATAATTATTGGCAAATCCGTGCAAGGGAAAATGAGAAGCACATTCCACAGTGCAAAGAAAGATCAAAGCTCACGTGATTCTTGCCACTCCTGGCACACACTCCAGTCAGGAATGGATTGATTAAAGAGGGGATTAACTCCCTGCTGTCCTGAGTTTGATTGAATGCACTGAGCAGACCCGGCTAGAAACAGTATTTATCTGAACCTGCCCTGAGTTTTACCCTCCAAACCAGTCTGGCGGGGTGTGAGCTCCCAGTTCCTTTGCACATACTTCAGTAGTGTTTCTATAGCTGCTGAGATGAGGTCTGACACATGCAGGATTGGCAAGGTCTGGCATTGCTGCCCGTGAGATACAGACCCAGCAGATTGAACGCCTTCCAGCATTGCCATCTTCTTTGTTGATGGAAGTAAAAGCGTTTTCTGTGAACTTGGTTGCATCTGAGGTAGAAGTTGTAAGCAGCATTGTGGTTCAAATTAGGTCTCAAACCAAATACAGAAACCTGAGGTCAGATGCTTTCTTAGCAAAAATTGGCCTATTCCTTTGTATTTTGTTCAGTTTCTTGCATTGATCTGTGTTGATGTGCAGAGCCACCAGTTTCTTCGGGCACAGCATCTCGCCCTTCCTTTCCTTCATCAGTGAGGATAATTGTTGCAGAGACTAAACTTTGGTTTGCGGTTCATAATCCAGCTGACACCATTTCTGTCCTTTCACTGTTTGGCATCCAGACCTAGCACAGCCCTGCTGGATCCCAGCTCCCCTGAGTTTTCAGCGGTTGTTTCTGTCGGTGACTGGCTCCAAGCCATGAAAATGGAGCGATACAAGGATAACTTCACAGCTGCTGGCTATACCACCCTAGAGGCTGTGGTGCATATGAACCAGGAGTAAGTACTCAGCGATATAACAAAAAACTGGTAAATCTGGATTTAATCAGCCTCTTTTGCTTTGTGCTGTGTATCATTACACTCATTAAAGGAATGGAATGCCTTTCATTTGGATGGAGGATAACTTTAAAATGCCTCCACAATGCCTCCACTTATTTAATTAAACATTTCTGTACATCTGCCTTGCTTTTGCTAATGTTGCTTGTGGTTGACTGATAATATTTTTCTCTGCACCAGCATCTGATCCATGGTTCTCAGCCCCTCGCTTCTTCTCTTGCTTTCCACAGTGACCTGGCGAGGATCGGGATCACGGCCATCGCGCACCAGAACAAGATCCTGAGCAGCGTCCAAGCGATGCGCACCCAAATGCAACAGATGCACGGCAGGATGGTTCCTGTCTGAGCCAGCACTGAATAAACTCAAAACTCTTGAAATTAGTTTACCTCATCCATGCACTTTAATTGAAGAACTGCACTTTTTTTACTTCGTCTCCTCGCCCGTCGAAATAAAGATCTGCAGCATTGCTTGATGTACAGATTGCGGAAGCCGAGCGTGTGTGTTGGGAGGGGGGGGCCTCCAGAAATGACGAGCCGTCATTTTAGACCAGACCTGGAACAAATTGTTTCTTGGAACATACTTCTCTGTTGATCAACGATATGTAAAATACATGTATCTATATAAATATAAAGTCACATTCGAGTTTTGATGCTATGTTTGCTGCCAGATACTGTGCTTGAAAAAACAACAGCATTACTTTCCTTCTCCCTGTGACCCGTAGGATTACAACCATAGTGTTCTATTCGTGGGTGAAACCACCGTCGTGCATCTTTCACTGGAATGAAGAATCTGCCCTAGGATATGTTTTGCAGACTTGATGCATCGCTAATACCTTACGGAAACCTCAGTAAGAATATAATTTGGCTAATCAGTGCCTGCCAATTAGTGATCTGCCCATTTATGGGCTTGAGACATTAAGTGACCCACCTTGTGGATTACTGGGCAAAACTGGACTTCTGGGGAGATTATTGGCTGTTGTTGTGCCGTGCTGAAGCCTACCATTGAAAGACATTTTGTGAACATCTCGCCAGTAGTCAGCTGTGACAATCGTGGCTGTGGAGCTTTCAGACTTCTTTTCTCTTTCAAGAAGCAATTCCCTTTGCCTCACGGAAGGTACAGTGTCCAACATGTTCATGGTGCTTAATTTCTTAAACTGTGGTAGGATTTCATCACTGTTGGGGAAAAGTAAAAAATGCTGTGGTATACATTATTTGGGATTCCCAACTTGTTTGTAAGAACCTGTGCTGGTTTCCCAGACTAATTGCTAAGTGTTTCCCATTGTTTGCTCTATTTGATGACAGTGAAAATTGCACTCTTTCAAAATCTGGTCTTGCTCTCAAGCTGTTGCGTATTAGGATGTGCAGACAAGGTGTAGGAGTGTGTCTTAGGGCTCAGCTCAGTGCTGAGAGCTTGACCCCCTTCTCACTGAGAGCAGTAGAGATGCCCTTGTGATTTGGATGGAAAAACTCACACATGTGGATCCCGTAGAAAGTGACAATAACCTTGTAAGTTACAGATACTCATAAATGCACTGAGGAGAACCAAGGACTTTTCCTGCCCTCTCCTGAGCAGCAGTAGAACCAACATTTATGTTTTAGCAAGACCAGTTTCAGTTGCAGTGTCAGTGGTTTTATGGGAGGGGAAGCAGAAGGAAATGGGATTGTGCATGCAGCCTTCCTGGTTTTGCAGTTTGGGTGTCAGGCATGGTGACAGCTCTGTTCTATACAGCAATGTTACAGTTCAGGCACAGTGATCCAGTCTGATCAGCTGTGGGAACCAAATTCCCTCTTGTAACCAGCACCGTGGGGTGGATTATTGAGGCAGCTGTGAGTGTGAGTGCCAGGTACAAGCTGCACAGCTGAGGCCTAATGCCCCTCTGCATGTATGGACAAAAAAATGGAGCGTGACCTGCTGGAAAAGCTGCCCTTCACCTCCTCTAAGGAACAGATGGGAAGCTGAGTGAGTGAAAGGATCCCCTGGGTTGCTAGGTGGAGGAGACTGCTATGGCAATGTGGTTGTCCTCAGTAGGTCACACAGGATAAAGCTTTATCCAGGAAAGGTCTGAACACATTTAGGCTTGAATTTTATTTATATTAAAGCTTCTATTACCCTTTTTGAACAGACTATATAAATTAGATTCCTTTTAAAGTCCTTTTGAGGAACAAAGAAATGAGATGATCTTAGAAAAGAGGCAGGACAGGCCCACTTATGCTGTGCGGAATAGAAGAAGGATTTTCATGGCATGTCCTTCAGAACGGACATTGCATTTCAGGTGTGCCAGGCACAGTGTCAAGAAGGTGAAATTTATAGTTTGATGGTGCTAAGACTGGTTCTTTAGTCTATAATATTTTGGTCCTGGTCTGCACCTGACAGCAAATTCAGAAATGATTTAGTGACTTTATATGTCAGACTTTTTTAATAATTGAGTTTATTCTAAAGCCAAAACAGTTCACTCAGTTGGACAAGTCACACTTGCTGTATTGTCACTCACATCACTTTTTGTCACTTTTAACAATAACTTGCTGATTTTGACCACTAACTCTCCTGCATTCCCAGCTTTCTCAGAGAACAACATGTTCAAAATATGGGATGCTAAATTTGGATCCTGTCAAGTCATGACAGCTCAGTATAAAGTGTTCTGCAGTATTACTTATAAAAGCTTTTCCATTTCAAGAAATTTAAGATTTCTTTAAAAAAACCTACTTAAACCAGCATGTTTTAATGTCATTTTGCCAGGCAACATAAGAAGTAGTTACTCATTTTAAAGACCTGACATTTGTACTTTCAGCAGGAAAAATTCTTTTGCATCTTAAATGCAGAGATAATTCAAGTTTCCTCGCTGTAAATCTGTTGCATTCTGTTGAGATCATCTTTTTATCTAAAAACAAAATACACCAAATTTTCTGGCCAGTTTGTAAAATCGCTGTCTTGGAGTCTAGTAGTGGTAATTCAAAACAGTGCAATATTTCCCACACAAAATGGAAAACTGTGTCCCTATAGAATGAAAACTGTGAAGGCAGCTCAGATGCTGGGTTTTCAGCACTGCCACTGATGGTTGAGTTCCCTGCAATAAAATATGGCCAATGAGGGGAATCCGCTGGAATGTAAGTTTAGCTAGAAGAGAGCAGATGAAAAAAAAAAAAGAGGTGGCACTTGTAAATACAGATAGATAGATAGATAGATAGATTACATATCTGTATATAAGATATGCCGTGGAAGCAAGACTTCGAAATAGTGTGAGGGAAGCTGAGGAGGGACTGGCTACACACACCAGGGCTTCTCTGGGAGATTCAGGAGTAGGGACTCAGTCAGGTCTGTGTGTCTGTCTTGGCGCACGTGGTTTAATACATTCATGTTCTCTTTTTGTGCAGGGAAATGGATTTTGCTTTCACAGCCCCATAGCCCATCCTGTTGATCGTATTGACCATGGAGGAACGTAGACTAGATATGAAGCCTTCTGGATCCACAGTTGCATCTTCCATAGCACTGATTCTGGAAAACACATGCTGAGCAGTCATCGGTCCCTGAAGAGAGCGTGACTTTTACTTTCTCTATTTTTTTTTTCCGGGCCACCCACTCCGTTGTTTTTCTCCATTGAGCGATAACTGACTCGTTAAGACTCAGCACTCAGTTGTCACTTGAGGAATGTACTGCATCAAAGCTCTGCAGACTTCTGGATTTTTTTTTTTTTTTCCTCCCCTTCTGCCTTCTCTTCCTACCTTCAGTTTTATTTATATATTTTGTTGTTTCCTCTCCTCATCCCCCTGGCTGTTACCGCTCCATCTCGGACGGATGCAGGTGATGGAGCACTACACATCTTACCAAGGACACCAGGCTAGGTGCCGCAGCAAAGAACCCAGTTCCTGTGAGCTGCCTGTGTACATTGCTGAAGTGGCATTTTACACTGAAGGTGCCATTGCAGTGATATAAATATATTTTTTTTCCTTGAATGGATAATGGATTATTATCTCCTCTGAAAGGTGCGTATGTGTGGTTGTGTGCGTGCGTTTGCGTGCAAGTCACCTCGTGTGTAGAACTGCCTGTGAATGTGCCGAGAACACCTCTGGAAGCGCCGGAGTCCCCTGTCATATGAGAGCAGGCCAATAGCTTGTGTCTGAAATGGTAGCAGGAACACACACATTAAAAAATGTTTGAATTTCTGTATCTGTAAGTGTATTTTTTAGCTGCCACACTAATGAGTAGTTCTGCAGCCTGAAACGGGGCAATTTCAAGTTAGTTATTTGGACTTACGCATTGCAGGATCTAAAGGGTGCTAAAGGTTTTTGTTGAGTGTCGTTTATTCGTACCAGTGCCCTGTTCATGACCAAGACCAACCAGTTTCCCAGTGGCAAGGTAATGGAGGCAACACCTGCGTTTCCGTCCACTGGTAATCCTGAACTGAATTCTTAAGTAGCCTTTTTTATCTGCAAAAATGGGATTTTAAAGACTTGTTGAATGCAAACAAATATATGCAATTCTTCCATTCACAGAAGCACCTTGCTCTGTGTGCAAGCTGTGAAATCTTGTAACGTAATAATCAGAACACTTCCCTGGTTCCCAGCACAGATAAGGAACAATAATTCCTGTAAAGTTCCTGTAGTTAGCAAGGGAGTTGTGAAATGCAACCTGTTCCTTGTGCATGGCAACGAAGAGCAGTTGAAGTGCAGTCGAGGACACGCTTTCTTCCACGGCCCAGGGAACGGTGCTGCAACTTACTGGTTCCTACCAAGGAAAGCTTTCTGTGTTTGGAGAATCCACCTTAGTGTAGCGTAAAGTAGTTGGAGTGGAGCTGAGTGGAAGCACCCTGGGAACGTAGGGCTGCCGAGTACTTGGAGCGGGGCAGGTGACGCTCCCCACTTACTCCCTGGCTGCTTGGGGGGCTGCCAGCACAGCCCAGGTGGGGCAGGGACTGGCTCTGGCAGACGTTGGGCAGTCTGGATGTGCAGCCTTGACCGGAGCTGCGGTGTCCTGAAGTTGCTTCTGCTTCCTCCTTGCTGACCCTCGGAGCTCACGGAGCAGTAATTCTGCCTGCTCTGGCAGAGGAGGAGCGGCAGGGCTGTGGGAGGGAGGCGAAGGCAGCGGTGCTCTTGGCTGAGGCTGGGCATGGGCAGGGCACCGGGAGGTGCCAGCCGTGCTGGGATGGGCAGCCACAGGCTGCTCCAGACGGAGCTGGGATGAGCAGAAGGGGAGTGCCATGGCACTGCTGCCCCTTGGGAGAGGAGAGGTCACCGCCGGCCTGTCTCGCACGAGAAGCCTCTGTGCGTTAAGAAATTGTCCTGCTCACACACCACTGGTTGATGTTTGTCTGGGTTTTTCTTGCTGTGCTAATTTTGTGATGGATCTTATGTATTAAAAATATATATGTATAAAATACGAAAAGCTGGTAAGTAACCAGTGAACAGGACTTAAAAAGCAGTATTTTTCTTTTATGTGACATTTTCATAACCAGAAAAGAAAAAAAAATCTGAAATACTAATCAGACAAATAAAAAGAGAGTGCATTTATTTTTTTGTATCACTACAAGTATGTTGGAATATGCAAGGACTGTGGTTAAAATTAGAATGTATGAGGCATATTATAATTTAGTTCATACTGAAAAATCTAACAGCATTTCTTGGTTCGTGCATTTGAATGATCTCTGGGTTAGATATATAGATTTTTCTATTTTGTTTTAATTTGTAATTTTTTTCCCCCCTCCATGAATTTTAGGTACACATAACTTATGTCATTTATTTATGGTCTTTTATACCTAGTTTGTAAAATTGTAAAATAGCAAACGATGCAAACATTTGCATTTGAAAATAATAAAGTAGTTGCTGTACAAACCTGAAATGGACTATTTCTCATCATTGTATGTTTGTTTAATGAAGTTTATTCACATTAAATACAGATATTCACATTAAATTCACATATGAGTATAGAATGCAGAGTAATAATTCTCCAAATCAAAAATCCTTGGCGTTTGCCCCAAAGGGATTAATTCTCTTCAGCAGACTTCACAGGAATGCACTCCCAAAGTTCATTTGAGCTGCGTAACTCCCACGAGTACCTTAAAGCTTGTTGTTATTCCTAGTTCATGTCCCAGACTGTGTGGTGTGCTGGAAGAGTTTGTGATGTGGGAAGGATGCTGCAATCAGGCTGACCTTGTTAACAGTATCAATGATTTCTCCTTGGAGACCAGGTAGTATCCATGGGTGTGCTGCGCCTGAGCAGGGTCTGAACCTTGTTTCATTTGCACGACCCTGATCAGCTGGGAATAGTGTTCCGCCCCTGCTTGCTCATCTGGACTTTGCCTGGGATCTGGCATCACCTTGGCAGAAGTCCTACAGTTTTCACAGCCAGGGTTTCCTTTGGGCCAGGGTTTCACCTTTGATGACCTTACTGCTGATTTACTGCCCTTGTTGCTCTCCTTGTGGGCTGCAGTTTGGGTAGGTGGGCTCGTGTTGGACGCTCGGGGCCAGAGAGAGAGAGATGGTGAAAGGTGTCAGGAGCAGCAGAAAATAGGGAGGGGCAGTTTTTGTGAGGAGAGCGCTAAGCTCTAAGAGACTGGGAGTGTGGGTGTTGTGTAAAGGATGTTGCTATGTGATGGTCAAACGTTGGGGCACACGCTGTGTATTCTGTGTGCAAGGGTGTGATGGCCTCACCTGTCACCTCTTTGCAGTGCAGTGCTTAGTTTAGGACACACAGGCTTCCTGGCACTCTTTACTATCCAAATTGCACGTGCACACAGTTCACAGCGGCCACAGGAAGAACTGGCTCGTCTAAAAATTTTCTTAAAATTTTGACTGAGCTATTTGAAGATTTTGAAGCAAACTTTTCTTGAATTGAGGGAGATTCCAGTGGTGCCAGCAGAATGGTATCGTAGAGGTCTGGTCCCCAAAAGCCCTGCCAATAGCAATTTTTGTATTGTTTTTTAAAAGCGAGTTCACTGTGTCCTTTTGTACCTGGGTGAGGAAGGCAGCTGTCTGGGTCTTTCCTCTGGTGCTTGTCAGTCATGTATTGAGAGAATGTGTCCTGGTGGAAACACAGATTCCTTTTCATATGCACAAAGATATTTTACAAATTACTCTAGTTTTATTGCAAAATGAAATGAGAACCTTTACTTTTTTTTTATGAAACAAATGTTTCAAAATGTCCAGTGAGGAGAATTTGGGTCCTCTCCCTTCTTTTGTTGATTCTCTGCTCTTTCTTCCTTTTAGCTCCCAAGTCTAAGAAATCATCATATCGAAGCTTTTTATCCCAATGGTTTAATTTTCTTCCAAGTATATGGATTTTACTGAAAGATTTACTTACCAAAAAGACATTTTTTCTTTCCCAGCCCCTCACTCTTTCCACATGTTTATAGAGTAGCATGAGGGAAATGAATGTATTTACATGTAAAGCCTGTATATTTGCATCTCAGTGATGGTGTACAACCCTATCCGTGAGCTCAGCATGGAGTAGTGCAACGAACAGACATGGGGGCCATTGTAGACACGTCAAGAAAAGCAAAATTTTTTTTGACAATTGCAAAGAAAAAAAAAAAGGCATATTATGCTCTAAATCAACAACATGATTAAAACTAAAGCTGCGTTTGAGGCCTTGACCTCGGTTATTTTACCCTTTCCCTTGCAAGGAAGTACCCTTGGGCCATTGACTGATCCTCTATTGAATGGGTTGCAGACCTCTGACATATCTTATTTCTGGCAGTGGCCCTGAACATAATTCTTTGTTTACAGGAGCCTCTGAGAAAGTTACATGAATATGTAGCGTTTTTCTTCAAAAAAGTAAAATTAAAACCTAAAGCATTCCATTCCAGTCAGCTCAGTAAAATATATTCTCTATGGATGGATGGAGAGAGTAGCCAGAGGAATATGCTACATTAACTTACTTTCATATGTTTACATACATATATATATGTGGAGCAATCGTATCCCAGTAATCTGCTGTGGATTGCTAGCCTCTAACCAGGCCAACAAAAGATACTGAAATTCTTGTTTTTATAGAGCTCTTGAACTTACTTACTGATGATTCTCTTTTATAGAATCTTGTAATTAATTAAATGGGCTGAGGCGTTTTGGCATTCATTTTTTGAAGACTGTTTTTAAAATGGGGGGAAAAAAAAAAAAAAGAAACCACTGGTCAGCAAAACAAGACCACCATCAGGAACCCAACTCTCCTCCTGTTTCTGCCAAGGTAACCTGCCTCCCCTGGGGTTAGTAACTAAACTCTCAGGGCTGGGCAGTCGAGGGCTGTTAGGCAGTTACAGGTGCAGGTAGGTGGCTACTGCCAAGTTTTTAATGATGCTGTGGACGTGCTCAGCAGAGGGGTGCAGCAGCTCATGTAATGAGCTTGCACTTCCCACTTGGGTTTTCAGCCTTGCATTAAGCATCCTGCTGATGACGTCCCAAAAGTCCATCCTAATCACCTGGGGGAAGGGTTTTTCAGACGCCAACCATCACAGCAAGAAGCCATGTGAGCTCAGAGCGGCTGGAGAGCTGTGGAGGGACCTGTTGAGCTGCTCTCATGCCTCAGAGCCTGCTGCAAACCCTGCCCTGAGCCAGACTCTGTGAGAAGTGCCCAAGGCAGGTCCTGCTCTTGCAGGCCTTCTTCCTTCCTCTCGTGGCCTGCACAGTCAGCCCCTCCTCACAATAACAAGTTCACTGGCACGGTGGCTTTCTTGGGAAGTGGTGTCTTGTCTCCTCCTGACCAGAAGCCGCGGTCTGACCAGGGCTTCCTGCCTTGCAACCTGAACAGGGTCCAAGGTGTTATGGGGGGGTCCTTTGGTGGGTGAGGTGGGAGGTGGGTGTCCCCTGCAAGATGGTCCCTGAGCTCCTGCTCATTTGAAGTCCAGGGGAAGATCCTTAGCTTGGAACAGCATCAGCATTTCGGCTGTTCAGTGGCTGAGGCTGGACAAGCCACACATGCCCTGAAAACAGAGAGAGCTGGGAGGTGAGCAGGCATCAAGAGTTGGTGGTTTTCCATGGATTTAAATCCTAAGGTTGTTCGAGGATTCTGGCCTCACATTTTCAGAAGTACTGTGGAGGTCTTGTGCCGTCTCATTGCCGTGTGCCAGTGGGATCACCTACAAACTCAACACTTACAAATTGAGTACAAGAATCCCCAGGGAAGCAATCCCCAGTTCATTGCTGACTGCATTAACCTGTGTCTGAGACCTTACCTGGCACTTCCCAGCCAGCAAATTCACGATGTGTGACAAGAATGAAAGAGCATTTACTTCCACCTTTTCAAAAAATTGTTAAAATTCCCTTGAAAACAAATGCTTCTGGGAACAAAAAAAAATGGTTAAAATTGAATGTTGATGTCCTTCCACAATTAAAGAAGCCGCTGGGTTGATTGAAGCAGCATAAATGAATGGCCTAGGAAAGGTAACACTGACAATAATAAGGAAATAAGTATAAATGAGGATCTGGTCCTGCAGGTGGTATGAACTGATCTCACTGGGAGTGCCCTGACTTGCATCAGCTTAAGAATCTAGTCCTTAGTTATGTGCCACATGAAACTTTAGGTAATTTTGTTTGTGTATTTCACCAGAAAATATATTTTAAAGTGTGGTTTGGCAGTGACTCAAGTAGTGATAGCACATTCAGGTGGGTCTTCTTGTCTGTTGATTTTTTTTTTATGTGGCCATTACTCATACAAATATTTGAAGTACATGTTGAACAATGCAAAATAATGGTATCCAACAACAGACAAGAAGGGTTTCTGTGGAGTCCTGCAACTCCTGGCTTTGTCAGCTTTGTTTTCAGGTTCATGTTATGATGGCAGATGGGTTTTGTTTGGCCAAATGGTTGGGATTGCAACACGACATCCTCAGAGACCTTTTCTGTCATTTTTGCGGATTCTCAGAATGCTCCACTGTGTTTGCTGCAGAGGAGGGACATCTATGTGTCATTCACCCACTTTTGATCTCTAGCATGCACAGATGGAGGAAAAAAATGGAGAACTCAACCCCCCTTGTGCCATTAAAGGAGTTTGAGCTCAGGCAGGCACACACAGACACAACCTGCTCCCCTCATCCAACAGCCCAAATGAGCAGCAGCAGCTCAGTTCTGCTTGTGGGAGCCATGGGAATGGCAGAGCCAGGGTCTTTGCTGACCCCTCCCAGAGGGGAAGCAGCCTCATAAGCTGGCTGTTGTATTTTCAGAAGCACCAGCAGGGCAGTGTTGTTTCAAGTTTTGGAGGTTCACCCACGATGATGCTGTTCTGCCCCGTGTGCACTGCTGTGGTCGTTCCCACTACACTGGGGGAGGCAGAGAGAGGAGCCCAAGCAGTGGCTGCAACTGAGTATTTGCAGGAAGCAATTCCGCTTTTCCACAACCCCTAGGAAAGCTCCGGGGCACAGCTTTTCTAAGTGTTACTAAGATTCAAAAATTGATGTCTATAAACTTTTTTCCCGCAGGTGTTTCTTCACTTTTCACCTGCTTTTGTCTTCACATCAGGGTGCAGCCTGGCAGGAGATACTTTTGACTTACCCAGGGTTTTGGAGGTGATTAGTTTTGGAGCCAGTTTATCATCCTGAACAGGTGGAAGAGATCATCAACAATTTTTAATCAGCTTTGAAAGTGGGTGTAGTTGATCCAAGAACAAAAAAGCATTCACCAACTGCTAAATCCAATCAACCGTGGGTGACTGATTACTTTTAGCTTTCTTAATTGATTGACTGTGGCATTTCTATGAAGGAGCTATTCTGAAACCCGAGGAAGTCCACACAACTGTTTCAATTCTGGGAATAACTTGTAAGTGATGTCTTAAACCTGTGTTTGACTTCAACAGTACTAAGTATTATAAGTAAAGTATACAGATGGGTGTGCAAGAACTCTGCTGGATTAGTGGGTGGGTTTTTTCTTCTTGCTTAGTAACAAGTTAAATGGTGGGAGGAGTTGGTTTATGGATCCTTTGAAAAAAGTTTGTGGAGTTTTTCCTGTTAAAAGTTCCTGAAATATTGCCTAGTAGCAACAGATGTAGCCATGAGCTTCCTGTGTGTATGGGCTTGCCTGTCCCAGGACCACTCTTAGGAGACAATTCAAATAGGCTTTGTAATACCAGTGTTAGATTTTTACTGCTATTTTTTACCTTGCTGGCAACTCCTTTTACTTGCACAACAGAAAATGAACCTGTCAAGTGCTGAAGTACGGCTTCCATAGCAATGCTGCTGCCAGCATGTGTTCTAGGGCAATCATTAATGTCATTATTCTTTTATTTTCCACACAATAAGACAACTCCAGCTGGCAAAGAATGTGCATAATACAGGGATGCCTTTGATATGATACAGAGCAACCTGTCAGAAGGTGACTCAGATCCAAACAAAGGTATGAGCAGGACTCACTCATCACCCTCCGCTCTCAGATGTGTCTGCTAATGGGCTGGGACCAGGACTCATGTGGAATAGATGGAGAGCTTTTAAAAAAATGCTTCTGAACCTGTGTGAATTTTTGCCACAAATGATCAGAGTTCCTGGGAGCAACCAACTTCCCTGTAAAGTGCAGACTTCTTCCTGGGTCAACCTCTTGTATTGTAACAATAAAAATTTCCTTGGAAACATTTTAATAAATGAATAATCTCTTTTGTTATAAAACAACATAAGTAAGTCACATCAATCTGTCCCTGAGCTTGGATTGAGAGTTTGGATGGGACTGATGACGTATTAAAATGACAGAGATTTATTCTCTAGGGCCACTTTTTACCTGTGAACAGAGGTAGCATGATTAAGGAAAAAGACAAATACAGTGCTGACATTGCATCTTTTTGCTTCCCTCACTTTTCGGCCATGTTATTTGACCTGCCATCTGTGGGAAATGCAACCGGTTGCCTTCACCATGATCTTTGCAAGGTGTATGAAACCACTAGTGGTCAATGTGAATCTAGCTTTTGCCAGGTGAGGAAATTGTCCAAGATGTATCCCAGCTGCTGGGCACCTTTTAATTGCAAGCCACAATTACAGTGCTCCTGTGCTCTTGGTTCCCCAGCTAGCCAGCAGCTGCCTAGGAGGAGAGAAGGAACTCAGAAGGAAACAGTTCCCCGAGGATACAAGGTTAATTTTTTTCTCTTTGGGCTGGGTAGCAGGTCTGGGAGTTGTTACGGTGTCAGGATATGCAAATGCTGTCTCAGTGTGAATTAATAGTGGAAGCTGCTCAAGCCCTTCCTGGCCACATGTGCTCCCAGGCTCAGCCAGGAATGCACCCAAGTGCTTTGTGTCTTGGGACACCCCGAGGGGTGATGTTTCTGGGCTTGGATGCTGGGGAGCAACAGTTCTGATGTCTTGGCTGGTGCTTTTGTGGTGAGTGTGTTTTGTATCACAGCGAGCCATTAGCTTGGTATTTGCTTGGGAAAAGCAGCAAACAACAAACAAGTCTGACTTAAATCAGAAACACCTGCAAAATCTTGCCAAGTTTGTGTATGTGTTTTAAATGAAAGTGGGGGCATATTTTTTCTTGGGCTATAGTTTTGTAGTTTGTTGAAAAATTACATGGTCTTTATTCCCTCCATGCAAAGTTAATTGTTATTAAACAATGAGCCAACTGAAATAAGTTTTTGTTACTCACTGTAGAGGAAGAAAATCTGAACAGAATCAGTTTATGTTCTAAAAGCAAATAGGGCCAGTTCTGGGCCTGAGCTCAGGCTTGTATTGCATTGATCAAAGAAGCCAGACAGAGCAACAAACAAAGCAAGGGCCTGGTTTGGGCTGTCAACAAAATCACTCTGTGCACTTAGCAGGTTTTACCTGACATTCTCCTCTCTCAAGAAACCTGCATGTTTTCATTACATTAGCTGATAATTACTCCCCACACTGTTATCAGCAGTGCCAATACTGAGTTTCTTCACCTGTGTTTGGGTCTTCAGTCCTTCAGTCCAGTCATTCATGATGCAGACAACCTGAAGTCAAGCTTTGTCTGATGAAGTCCTGGTTTATTGGGTTTTTTTGATTGCTTCCTTCCTATGTTCACCCCAAATTAATCATATTTTTGTTCATCCCAAATTAATCATATCTCCTGTTCTCCAGCTCCCACTTATATTTGTTTGTTGTTTTTTTTTTTAATTTTCCATCTTTAAACCTTTCTCATCCCTCACTTTTAAATTGCCACTGGTGAGGATTTTCCATTTGCCCAAGTCCTGAATGCACTGTGGTTTCCTGGCAGCCCCACCATAGTTGCAGGACTGGAGAGGCTTGTGCTTGTCATGATGACACACACGCAGAGAGCATCACTACAGTATCTAGTGCAGACACAAATACACTTTACCAAAAAATGAAGAGCAGCTCTTCTTAAATTACTGGGGAAATAGACAGTGTGCTGTCAGGCACTGGAATGCTTCCTCCCTTTGTTCTCAAACAAAGCACTTATGAAAGGCCACGCACATTCCTCTGCATGTGCTTCGTGTTCTGAGGAGGAATTTGCCCCCCATGTGTGACTGAGGAGCCGTATGTGGTATTGTCAACAGACACAGGGCTGCCCAGGCACTTGCAAGTGTTCACAAAACCCAAACAGCTCCCTAGCGCAAGACAAGTCACCAGATGATTTTTGTAACACTAAGTCTTATTTTCTTGCTGGAATATAAATCTCTTTGTTCATTCATCCTTTCCCTTATTGAGTCTAATTTTATTGACTGTCGAACAAACTTACACTAATGCTAAGTCCTTTCTGCTTGTATTAAAAAGGGATTTCCATGGACTTATAAGCTTACCTTTTTTAATCAGAATGCCATGTTGGTTTATCTCATAATCTTGAATATCTCATTACCAGCAGGAACAGCATATGGAATCTTAAATTGAGCAACTGAAGGTCTCAGTTGTGAACAAATTGTGTTCATTGTAAAGTCTGAGCCTGTGCAAAAACCCCCCATGCCTCTCCCACATGTAACTGCATGAACTAACATTCATCCCTTTAGATTCAGTGACTTCCAGTGGAGTATTTACCAAGGGCAATATCGGACCGGTGAGATTGGAGCTGCCTTGCTTCATTTGTTTCATTTTGCAGCTTTTTCTGTCTTCTTTGGCATCAGTGTTGTGTCCTGGGGCTTTGGTTCAAGTGGAACCCAGCTAAAGCAGCTGCATTTCAGCTGTGTTCTCATTTGTAGATGATATCTAATATCAATGGTCTCGCTCTTTTTGTTTATGTATCATTTTGTAAACTAGATGGTATTGTTTTAATGGATTTGCTGAAGAGCACAGCCAAGCATTCAGCTCATGAACCATCCTCTTTGATCCACTGCTATTTGAAATTCAGTGTGTGACTGAGCATCTGAGTTGCATGGGATTTTTTTTCTTTATGTTGCCTGAATCAATCAAACTTTCTCAGCAAGAAACTCTAATTTAAAAGAAAAACACACAAAACTGAAAAACCCTGTTAGTAGTCAAAGGCCTAAATTTCTAGGTGTGCGAAGCAGCTTTAAAGATGGCTTAAGAAGCCAGCTGGAGTTTTCCTGGCATGAAATAGCACAGTTAGTACAGTTTGTCTTACAGCACTTTAGTTCAGTCCCAGCACTGTAAGCAGGTATAAATCTGAGCAGCCCTGATGAGTGAGGAGGTTGTCTCTGCTTCAGTCTGGGCTCCAGGCTGTGAAAAGTTGGTCTGAGTGTAGGAGGCAGCAGGGCCAGAGCTGCAGCCAGGCTGAGAAACAAAAGGGAAGCCAAGAAATAGGAGGAGAAAAAGAGCAGAGGAAAAACTTCTAACACAAAAACATGGAAAAAAAAGCATGTTACAAATTTCAAAGCAGAGAATTTGCTCATTTTTAGAGTAGTCACAATGAAAAGCGAAATCACAAATAATCAGTGCTAACTTTTTCTGAAGAATTAAAATCACATACTTATGTTTACTAAGTATTGAAACAAAAGCTAATCTAAGATCATAGAGTTTTTTGTGTATTAAAGAGTTCAGAACATGGACAATGGACCCAAGACATCCCTGGATGTGCCCTGAAGTGTGGATGTTTGTAATGCATTGCATACATCCCTTCATACACGTCTGATCTGGGGCTGGCAGTCTGTGCTGTTATTTTACTTGATTTGTATATTTTAAAAGCCTCAGCTCTTTCCTCACTGAAGATGAGGAGATTATTTTTTATATTTGTTTTAATTGGACATGGGTAAAACAGATTCTTGACAAAGCAAAAATCCAAACATTTTTCTTTCTATTGCTTTTTAGAGAGCAAATATTTTTAAGGGTTCAGAGGGCTCTGCAAGTCAAATGTCAGAAGCGAGAAATAAAAGGTGGGAAATAGAGGGGAAATTATGGTGAAGGAGAATGGCAGAGCGCTGGCTGGGAAAAACAATAATGGATATTATTGCTTCTGAGTAGAATGAAAGGGCTGTGCCCTTGGCTGGTGTTAATTGGCCCAACTCTTCTAAAGTTGGTAGAGGATTGATTCACAGCAGTTGTAATCCTCAAGTTAAATCCCAGCCCCACTGGGAGTTTTATCATTGTCTTCAAAAGAAGAAAAATTGTAACCTGTGTGTTATTTTATTCAGCCAGCTAGTGAATCTCTTCAAAACAAAAGAACTGGGCTCAGCTAGTGCTCCCCTGGGGGAGGAGTGGGGGTCAGGCTGCTTTAGGAACTAGAAATGTGAAACTAGCTCTCTGGAAAAATCGTCAAAAACCTTCCAAACAAGCCTTTGTCTAATTTTAGTAGTTGTTGGTTTTTTTACAGATATTATTAAAAAATGCTGAATTGCACAATTTTCAAATCCAAGCCAGGTGAGAACTTCAGCTTTTGGCTTGTTTCCTAAGAAGAGTTTGGGTCTCTGTCCAAGCCACGGCAATGAATACTGTGTTTTCACATAGCTGTGGTAGACAATTGTTATCAAACACAGGAGCACATGCAGAGATCTCATTTTTACTACATGGCTTGCTCAGGAAGCAATTGCTTATCAGAGGATAAATTCAAGGAATCCAAACACCCCCGTGTGATGGGGGAGGTTGATGAAATTTAATGACAGGAATGACAAAAAGTCCTCAACTGGACTGAGTCCCTGCCTGATGTCTCAGTGTGGGACTGGCCTTTGGCTGTCCCTATGCAACACTGCTGAGATTTCAGAGATGCCACAGGCCAAACAAACCCTTAGGGTCAGAAAAGCAGCACAGAGCTCCCATTTTGCATATTTTGTAGTTTTTTTTTCTGTGGCTTGTAACTATTGAACCATCAGAAAACTGCTTTTAGGTTGCTATTCAGACTTGGTTTGGCAGTTTCAAGCCTAGTCTCCTAATTAACTATGTATGCAGAATATTGACACATTCCTAATTATCTTACTCATGTATGGTGAATTTAAGGTACTAAATTCAGCTTCCCTTAGGAATAAACTTGGCTCTGTTCCTCAGGCTCTGACTGAAACAGTGCAAGAAACATCAAAATCCTGCTGTCAACACCATACAGATACACACAAAGCCAAGACAAACTCCCCTCACAACACAGAACACATCCGTACACGAGCACACGGGAAACAGGCACAGAAAAGCAGTATATACATGGTTCAAAGATGAGGATATTCCTGGTGAGGACTAACTCACTAGCTTTGTGTCTTTTTTCCTGAATTTTCTTTTTTTTTTTTTTTTTCTGCTGAAACAGAATGTCTGGTTAAAAACTAACTCTTCTTTGTCGTAGAAATGTGGTCTGTTTAGGTGCCATTGATAAAATATCTAATGTTTGGGGACATTCTGTTTAAAAGTAGGTTTAAAATTAGAATGGCAGGTTTTTGCATTTGGTTTTTATTTCTTGAAAGTAAGACAGAAGAGTAACTGCTATGCCAGAGTAGTAGTATTTTAAGGGCTTTCATAAGGCAAAAGATAATGAAGAACGTGTATTTTTTTGTTCTCTTCATGTTTTCTCTGTATTTTTTCCTATTCTGGTGAACCTTTCCCATGAAATTGCTCCTAGGTTCCTACTTCATGCAACTGTGGCCTTCTCAGCATTACCTTTATTTTCTGTTTTATTTTCCCCTTTTTCCTGTACTGACTTTGTAACTAGATTTTCATTCCTTTCTTTGTCAGATTGCTGCCAATCCCTGTAGTGTCTGAGAGCTGCAATATTTCATGCTATGATTGTTTTCTGTAATTGTATACCAAATACAGGCTGCTGTTTTACTTGATGAGAAACGAACAGTGGTCCACAGCCATCATTATCTGAAAGCTCACTGCAGACTTACTAATGTTGGCAACATTCTTGCAGCAGTGCTGTTAGCAGAGGGGAGGGGAGGCTCGTGCTTCCAGTGCAGCATTCCAGCCCTAGACACATTTGTGGGCAGGGGAAGAACAGGGACTAGACTCTAGAAGGAGAGAAGGGTGAATTGTGGTGGGGAGAGGTTGGTTGGGGGTATGACTTTCCTTTCGGTCAGCTTGAAATGATGGCCTGTTTTCTCTGCTAGGCCACATCCCTTCTCCTTAAAGCTCCTAGTTGCTTAGTCTGTTCTCAAACAAGCAATTGTTTTTCTGATTGAATATTAGAATAAAAAATAATCAGAGACATCAGAATTATATGTTCAGATTCCAATTTTTTTTTTCCTTTACATGCATGGTCAATGTCACAGCTATCTCAACTTTGTGAATAGATGGGCTAAGACCCCAAAGCTCTTCTATTTGCAAATTTTATCTAGGAATTTAACTTATTAATTATTACTGAAGGGCTGTTTGGGGGTTTTGCCTGTGTCAGAGAGCTGTCCAGGCATCAGATTAACTTTGTATGGGGACAGGAGGGTTGAGGAGAGAACAATCCCTTGTAACATCCTGCCCTTCCTCCCTGCTGTTGTTCCACCAACCTACCGCTGTGCATTGGGGCTAGCTGGAACCTGGTAGAGCAACAATTACTTGAGTAGTTTTGTAATTTAACGTAAATCAGCACCATCCACCCGACTGTAAATGTGGGCAACTGTAGACATTGAATCCAACAGCAAGACAGTTCAGACTGCAGATGCAGAGTGGAAGCCGTTCAGCATCAAACTGCCACAGACTTTAATGAGGATAAGGAAAGAACTGGAGTCAAGAGGCTGTAATAGGAGAATAGCCCAGCACACCGATACTTCTCATGGCTGCTGCTTAGCTGGCTCTCGAGAAATGGGTCACCAAATGCTATGAAGACTGCTGCAGCTATCAATGCTAGTAAAGAGCTGAAGCCCATTTAATTCTGTCCAGCTTAGGGGAGTTAAAAATTCCATCACATCTCGCCACAGCTTCCTCTTCGCGCTGCACAGCCACTCCATAAATCCACACAGCTCTCTCCCTCTTATCTGAATCGCAATGCAGTTATTAAACAAATTGTAAGTCTATTTCATATCCTTTTTACTACTTTGAAAACTGCACAATATAAGGCTTAATAAAAGCTGAATGCTCCAAAACTGCTCTTAGAACTGAAAATATGACTACATCAAAAGACTTTACAAGGGCAGGATTTTAATGGCTGAATAATACGCTGGAACAGAGCAGTAATTTCTTCTCGAATGCTGGGATGAATTATTTATGCTTTGACAACATTATGTGTCTCTAAAGCAGCTTTTAGTTATTCGCCTATTGGAGGACACAGCTGATCCTGCTGCCCACTCTTGTAATTACATTAACCTCTTGACACTACATGACAAGCTTTTCCTGTGAACTGCGATCAATAGCCCATAACTGCTACCTATTTAATAGGGCCATGGTTACACTTCAGTTCAGATATAATTAGCTCTTTTCTCCCTTCCTCTTTTAACAGAGCGTGGAAAAAGCCCATGTTGTTTAAATTAAAATAAAAAAAATACACACAGCAAAATAAAGGCTGTTAAGAAAAAGAATAAAAGCATTCAGATTGCTGAATAGGCAAGTAATATGTTCCCTGAGTTTGGTTCAGAAATGTGCAGCCCTTCCATTAGTCCACATCTGCATTTGAATGGAACTGGAAGCCATAGTAGATGAGGACTTTTAGGAATCAATTACGGAAGTGTTGGTACAGGTGGGCAAGGCTGCCACCTGATACAGTTGAAGCCCACACTGATAATGAGATAAACGAGCTTCATTTCCGCTCCGTTCCCACCTACCTTTCACAGAGCATATAGCACGTCATTGCATTCCACTGGGGCTACGTTGTCTCAGGGATATGTTTATATTTATATGAATACATACAGGGTTTGAAATGAAGAAGTTTGACTAATTGTCTTAACACTTTTAAACAAGTAATGCTTTCTTGCAGCTAATATTTTTGCTGTTTGAGATTTATTATGGACTATCTGAACAGACTAATGAACACCATATGAAAGACAGAGATTGGTCTTTGTCTTGGTGTAACAGAAATTACCTGTCCAGGAGCCTGCAGAACACCTTTTCATTCTTTGATCTGTAGGTAGATGGCCATACTCATGCCATTAGCCCAGAGAACACTGCCCCAGTTGTAATTTAAAAGTTTTTATATTCTCTACTCCAAATAATTATTTACGTTTTCATGTGCTACTTTGCAAAATGGCCTTCAGGAACTAAAGAGATTTTGTTGGTTGTTTTTTTTTTTTTTTTTTAAATTTAGGTTTTTTTGGTTGGTGGGTTGAGCACTTTCTGCTGCTTCTCATTTTAAAAGGATGGGATAAACCCTAGTAATTAAGTTTAATAACGAAGAAATCATGTCAATGAGCTTCTTTCCATATCCTTGAAGGGATTTCCAACCAGATTTGCACCAAGAACAATTGATACTATCAAAAGATGACAAGGCAATATTGGTAGTGAAAGAATCTGGGTGTTTTCTCATCAGAAATATGTCTCTCTAGGTCTGTGAACCCTTCCTTTAAGTTTTTTAGGAATCTCACTCATATTTCAACTTTTTGGGGTTAGATGCTTAAATTTATGTAACATCTGGGTCTTAGGACTCGCTTCCCATCTCTGAAATTACTGGGAAATATTCTTTACTTGCTTGACTTTACTGGCAGGAAATGTTGGTTGGTTTTTTTTTTGTGAGCATGCCTGCCGTGACAAGTTTTTTAAAATGCAAAAATTACAGACTCTACCTTCAGTTTATAAGTAGTTATTCCCTAACCTTCAGCTTCTAAGTAGTTCTTCACTAAAGAAAATACATTCACTTGTAGTAAAAATAATAGATTTTGTTTACTTGTGTTTGTGCACTTCACTTACTTAGGTGGTGCTACAGATCATAGGCATTTGCTGAGTCTCTGGGAGGCCTCATGACCTTGATAATGCCTTGCTGTCACTGAAACAGGACCTAAACGACTCTGTGACATTGGTTCTCTGTAATAGGGGTGAGGTTTGATGATTAACAACGTGTAGTCCCAGGAAGGCTTACCTTTGCTTAGTAAATATTTTATTTCCTATTTCAAGACAATAACAAAGCCATGGTTTGCCCTGCCCTATAAAGCTCAGAATAGAATAGTAGATATGAAAGCATATTTCTGCTATAAAAACTTCCTTATCAGTGTGTGCAGTTGGTATCTGGACACTTTTTTTTTTTTTTGCCGCATAGATGGATTAACAGAATTGTTAATACTATCCTATATTGGAGTAATAGCCCTGTTTGAGATGGTAACCAAATGCTCCTGGGGATAGCACCAGAGTAATCAACCATAAGGCAAAGGTTCCAAGCAAGCTCTGAAATGCCTTCCCACTTCTCCCAAGAGACAAAAGACAAGAAAGAGAAGAGCTGAATTAGCAGTTAATAATATATAATGAGTTAGAAGTTTAAAGTTTATGATGATTCATAAAACCAGTTTGTCAATTCATGAATTCAAGACAAGCTTGTTTTCCTGCATGCTGCCTATTGCCACTCACTGTAGTTGTGAGGTGTTGTACTGCCTTTCAACAGAACTTCATTTTTTGAGACAATTTTTTTTCTTTCCTTCAGCATGTCTCTCAAGTAAGCAAAGGGTTTGGCTAGATTTTCTGTTCCTCCTCCTGAATCTAAAAGGGAAAAAAAAAAAAAGTATGCCAGTCAGATTTTCTAAGATATTTTTGGTAATAGAATTTCCCTCCCACAGATTTGTTGATCCCAGTAGCTGACAAGGTGTGTTAAAGCAAGT
Source organism: Pseudotriccus pelzelni (assembly GCA_035584735.1). Classification (NCBI taxonomy): domain Eukaryota; kingdom Metazoa; phylum Chordata; class Aves; order Passeriformes; family Tyrannidae; genus Pseudotriccus; species Pseudotriccus pelzelni. Next base: position 18,158,254 of record JAWMRA010000009.1, read on the forward strand.
TCTTACAAAACTGTTGTCCTAAGGAAAATGATAGATTATCTGCTTCTCTGCACAAGGCAGACATCCTTTTTTTATGACTTCAGAGTATGACGAAGGTTCTCAAACATGAACCTCTTGTAACCTTGACATTCTTGAGAATAGACTGAGAGAGAGAGAGGTAAAGAACCTGAGGGGAAGGCAGGGAAAAGAGGAAGAGAAAGGCTGGTTCTCAGAGAAGGCTGAAGCAAACACCACAGTGGCAGAATGGATCAGTCTGTCTGAGACAGTGACATTTGGGAATGCATCAAATAAAAAAAGGGTTGTTTAGCAGGTCACTAAGTTCCACAGTAAACAAACCCTATGTCCCAGGTGGAAACAGTGATAATTTTCTTACTATTTTTATAGTATATATATATATATATATATTAAGATGTTGGAAGAACTCGGTCTTTCTCTGAGGATCCCTTTGTGTTATTTAACATGTCAGCTACAGATTCCCTACCAAAGAAACCTTCATCTATTTAGAAAAAAAGGGAATGTTCCACTATCCCCAGTTTACAAAGTAGGGATTGAGGGAGACTAAGAGGTAGTTATTTTATTAAAGGTCACCCAGACAGCATGTGACAAAGCCAGGAACAGAAGTCAGATCTTTAGGATCACAAACCTGTTCTTTAATGACAAGGATATCTTTCCTTCTGCATTTTTACTGTTTGGAATGGGCTGAGAAACGCTTCATAACTGTAGATTTGTTTAATGGTATTACAAGATTAACACTAGTCATCTGGCTGGAATTTTCACTAAGTCATATCACTATGTATTTATTTAATATGAGATAACCTTCCATTTTCATGCCGACACATATTTTATTTCGGAGATACTAGGCTGACTAAACTTACAACTTCCATGAGTGATATGGAATTTGAAGTTAAACAGCACACTGTTTGTTACATTTATAACTGATAGCAAAAGGGATTTCAGTTCATAATTAAAAATAAAAAAATCAACAGCTTGTCAGCATTAAAGCAAAGGAAGTCTGCATTGGGAAATGCACAACATAGCTAAAGCATTTATGCACCTACTTATTTTCTTGCACACCCATGTGATTAATCTATGTGCTATCAGCTGGGCTCCCAAACAATGATTTCTTCAGCTCCCTATTGCACAGAGCAAGGCTGGCCATGAAATGAGAGAGAGCTGCTTCAGTTTTCCTGGGCTTTTCTTTTTGCTACAGCAACTGGCAGATTCTGGATTGTTAAGAGCAGGGTGTTTCTCATCCTGCCAGGCCTTTTCCTACAGCCCCTGCCAATTTGACCTCATAGTGGGGTACACTGGTCTTTGAAGACTGAATGAGCTGAGAATGTGGTTTTGATTATTATCTTTAAGCAGATTTGGCACCCTCATCTGACGTGGGTAAGGGGAAATGAAAATCAAACCTGGAATCACCTGTATGGCAATGCAGAGCGCTCCTGTTAGGCTGGCAAGACAGAAAATTGCAGGGTGCATCTTGAACGTAGGCACAAGTCCATTAAAGACAATATTATCCTAGCTCAAGGCACCAGAGGAAACTGGTGCATCCTTTTCTCAGATAGGAGGGTTCAGACACCTTCCAAAAGCACCTAAATAAATTCTGTGAGCATTTCACTGAGGTAAAACTGGAAGTCATAGAAAAAGATATTTTTCCCCTTGTGTGGCAACCAACCCATTATTTAACAATGGTCACCTAAGAATGGCAAGCGAGTGATATCTTGTGCCTCCCTTGAGATGTTACAGGAATAGTATTCTATTACAGCATACAGTATCCATAATGGCTTGAGAGATACATTCTCTGTATCCAGTGTCCATTTTAAACAGGGAAGGAAAACTATGGTAACATGACCACACTATCCATAGCCTGGGACTTGGGATACAGCTGGGCTGCTTCTATTGAAAGAAAACCCATGAATCCAACAGAACAGTTTGCTTCCAAATTTGGTTTTCTGTTGCATTATTCCAGAAAGAGCTGTTGCTTTAAAACAGGATTACAGCTGCTGTGTAGCAGCTGTCTGCAGCAAACAAGCTATGAAGTCCACCAATTTGTTGAGGTAAGCAGAGAACAGGCACTCTGAAGGGAAGAGAAATTGGAAATCTTGGCCCTGCATCCGGAGCTAAGTTTGAGCTTCCTTCACTCAGGGCAGGATTCACCCTTGCTCCGATGTCCCAGGCAGGAAGCAAGGTCAAGGGAGAGACTTGCAAGATGCCTGCAATGCCAGTGAGGTGAAAAAAGCTGCTGAGCATTTCTGGGCTCCTGGGCATGATGGCACCTTGCTGGGCATCCCCTGTGCTTAGAAGTCTCCCCATGGGACTGCTTGTCCAGACTTCAAGTAGGATTTTCCCCTCATCTATTTCACCTCATGCTTCTCATCCAAATCAAGTAGATCAAATTATTATTCCCCAGTCCTACCCTTTCATACCTCACTTGATTTCTCACTTGATTGTTATTAACACTGTGTAGCCCAACTTAACCTCCCACAAAATAAAATATGTAAAACTCCAGGAAAAGTGTATTTCCAATGTACTTTCCATTTTTTTTCATGGTGTTTAAATACAGCCTCTGATTATTTTTAACGCTCATTCATACTTTAAAATGAGTTGATTAAATGTTTAATGAATTTTACTTGCACTTTAGCTAACACTTTCCATACCTAGCAGTCTCTATTAGATTGTTTGTTCACTTTGTATTCAGTCCTGCAGCCGAAGGAATTGACTTCCATGTGCTCTCCATGGGTCTATGGCACAGATTGCCACAGAGTGTATAGTATTATTTTTGCTTCTTAATTAGATGAACGTAATCCTCCTAATCACATTCCTGTGGGAATGATCATGTATAGAAAGCTAAGATTTGCCTTCCCAAGCATTCAGAGAAAGTCTTATAAAATTCAATTTTCATAGTAATTGCAGAAAGCAAAGGTATCACAGATACTAATATAACTGGAGCATCTTTGTGTTTAAATTTGAATGAATATTCTTCTGAGTTTTCTTTACTTCTTGAGTGGTTTTGCATTATTCACCCCACTCCACTTTTGCCTATGGCCAAAATCTAATTTATTAAGTGAAAGTTGTTATTTCCACAGGTAGATGTAACTCATGAGCTGAAAATAAAATGAAATGTACTATGGAAAAATGCAAACTTATATGTATGAGAACAAACCTGTCTACAGCATGCTCCAAATTGGGAGGGATATAGCAAGAAAAGATGTAGTAAAAAGACTTGGGATTGATTGCTTCCATAAATTTAGCTTTGATCTGCAACGTGGTATAACAGGAAGAAAGGCTAGCACAGTTTGGGGCTGCATTGATTGGAATGTGTCCTGGAGCAAATAAACCATAGATTGGGTCTTGCTTTAACTCCTTAGGGTTTTAATGCCAGGGGTTTCCTCCGCATTAGCTGCCCCCAGGCTTTCACAGTGGTATCCTGGGGCTTTGATAACTCTGCATGCATCCTCATGTACTTGTGTTTGGGATATCTTGTAAAGACATCAGTGACCTGAAAAATAGTGATAACAGAGAAATAAAGTGGTCTGGAAGGATTGCTGTATAGAGGTAAACATAAGGGGTTCCGGTAAATTACATGCTTAGCAGGATAGCAGCCAAATATCAAAATAATGCACAATAATGTAATTGATATATATATATAGAAGAAAAACAAGGATTCAGTCACACCATATAAGCTAGGATATAATTAGGAGCAGTAGAATGAACATAAAAAGAGAAATCTAATTTGAATATTAGGAAAAATATTCTGAACTGCCTTTAGCCTTTCAAATAATATCCCAAGTGAGGCTGTGGGGGATTCTTGAAAATTGATCCTATAGGTATTAATTAAAGAGCCAATAAACCTGCAATTGACAGCAATCTTATCTCTCCTGAAGGGATTGCCCAAACGATTTGTGCAATGTTTTTTTGTCTCTATCACCTCTGGCTTATGTAGATGGAGGAGAAAAGCAGTAGTGGTGTCTTCAGCACAGATGGTAACCTGGCTGCTGGTGAAACATTGAGTCCACCAGCCCTGCAGATGCCAAATGGAAAAGAGAAGAGGCATCTGGAGGGGGAAGAGCAGGAGGCCCTACTGGAAGGGGCATGAAGGAAAGAGAAAAGAAAGTGCAACAGGGGCTCTTGCAGAGAGTAAATGTGACAGAAACCTGCTTGGAGGTAAAACATGTGGCTGTCCTACTGATGCTTCCTGGAAGCCCCTGAGGAGTGGGTATAGGAGACTGAGTATCAGGGACCAACCCTCCCTTCTCACACCGCCCCAAGGCTGCTGACCCTGTCTACCCCCTGGATTAACCATTCCTTCCAGCCTTAGTCATGTCATTGCTGCCAAGCTTGCCCTTGGGGAATGCATTGCTAAGAATGTTTCCATGGGGCTGGGGCCATGGGTCAGGCTGTCCAGGGTGTCCCAGGATGGGAGCATTTCTACTACTACTCTACTACAGCCCCCAGGTGCTCGCCCAAGCCCTGTTCGGTGCCCCTACGGCAGCCTCACACTGTGGGACAGTGCTGGCTGGGCTGGTAGGCAGGGCCAGAAAAACTGATTGGATGGGAGAATTTGGTGGAACTGTGAGAAATTTTAACAACCCAAGCAGACAAAGCTGGGAGTGAAATATTTCCAGTCAGACAGGCGGTGGTGGGTGCCCTGGGCAGGGCTGCCCCATCGGCCGTGGCTGCTGCCCGCGACTGAGGGAGATGAGTGAGGGACTAACCTGCTGCCTCTGCAGTGCTTCATTCTCTGGGACATATATTTTAATTGCAGTGGGTGAATTTCTCTGGCTTGGGGTTAAGAAGCACAGGGAAGGCTCTTCATAAAAAGCTGCTGGGGGCTTTGTGTTCATGAGCACAAAGCATCCTTGTTTTCCCAAAGTTTAAAGTTTTGTTTCTTTTTTTTTTTTTTAACAGTGATGTCTGGTTTGGTTTTGAGTTATTGCCTCATAACTACCCAGCTAATGGAAACCTCACAGCAACTCTATAGCAAAGCAACCTGCAGCGCTGGAAGCAAATGGTGTTCAGCAAAGTACTTGGGTGCTTCCTGAAGGTAAAGGGGATGCTTTCCTTCCCCTATTTCAGTTATTTTTCTGAATGAGTCCATGGGCTTCTGTGGAGGAGCGCTGGACTTCCATACACCCCTGGGGCTGCCTCCACTGGGTTTTTCCAGCTGTGGGTTCCTCTCCCTCAGGCTGGGAAGACCTGCTCCTGTTTTTATTTCTCCTAGGATTTGATGAGAGCACTGTTGAAAGTGAAGAGCTATTTTATAGGTATGCATACAAAATGTATCCATGTATATATGTGTGCATATATGTGAGGGAATTAAGCTAAGAGCAATGAAGATAAGCGTTTTCTGACTGTGTAACATTAAATCCAACAAATATATTCCCAAATGTTGTGTTAGGCAAAAATCAACAACTAAAGCAGTCATTGTATCAACTGCTGGTTGATATGTGCTTTGGGCTTCAGTGTTCCCACCACCATTGCAAAGGAAAATGTCTCTTTAGCCAGGAACCACGTGCAGCAACTAAGGTGGCTACTCCGATCCCGTTTGTGTGTCACAACTGTTGGCAGACATAGAAATATGCAAGATGACTGTCTCATAACATGCTGCAAATTTTTTTCCTGTTTAGAACTGGGATTTTTCTTTCCTTTGCGAAGTGCCAGGTGGGACTCCTGTCTTGTATATCACGGGAAATCCAGTGCCTGGGGAAGGATTGCTGTTTGTGTGTGCAGATGAGCCTGCACAGGTAAATTACTTGAGAGTGGGAGAGGGTAAGCTTCTTCTTGTGTAATGAACAAGTGATTTGTTTTGAAATGATGAGTCCAAGTTTTTTTAGTTCAAGACTGTATTTTTTTTTCAAAAATCTATGTGATTTTATCTAATTTTAACAATATGTAAAGGAATGTAAAATGTAACACTTGCCATTAGCTGTTTGGAAATGGCAAGAAAATGGCAGCTGTTGGTTTACTCCTTGATTAACGTTGTAGCTATTCTTCTTTTTCAAAATGTTTATGGTCTATTTAGTGTTTCTTTACTTGTGTGAAGGTAATTTAACTGTTATATAATTTTACTTTCTTGTACCAGAGCTCCTGTTAAGTGGATGAATAATGGAAAGATAGTACTACTGGTACACTTTCTTTTTCTGACTAATTTTCTTCTGAGAAGAAATGAGAGCTCCTACTGGTATCACTTTCTCTTGTAATCACATTGACAATTGTCCGAAGGTGTGATGGGAAAGCTTTTAAACACGCGAATGTTCCAATTGACTATGAGTATCAGTAGTGGAATTGCTTTTGAGGTCATGCAATGACAGATCAGCAGTAGTACAAGGTAACTTTTCTGACCAGGCAGCAACTAATTAATGTTGCTTCTACAATGAGAAATGACTTTTCACAGCAACTGATAGAAATCAAGCCATAATGTTAAATCAAAGAATACTGGTAATTTGCCAAGCAAGTGAAGATCACTCTCTCTACAGATACTCTGCAACAGAAAAAAAGATTCAATTTCTCAGATAAATGACCTTTGTAGGTTATTCATCTAGCTCTCATCAGAATGGGTGCTCTAGGTTTCCTCTCTTGATATTCCTCAGAAGAAATTTGCTTTGTTTTTCCCTACCTGATTGCTATAGTCTTTTAGAGGATATTTATTTTTGAGCCACAGCCTCTGTTATTTCCTTTGCTGCCTGAGCTTAGTCAGAACTCTGTGCCTCAGACATTCAATAAAGCCCAGGAGCAGCGGAAATAACAGCGTAGTTAACCTCCTTAACATTGATAATAAATAAGCACTAATAAGATATGTACCAGGGTGGCAATTGCCCTGACATAATGAAATGCACTAGTTTAAATAAGTGGTAGCTGGTGTCATCATGCTTTTCAGCAAAGAACCTATGCAGGCATTGTATTTTCTGGGTAATTTATGTGTCAGGTTTTGTGGGCAGCTTAGCTGCTGTTAAGACATTTAGTCCAAGTGGCCCAGTTTTCATAAATTTTTGACACCGAGCAGAAGAGCCCTTTGTTTTTACAGGTGCCTATCTCTGATCCGAGCCATTTCTTTAAAAATATTGCCCCAGTTGGGGGTGCTGAGCATTCTTGGAAATCCAGTCTCTGTCTTCTCCCTCTTGGTTTAAACTGCATTTCACTGGATTAAAGCTAGCTTGATTGAGGATCCTGGTTTCCAGTTGCTACCGTGACTCTTGATTGAACATAGTATCTCTGCTATCAATTTAAGTCCTTGCAGATCAGATAGCTCTGTTCATCTCACCCTGCTGACAAGCTCTCATGACAACTGGGGTGAATATACACATTTTAGAACTGGAGAGGAGGTTTACTTTATTGTAAAGCAATTCTTCAGGGTGGCTTAGTGACATATTTTGAAGGAAAGGCTAAGGTTCTCTTTGCGGCAAGCCCAATCCAGGAGAATGCAAAACGCCCCCCCCTTGTCTCAAATACATTGTCTCACAGCTTGGGCACTGCTTAGAACGACTCATGTGCTGTAATTGAATCTCAATACCTTAAAAAAAAAACCACCAAAAACCCTGAATAACCAGGAGATGTTTATAAGCACCAATATTAATTAGACAATCATAGTTTATGAAAGCCACATGAGGATGTGATTTGTGAATCGTAACTAAGTCTCAGTGATTGTGCTAATTTATTATGGTTTGGAAATAGAACTGTAAATTTGTAAGCACTGTGCCTCATTATTACGATTATTATTTTTTTTACTCCACAGTTCCCTTGACGCTTATTGTGTTACTAAAGACAAGAATAATAATATTAGAAAATGGCCATGTTTTATCTCTGTAATATTGCTGGCAAATTGAGACAGCATGGTAGCAGAATCATAGAAGTTTTCTCTGAAGTGCCCACATCTTTGGTTTATGGAGCTTGTTAGATTTTCGTCATTGCTTGGTTGCAAAAAAACATCTGTTCCTGCTTTTGAGAAATATTTGTAGCACTTTTACAGCAGGATTTAATTACTGGCAGCGAATAATGGTTGGGTGCCATGCAGTACTAAAAGATTTTTATCTATACTCCTCTATATCTATGAAGTGTAAATGACAAATAGGAACACTATTTAACTGTGACTTTAGTAACAAAGGCTATTTGCTGAAGAACTATGTGGTGAGAGAGTTCAAATGGTGGTCAGTACTCGAAGGATTTGGTTTCAGAGTTGCTAACAAAGGGATGTGATTTGTTTCTTTTTGAGCTCTATACCAGAATGCAGCTCGCTAAATCCTAAAACTGTTAGCCACAGTAAAATCTCTAACATGAACCTTGAGGGAATCTGAGATACTGGGAACTTCCTGAGCAGCTGCAGTCATTGTTGCTTACGGTTTTTCAAAGTGCTGATCACTCTTGGCTCTGAGTACTAATGCTTTTGATGGAGCTTTGCTTAAATCAATGATTTTGTTAGGTTTTAGCTGTCCATCTGCCGTTTGGGAAACATCTTAGACATTTGTGTTATCGTGAAGATACAATCTGATTTTTATACTGTCTGGAAAGGGGGGCATCTCACTCATCTAGAAATATCTAATGCATAAATGTGACTGATGGCATTTGATTATAACATTTTCTCTGGTAATTAGAGAGAAGCACAATACCTGAGGCAGCAGTAATGCCAGCTTTGGCTCCCTTCCCTTCTCTTCAAAAAGCTTATACCATTCTGATTTTTTTAAAGCCTGCTTTCTTTCTGTTCTGCTAGAAAAGTTAGCCTTTTCCCACATCTGATGGCCTCCCTCATTTGAGTTATCCATGAACTGTCTGAACTCTTCATCCTTGTCAATTGTAATAGCTGTAGAGAGAGAACCAAGAGCAGGTCCCACATTCTCTTACACTGCGCGTGTTTCCAGCTGAATAGCAGGGAGGATGACTTTACAGGCATAAAGCCAGGGTTGCACAGGTGTTCAGTGAAGTTCCATTTTGGCCTGGGGAATCTTTCTACTGCAGCTCCCTGCTCTGCTCACACCCTTTTTGTACAGTATTTATTTGCATGAGAAGGCAAGTGCCCAGCTTGGCTGGTAGGGACAGGCCTGGGAATTTGTGGGTGCTTATATATGGGACATTACATATGGAAATCATGATGTTATTATAGCTTATAAGAAACATTTATATTAGGGTGGCACCCACATGCTCTGCTCTACATTTATGTATGCAAATAAGTGACAAAGCATTTGCAGTTTGCAACTGAGAACTCTTTTTTCCCCTTTAATCTGAGTCCTCATTCAGTTCCTGCAATGACCTACCTGTGGCAAAGGTTCACACTGTGGTATTTGAAAATAGTTTCAAGCACTTTCAATGTTTTTTGGCAACACTGACATGCCTGCACAGGCAAACATAGTCTGGCCTCTCTTTATACCAGCAAAAAAGTGCATTTCCGAGCTTATTTTGTGTATAGTTCTGGGATTGAAACAAGGTATAGCCCTGGGGATAATTTATATTGTGATTGTATGGGGCTTTCTCAGCACAGACACTTAGAACCCTAGAAGACACTGTTATGATGGCAAAAGCTTCATGTGTTATCCTTTATTTTCTTTAAAAATTCTTGGAATTCAAAAACCAGTCTTCCTGCCCTTTCCCTTGCTTTTGGCTGCTAATGCTTTGCAGACGGTTTGGTGATGGATTGGTTTGTCTAGGTGTTTGTTGCACACTGGCATGCAATAGCATATGCAGGGTTAATGCTACGAGTTTCAGTGAGATGGAGAAATCCTCCCTCAGCTTTCTCCTGAGCCCCAGGAACTCATTTCACATCCCATTCATTAGACAAACTAGCTGATCTGAAAACAGCATGCAAAACATTCCAGATTACTCTGATGCAAAAGTTTTGTAGCCTGTTCCCCCGAGGAGTGCCAATAACTCAACTTTTCGACCTCAAAGAAAACCTGATTTTGAGGGTCCCATTTACGATGGCTTGAAAATGAATGCAGGGTAGTGTTTGTGAAGAACTGCGAGCTGAGGACAACACTCATTTTGTTAGTTTAGAATGGCAGGCCTGCCCCCTCACCTGTAATCTCGGAAGATTACCGGCTCCGAGCACACTCACAACACTGACAATGCACTGTTCATAGCACACTGGCCTGGGGCAGATTCATAACAACTCACGTCTCTGCTCAAGGTATATAATTTCATTGCTTTGACACAGGCAGTATTTATAATAGCAGGGAAAGGTGTTTTTGCCCCATCTCAAATGAGTGACAATTCTCATATTGTCTCTCTGCCGAGCCTGTTGCTCTCAGTTCTAATGTGAGTTTCAGGCTTGCATATATCCATTTGCAAAGTTAAATGAGATATTTCCTTGTATGGATTTAGGTGATTGATGAGGAAGTTTACTAAGGTGGTGTTCAGCGTAAACACCCTGAATTCAAATAGTTATACAAAACGTGAGGCACTGTCAATTGGCAAAGTTAACAGACCATTTTTTGATAGCATATTTTCTTACTTAGTCTCTGGAACTTTACTCAGGAATTAATTAGGAAATTCCTAGTTTCTGAAGTAAGAGGAAACCTTCTTTAATGTGTACCTGGCAATGTGACACGTAGGTCAGAACACCAGAATTAGGAATTTTGGCATTAAGATTACCACTTCAGTTTAAGTGATACTGCATCTGAAAAGATTTATACATAGGGAAAAGTCCTAGAAACATATTCAAATATAAAGAGTTCAAAGACCTAAGTGACTGAGAAACTAAACCAGGCCTCTGGTAATGTCTTCTAATGACTTAATTAGCTTCTCTATTTAAAAATATGCATTTTAGTTCTAGTCTGAAGTAGCTGAATTTTTAATTTCTAGATGTTGCATTTCTCGACGACTCTTTTTCTAATGTTATTACCACCAGGTGTTTTTTCCTGTAGGTGCTACCACAGGTGTGTCACTGCCTGCTTGACACTCATACCTCTTTGTAGTGTAGGCAAACACTGCTTCCTCTCTGAAGAAGTACCAGTCTCAGAAAGAAAATCCAATGTAGAGCAGGGGAGGATCGAGGTGCAGAGAGTTTAGTGACAGCACAAGTACACCTGAAAATGCCTGCAGCCAAACCAAACTCTGTGCTCCCACCCTGAGAGCTCTAGGTATTGCTTTTGCTCAAGTCATTTTGCTCTGTTCCTAACACAGCAGTCTTTTACAGGTGAGATTATCCCCTGTAAAACCCCACACAGTAAAAGGCTCCTTTCAGTACCCATAGCAACATACGTTTAGAAACATGCTACCAATAACATACAAGATTTTATTCTGCATTCTCCAAATGGTCCAAACTCTCCCATTGATTTTAATAGCTCTTTTGCCTGAATAGCTGTGATGTGAGCAGGTTATGATTGAAATGGCCTAATCCCCTCTTACAGGAAATGTGTATGAAATAGAAATATCCAGAGATGTGCCCAAGTCATCACTGTGTGTGTGGTAAAAAGTGTTTGAGTGTGGTAGAAGGTAATTTTAGCTTTAAAGGTAAAGGTACCACACTGAATTCCTTGCCTCTCCTTTCATTTCCATCCACCATTGCCTCTGCTGCTTTTTCCAGGTCTTTTTCCTCCTTTCTTGTCAGCTTCTTCCAGGGACTTGGAAGCTGAATGGTGATCCTGCCTACAGGTGTCTATTCAGCTCAGGTTATGATTACGAGCTTGCCAATAGTAGTTGCACAAATTCCTAAATACACTAAGCATTTCCTTTTCTAATTGGAAAAACAGCCCCCAAACCAAACTAGCTAAGAGTCTCATGTTCTCTTAGTGCCCCACAAAACCCTTGTCTTCTCCAAAAAACTGAAAAAAAGAGATATAAAAAGTATAGTAAATGACCTTTTATGCCCTTAATACCTCAAGTTTATCAAATCCTTTTACGATTCTTGAGGTTTGTCTGGGTTTTTTGCAGCATTTGAACCAATATTCATAGAACAAACAATCTAAAGTTCTATACCAAAGTGATAGATAACGTTAGCAGATGTCTGTAGTATTCAACAGCCTCGTCCTGCACTTTCAAGAACTAGGCATATTGGTAGAAAAGTTTCTCTTGTTCTGTAATAAAAGATGGCACTTGTATCAGTCAAGGAAGCACTTAGACAACAGAAGATAACGTTGTAGCTGAAAGATTTTTTTCCCCTGAAATTCTTGCTGCAGGAAAAAGTACATTAAGATAAATATCCCAGTGTCAGGCGCACACAAGGAGGTCTCTTTGTTGAACAGTGTCAATAGATTAAAAAAATAGAAACACACAGTGCAGTCTGCCCACTGTTATTCCAGTGTAATTCTGGTATTCTTCACCTGCTTTAACAGAGAGCCATTCCATCTTTTTACCAAGGCACATGACAGGAGAGTTCCCCTTGTGATTTCTTAGTGTTTCTTAGAATGAATTTTGTTATGCCCATAAGTTTATTGCAAGAAACCCTTTTATTTTTGTGAGCAGAATCAGAACTTGTTTATTCCCTTGAAAACTGTGATTTCAAGTCAGGGCATTACAGTGATTTGCATGTGTCCAGGTATCCCTTTGGGTTGTGACCTGTGTGTGAACCTGAAGGAGGGAAAGAAATGGTTAAGGGAGGAGGTGATCATGTAAATGGAATAACCTTGCTTGATCACCACAAGAGAACAAATTCTCTAGGGGCCAAAGGATTACTGTGTCTACAAAGGTCCAATAAAGAGGAAGGTCGAGCCACTCATGGTGTCATCACAGCTGTAATTCTCAAGCCATAATAAAACCCCAGTATGTTATTAATTCAGCTGTTCTGGTTGCTGTAGAGATGATATTCCAGTACTGCCATTAATTCATCTTTTTACCCACTAATACATTATTTTCTGCAGGGATTCATTGTTTTAACCCTCAAAGTGAATTAGCCTGTGGCATATTTCAAAGGTTTCTGCCCAATTAAAGCAGCCCAAGGACATTCACATTGCATCAGAGCCACTACCAGTACATTAGCAAAGATAAAAACCCCAGTCAAGAGGGTAGGATATCTTTAATGGGACTGTATCACTGAGACTTGAAGTTATATATATGTGAGGAGCAAAATGTGCTTGGCAATTCCCACAGAGATCATGCACTCTAAAATTACCTTAAAATGCACAATCACTAACAGCAGTATTTGTCACACTCATTGCTTGTTAGTTTAGAACAGAAAATTACTCCTGAATAAATGCTGATTTGCCACAGAAAATATATAAAGCAGTAACATGTAACTGAAAATGATCATCAGACTCTAGTATTGCTGGGACTTGTTTTTTACACTTGTAGGTGATGAGGGTTTTTAGCTAAAAAGAAAATAAGCATGCACAGTGCTGATAGAGAGAATGAGGAAAAGCAAAGTGGAATGAACACGATATGAGAACCAGCTGAGCAGGAGCTAAGCAGCTTTGGTGGACCCTGCCTGGGGTCTCAGTACCATGTTCTGCAGAATACAGCACCTATATTGTTCATGCTTTTGCATTATCTACCATTTCCAGACTTCCTGCTACTCTGGATTAGGGAGAGCCATCTGTGTACAGCCCTACCACTTAATTTTTCTGTTTCCTGAACAGCAGGCTGGAGAAGATAGCAATAGAAAAAGCTACCACAGACCAAACCCTCTTCTTCTCTCCCCTGCACTCTGAGTGGACTAAGCACAACTGTAGGTTTAATTTTTGCTTACTGTTATTTTCAGAAACTGAGATGAGAGTAGGTGTGAGCTTTGTATACTTACACTATTTCAATGTTTGTCTCCAAAGTATCAGTACACCTGTCTTTCAGTCTCCTACAGGTACTTACCACCAGTGCTGGTTTATGCAGAATACCCGCTATTCTTATGTGCATGGTTTGTTCTGGAAATTAAGGAGAAACATTTCAGAATATAATTTGTTTTCGCGGTATTAGTACCTGTTTTTATGACACTGGCATTTACAAGGATTTGACGCTGCTCAGACACTGAATTCACTGGTTTCAGAAAACAACAATGCAGAACATAAAGACAGGACCGATTTTTACTAGGTATTATACCACACCAGGGAAGGCATTTAAAACACAAATAGACAACATGTAGCACATGCACTATTAAGCTTTTACAGGGCATTATTTCACTCAAGGGATGCTTGTGGTGTGAAAAGAGAGAGAAACAACCCGGGACACAGAGAGCAAGACAGATCTTTATGAGGAATTATCCCACACTGGGGAGGCTGCTATTGTGAACAGAGGGAAGAAAAACAAGGCAGGAGATAAAGACGAGAGATTTTACAGGCTTTAACGTTTGCCTCTGTGTGATCTAAAGCCGCACTGGTAGCACTGGATGAAGAATTCACACTGAAAAGCTCATCCTAAGATCTCATTCTGTTTTTCCTGTTTGGTAATTGCAAAGGTCGAACTTGGCAATTTTTTTCCCCCACATACTTTGTTCTGTGGATATTTTTTCTCTTGATCCATAGGATAAAATGACCAGTGAGGCACTAGTGAATGTACTGAGAACAGTTCTTTTCAGAACTGATGTTTTTCAAATGCTGTGAAATAGAGCTGTACAAAAAATAAAGACCAGTGGGATTGTGCTGATAAAGGGAGTTCAAGGAGAACAAAAATAACGACTGAGTTAGGGTCAAAATAGGCAAATGGCTTCAGACAAAAGAAAGTGCAATTTCAAAATGCCACTTTTGTTGTGAATTTAGATGTGCATAAAAAAAGTGTGTTCTAGTGAATGTCTTAAAATAAAGAATGTGTAGTTTCACCTTGACACAAAATTCTTTGATCTTGAATAAAATTTTAATTTTGTTAGTGAGAACCTCACTAGGTAGAATTTTAATTTTGAGTTGTTCTGAATTACATTGTTTAAAAACTTTACTTGTTCAGACAGCAGTTGCAATCAGGCAATTATTAATACTGACATCAGTAAAGCCTCATTCCTTATGGAGTATGATCCTACATTTTTCCATACAAATATCTTATGTTACTCTTCCTTCAGTAACCCCATAGCTGCGAACTTTATAAAGTCTTTGTGCATTCCCTGTTGTCTAATAAGGAGAGACCGTGACATAGACCTTTTCAGAATCAGGTCTCATGGGATCTTCTCAAGTTGTCTGAAATCTGCAGAAAAATCTCTTTTGAGATATCTTTTTGTGATAATAATTTTGGTTGAAAAGAGATGACAGTCAAAAAAGTTACAACAGGGAACAGAACGGAGACTGCAGGTTCCTGTAGCTCTTTTTCCCAGAGCAAACCAGGTAAAAGCCAATCACTGAGTCATATTCAATGGGTAACATTCCCTATATGCTGCTCTCCAGTGGCCCATCACAGTGTCTTAGGAGCCCTATGAGAAAAGAGCCTGAATGACAGTGGAATAGGAGTGGCAAATGGAATAGGCCTGGCAAATAGGGTCATGGTTCCACTGCCACAAAACCCAGCATGACAAATAGCCTGCCCTGCATTCCTAAACAGCAGCTGCATCCTCTTTTATGCATAAAGAGCTGTATCTCCCTAGCTGTAAAACGGGGTATTTGCTTGCTATATGCCATGCTGCAGGTACAGCCATAATATTGATTACAAGATGCTCAGATGTTATAGGAAAGAAGGTGATATAAACTGCTTTATATGACAGAGTAGACAATGTGAATGTTTTAATGGGCTGGGTTATTCTGTGAAATTTAATAGTCTGCTATGTTCTTTTGAGTCTACCATTAAAAAAGAACTCAACAAAACAACAGGACAGTACCCAAACAATCCATCCACATAAAAAGCAGAGCTCAGTTTCTCCTATTGAATTCTGTGATCTAACAAATAACTGGCTTGGTGCAATGTCATGGCTGAGGGACTCTGGGAAGCTTTTCCAAAGAAAGGGCGATTGTGGAAACAAATTTTCTAAAAAAGAGGAAGAAAAAACCCAAGTACATGCAAGTCACAAAGATAGGAAAGGTTGACAATTAAAGTGAGATCAAAACAAAGGGAGGAGATACAGAGGTGATGTTTTCAAAGAATTTGGACGAAGTCCTCAACAGTTAAAAAAATAGTAGCAACAGGATAAAGAAATATGAAGGAGTGTGGAAATGAGGAGGAAACCCATAATGTGGAAAACATCCAGTGGGTGGGAAAAGAACAATTGTTATGATTTATGTGCTTTGGCTGGCACAGACTCACCAGTATGCAGTTTCTGGTTTCTAAGACTCCTGTGATTCAATAATTTGTTTGCTTTTTCTTGGTTTTGGGGGGGAAGCCTCAAACCATCATAACTGCCCCTTGAACAGTATGCTTGATCAAAGCGAATCAGAACATACTATATATAGAAATAAGGCAAGAACTGTATTCCAGTATTTATTTTTATGAGTGTAGCATCCCTCTGCCCAAGTGCATACATATAATTTGTTCTGCTTTGAAGGGATCTGGTTTGTCTTTAAGTACTGTTTCTTTTTTTTTTTCCTTCCTGTGATTCATACATGTATTCGAGGAAGAAGACACATAATCTCTCTTCCTTTATACAGACTAGTACAACTTCCTAAATCAGGGTTGTTTTGGGAGGTCATCAAACCAAGAGAATATGACATTGTCCTAGCTAATAAAATTAGGGGAAACAAGGAGCTGCATCTTACATTATACCTTGTAAGTGGTACAATTTAAGCTCTGTCAGGATTTTTCTGGGGTCACAGTCCAAGGGACTGCTAATGACAAAGAGAAGCCTTCCGTAGCCATGCCTGGCACTGCTCAGGGCCTGGGTGAAGGCAATTAGAGCATTCCCACCTGACTTGGAGCTGCTACAGGGCAGACCCTGCCTCTGACACTGGTAAACCCAAACTGCTGAGTGCTATAGTTTGAGTTACAAAATAAATTGGTTGCAGAGCTTTCTCCTAATTGTTCTGTTACTGACTTTCAAGTGTAAAGAGATATTTGTCGAATTTTGCAACTGAGTAACTTACTCTTTTCAGTAGAGATATTGTCTGCAGTGGGACTATTCACAGAAGCACCTGCACTAATACTCTTGTGGTCATGAACCCCGTTTGCCCAGGGGAACTCCAGAGATATCTGGCAGTCTTATTTGCCGTCATCAGTGTGTTTGCACCTTGAGACAGAGTGAGTGGCTGTCAGCAACTTCTGGGGGCAGCTGGAGGCAAACAGGAAAGACAGTGGAAAAGATGGGATGGAGAAAGCACCTACAGTTTTCTGCTGTTACACAAAAGTGCTTTGTGATGGAAGGTGTATTTGCTGGTGACAGATGTGTACAAAAGCTTTTGCCACTACATGGTCGCATTCTCTGTTAGTGCATAACTTGTTCATTCAGCAACTGGTATTACTGCTGTCCTCAAATTCATGCTCTTTGTACCCAACACAGCTAGATTAAGATTTAAACTATTAGGCTAGCCCTAAAAAGTCTGAAAGTCATGGCTCTGATAGTGTTATTTTACCAAGGATGATTCTTTGTGGCTGTGAAAAAAATATTTCTGACCCAAGCCACAGTGTGACTGAAGGATATCTGATGTCCAGGAGCATCCTTCTAGGTCTGTATCTGGCACAAGCCAAGTTTTGGTTGTGTGAACCATTCACTGTGATGGGTGGTAAACTTTCTGAAGTGTTGGAAATTTTGGATCTGTCTTTGGAGAAGCAGATACAAGTAGTGTTTCACTCAAAATATTTTAGTTCCTTTTGTGAGAGAGAGGGTGGAAGCTGCCCAGCCTCCCTCTCATATTTTGACTTTCCCAGAAGAAAGTGTTACCGTGCACCTTGTGTGACTGCTGGTACACCCCTAAGAAAGAAGAAGGCTCAGAGGAGATGCACCAGAGTGATGTGAATATTGGGAATAATGCAGGATGAGTTTATTTAAGCACAATAAACTTAGTCCAGAGGATGGGCTTTGTTTTAGACAAATGCCCTGAGTTCATTAAAAGAGTGTGGGGGCCTCCCTAAGCTTGCCAGACCAGTGTAGGGGTAGTGAATATGTTGCTTAAGCCTGACTAATAATATAAAAACTGAAGAGAGCAAAATGTTTGAGCTGATTTCAACCCACACATTCACTCCTGGCAGTTGGCAACACCGAGAATTATGATGGTGAGCATATCTTGGAGACTCATAATGGGAATCACACTGGGACTGTGACTGAACTGTGTATCACAACTGGTAAATGCTTTGCTAAGTGTAACTTAAGTTTGCACTGTGTTATTCAATATATTTTTTTAATCTCTATGCTAATTAAAAAATCTTCTGTAACATCAGCTATCTTTAAATAAGTAAATTTAATATGAAACTTTACACCTTCTAAGTATGGAATATCTAAAAGAACCTGGTAAGAAACTATTTGACTTTGGTACCACTGGAGAACTGGGATGTGGAAGAGACCCTCAGATCCACATTACACTGTGACATACAATAATTATCCTGCCCATTATATTATGCTTCCTAATAGGTATTATCCATGTCCAGACTAGACTGAGCTGTGTGATTGTGTGTGTGGTTTTATTTAACAAATTCAAGATTAGTCTTCTGCCTCTCTCACCTCTCAGTGGTGGGACAGAGAGGAAAGAACTCATTTGTAATATCTGAATGATCTAGTTTTACCTTTTGGTTTGTGGTTCCCTGTGTATTTGCATGCTCTCTTGCCAGTGATTACAATAATTTTTCTACTCTGACGAGGCATTTTTAAATTGTTTTCTCTCCAATTTCATTTATTTTTTCTTCATTTCTGCATACAGTTGGACTCACAAGTAAATCTCCTGTAATATCAAATAAGCTCCTGAAAGTAACCTGTGTTCAAGGAATAAAATGGTTGGGCTTACTAACTTACTCACTTTGCCTGGATTCAGTGGAGAGGGGGTCTGCATCTCTTTATAGCATCGATTCTCAGTACATCTGTTTAAGTGCAAGATCTCTGAACTAAAAGCAGGAGGCCATCTAATATTTCTTTTCACGTCCAGATTTTCTGTGCTTACAAATATCAACTACCAGGTTTGTGTAAATTGCAAGGATGATGAACCCAGAGTAGCTACAGTAAGTTTAAAATGTCTGTACAGGGATAACAAGGAGGTTGTGAAAATCTGCTCTAGGAAGTTTTGGAGACATTTTCAGGTAATTAATGCAATGTGTAGGAACCTGAAATCAGCACTGTTTCTTTTTGCTTGTTTGTTTTATAAACTAGTAATTTAGGAGTGCATTACAGGAGCACATTAAATTAACCATTATTAGATGAGGAAATGTTAAGATTATTAAGATAATAAAAACCAATTAGTGTAGGGTTTTTTGTGTATAACATGGGCCTCTTATAGAAAACCTATTATTTAAGAGGGACTATAAATATTTTGGGGAATATTTCAGGCAGAAGCTGGGGCTTAAGGCCCTTGAGCTTTTTTTTTTTTGCAGCAAGAAAAGAGTGTTTTATGAACAATGTACTCTTTGAAACACAGTGATGTGATGCTAGAATTGAAAAAAGTGGTTTCCCCAAGAGGATTTCAGGTAGTGTGTAAGAAGTTTGTCTGTTAGTCTTATATCCTTTGGGAGTAAATTGTGGCAGCTGGAAGAAGAACATAAATCATTGATTATTTTTCATGGAATGATGGAAACAACTTGCCTCATTGCCCATTCTGGAAATGTTTAAATATCATTCCTGGAAAGTTAATGCATCAGATTTTCTTCTGGTTAAGCAGAGAATTAGAACTATATCCATTAACATGAAAAGCTTGACATCAGTGTAAGGAAACTGGAAATGAGAATCATTCCTAGTCTGTATCTCAGTAAAGGATAACACGATTCTGTAAAACTATTTACAGTGAGTGGTAGAAGATATCTTTAACAGTAAAGCAATGTATTTTCATAGTGGCACCAATCTTCTCAGGCAGGTTGTATTCTCACATTGTTTTAATTTTCCTCCTGAGACTGTGACAAATGATTAGAATTTTATGACCACTTCAGGCAGAAATTATACAAGGTCAATAATTTCTCCATTATAATTTTATGACATCGGACACCCATATAATCCTGCATCACATTAATTTAGCTGTTTCCTGGGCCATTATCTGAGTCACTGCTATTGATTCTTGTTGTTTAGGTTGTTGCTGTGTTCAAACCCATTTTTTCAGATTAGCCTCAAGCTGGAGCCAATTAAGGGGAACCTTCATGACAAGTGTGTTTCCCATCTGGTAGTTTATTCAAATGATCTCTCTTCATTTACTAATCCCAAATGCCAGTTCTTCATGTGGAAAATTCTTGCCCTTCAGGATTACCTCCATTCCACAAGGCATTGCTGCCAATCTAAATTTCATTTCGTATTTTATGTGATAGATCTCTTAGAGATGCTATATCTAGCCAACATGGGATGGACTTCACACATGTCCTGCTTCAGGAAGAGGTAGTGTATGCTTTGATCTGATCTGTGGGCCGAAAATATAACTTCAGCTTTGCATGGAAATGCATAGCTGCACATCCTTTGGATGTAGCAGGTTGCCTGACTGTTGCTGAGTCAGAGGCATTTTGATAACGTCTCTCCTGACTGTTGGTGGAAATGATTTTTCCAGAAGGAAGAGTAAATTCCTGATGTCTGTCTGCAGTTTTCTGTCTTCCCTGGACTAGAGATTGTGATTTGAAAAACCTTCTATGGGAAGAAGTCACACGTATGTAAGTCATACCTGTTGATTTGTTGTTGGTTTGTTGGGTTTTTTTTTCCCCAACCCTTCACAGGTTTTTCATATGTCAGGGCCCTGAGTGCACCAATAAGCCCTAATTGTCCTGACCAGGTTCACCTGAGATCTTCAACCCTCCCTTGGGCATCAAGGAGACATTTTGTACTCAAACTGGAATTCAGTCCTGGTTTGAGCTGGAGGAGAAGAGCACTGGAGTGATCTCAGCAGTCCAGCCATTATCAGGTGAAAGTAAGGCAACAGTTCTGTGCTGTGGTTGGAGGGGAAAATCTAAATGTGTGATGCTGAAAGGGCATCTCTGTCAGCTTAAAGTTAATTCAGGCAGGTGTGTTTCTGAGTTTCAGCTTTTTGGTGTTGAGGTTTGTCTTCTATTTTTAAGCAGATAGTTCAGGAAAAATCTGAGTTTCACCGGTTTTATCTGGGAGAAAATGATTTGGTACAGAACAATTATTCAGTCTTCATTTTATTTTAAAATTGGATTGAATTCTCTTGAGCATACTCATCTTATGTCCACCTTTGAGCAAACCGGGTCTGAGCTTTGTGCTTGTAGGAAAACCTGAAATGAGGCCAAGGCTCTCAGCATTTGTTTTCATTGCTGACATCTCGCACTGCACCATTACATATCTGTGTATAGAATATCTATAGTAGTCATTAACGTGGGCTCATTACAGCCTGCCATCTGTAGTGGTGACAAAATGAGCTACATTATTGCCTCAAAATGCTGTGATCTTGAAACGATTTTGCCCTGTATCTTCCTCAAAACATTGCGAAGCACAGGGAAATTAACACTACAAGGAACTCTTCTTTTGTGTTTTCCATTCTGTTCCTCTCACTCAGTGCAAAACTTGCTGTGGTTTTTAAAATCCCCTCCAGGTAAATATAAGGAGATGTTTTTATCCCTGTGTTTTCGTAATTTTATTTTATTTGGCATTTGTCTTGTTTTTGCCTTTTTTTTGTTTGGTTGGTTTTTTGGCCGTGGGTGACAGATTTTATTGCCACCCTTTTTTAAGTGACTCTAAACATGGCTCAGACTTTGAGTGAGGTGTGTACAATGTGCCTTTGGGTCAATACCACTCAAAAGAGAAAATACATTGAAAGCCCCTGCTCAGACACAAAACAATGCATTTGTTCAGAAAGGGAGAAAACATGAAAGAAAGTGAGGATAAGGATAGAGACAGTTTCTGGGCATAAACAGGTAACCTGATCTTGTAAGATTATGGAAGATTAGTGTCCTATCAAGGAGCAGAGAATTCCTTTTGGGAGAATAAAACCAATGGATTAAGCACAGAGGTACCTGTCTCTGTTGTGCATGGAAACAGCATTAAGATTCTGCTTAGCAGGGGAATTAAGAAAGGGTAAGCTGTCTCTTTGTATAAGTCTTCCATATTGGCAGCATTGCAAGCCTCAACAAAATCCTGATTACCTCGGAGAAGTTTATGTCCCCATTGGTCTGGGGAGTGCCTCACTCTCTGTCACAGTTTTACAAAAGAAAAGTGTGGAATGCAAATTTTTTTCAAACTGGTATTCAGAAATTACAAGAGAAGGAACTCCCAGAAAACTTCATCAGACCTATTGGTGTCCCAGCCTCTTTCTTCCATCTTTCTCTTTTCTGTTTGTGAAGGAAAAAAAATAATTTCTTTTTTCATCAGTTCTAACGTCTTTTTTTTTTTCTTAATTTCTATTTTTTTTCTATTCTATATTTTTACTATATTTGTGTGTGTTGTTTTTAAGGAGTCATGTGCTCATTTGTGTCCTCTTCCCACTGCTATACTGCCCTGTTTGCCTTTTCTCCAAGAAGATGCTTCTCAGTCCTGGTGGCATTGCTGCTTTACCTGAAAACTGCTCTGTGCTTTGCTACTACGCTTCAATTTCTGCTTTAGAAAACATTATTAAGGCACATGTGATTGGAATATGTATTGGCAAAGGAAACAAAGTAAATGTGTAGGAAGGTTAGGAGGCACCTACTTTTGATTACTATGGGATCATATCCTACTTGAACAGCCTGACTTCATTGTAGTGGCTGTCAAGATGGAGTGGATGCATCATTAACACAATGACCTTGATTTGATAAGGTTGACTCTTATTAATTTTTATTTACATGAGAGGTAACTTAGGCTTCAGGAATGTTCCTAGTAGTTAGTTCTGAAGACAAGTTACCTTTCTTGGAGCACTTGCTTCTCTCTGACAGTCGCAAGCAATTTTTTTCAGAAGATGAAAGAAATTAAAAGAGACGTGAAAAGATAACTCAGAACTAATTTTGAACCTTCTAAGTGAAGCTTAAAGAGGGATTTGCTTTAAAAAAATCTTGCCCCTTCCCCCCCCCAGCAGGATTATACTGACAACTGGAATGTGTTTGTCAGGGTAGTTAGCTGGGGGTGGCAAAGTGTGCTTGTGGGAAAGGACTGCAATCTCGAAGGTGCAGTGGGAGATGAGACAACTTTCTAAACTTCAAAGTCAGTTAAACGTGGAGCTTCCACGTGACACCATCTCTTTGTGCTTCTAACAGAAGTGAGTGGTACCCCCCAGGCAGAGTAGTAACCAGATCAACTGGCCTTTACTGTAATCTGGATAATCAACATTGATTGACCATATACTTTAAAAAATTGTGTCTTTTGACAGTATTGGAATGTCATTGAACCCGCCTCATTGTCTTGAATTTAGAGACAGCTAATGGCTGAATGGTTATAGGGGGATGTGATGTGCTTTCAAGTCAGATGCTTGCAGCCATGCTGTCAATCTGTCCATCCTTCAGTTCTTAGTAGTTTGGAACTTACTGAACATCTTTGGCCAATTTGATAGAGGAACATTAGTTTCAAAGCTATGAAGCAGTGCATTTATGTGGCTCAGAAGAGGCTACTACATGTCCCCCCTCCCTTGAAGCAGAATGATTATGACTTGGCCTCGTAGCCATTCCAGAAAGCAGCAGCCAGCGGGACCATCATCGCACATAAATTTTGTTTGACAGCAGCAGCTACGAATCACTCTGGCTAAAAATTTCTCTGGGAACTGAGAGAGAAGGCAGGAGTGATACGGATAGGGTGTGGAGGAGAGGAGGAATTGCTAAAGACGGAGGACACAAATGGGTAGGAAACTTGCTTTACTTACCTGTGGTACCCACAGGACAATTTTCTTAGTTTTTTTTACTTTCATTTGTTAAACAAAAATATAAAAAACTGCTAAGGAATTATTATAATCTAGAAAGGGTCTGCTGTGATCTAATAAGAAAGCAGTGCACTGCAAATGCACATACTGGAAAGTAGTATCTTTACCAGCAAAGGTAGAGTTTGAATAGAATAAATTACAGTAAAACCTGAAAGGAAGGATTAAATAGAGGATTACAGAATATAATTGAGATGAAACCAGCATTTCCACCTAAATTGGATAGTACAAGTGTGAAAACTGCTTATGGAGCTATTGATGGGAGTGCTTAGCCTGCTACAAATGCAAGTGTACAACAGAACATTTTTCAGTACAATGATGAACAGTATCAGTTGTGACAGGACACTTACTTTTTAAAGGTAAGTTACCATAGCTACAGAATGCCTGAAAACCCATAAGTTTCCTTATAAATCTGTATTGAGGCTGGCAAATTTTATACAAAATGAGGTTCTTGTATGTTTGATCTAGTTCTTTGTGAAATGAGAAACTGGTGGCAGTGACAGGTATCTAGAGAGGCTGAAGTGTTCATCTGTATTTCTTGGCTTTCTGTGGCTCTGGTAAACTTTATCTGGATTGAGGGACATGTTACAGGAAATTTACTGTATTTGCAGATCTGCTGAACTGGTAACATCTCCTATAGTGACACAGAACCACTTATTCCTCCTGCCACAAAATAAAGGCTTTCCAAAAAAATGCCCAACATGTGACCCTCCTATCCATCAAAATTAGAGAAGCAGGAGGGTGATGGGGAGGGAGCAGCAAGTAAGTTCTCCTTCTTCTGTGCTGTGTGGTTTCAGACGAGATAAAAGTCCTGTCTTGCAAAGAGAGCTCTGAAATCTTGCCTCTTGTCTAGAGTAAGTTATCCATCTCTTTGAGCCTCCTGTTAGTACAGCAGAGGTTATGCCACTGCTTTCCCTCAGGAATGTGGTGAGGGTTAACTGCAATTAAGGTTAGTTGGGTGCTCAACCAGCCCAGATAGGCAGAACCTCTCAGCTGCTCTTGGAAAAGTGAGAGGAGAAAGTTAGGAAGCAACTTTCAGGCTTTTATGGTTTCATGTGAGAATTTTCTTTCTGTGACAGCATGGATGATGTCTTCTGTGAGAAGGGGTAAAGCAACTGGACTGCTATCCTAGTTTACAGACTGGATTAGATATTTGTTTAGGGATGATCACTGTTACTGCAAATCAAAGCCTGGGTGCTCTGGGTAAAGCAATACAGAGAAACAAGAAAAAAAAAATCAATGTTGTTTCATTTTGACTGAAGCAATAGAAAATTGGTGCAAGGATGAAGTATAAAAAACAGAAAGAGAAAACTAGAAACATCTTTACTTAAACTGTGATGTTGCTGTCATGCTTAAGAGAAATAGATGAAGGGCTTTTTTTGTTTGCTGAATCTAGCCTTGTGGATATATAAAAGGGGGTGATAGATGATGCAGCCACTTGTTGCAAGCCTCCAAGCTGACAGGAAGGGAGTAGGGAATATACTTCAGACAAAGACTGTACATGCCAGTTCTGTCATCTATATTATTAATGTGCTGTGTTTGGTCCCTGCAGAGAGCTTAAACTGAGCCAGAGACAGGATGTGCATCCAGTGAACATTTCCTATGGTACTGGACTCATAAAGTTGTTTGGTTTTTTTTTTCAATAGTCTAGAAAGTTAACTCCCCTTTCCCCTTTATCTGTCTTCCCTTCCAGAGATGGTCAAAATGTTTGATTTGCCTTGAATTGGTCCCAGCACCAGTCACCAAATGCTTCACTTGTACTGAAAGAAAAAAGCCAGGCTCATGAGGAAAAGGCAGAGGCAAATGTGAATTATCAGAGCTGTTGCTGGTTAAAGACTTATGAATAATTTGGGATTTTGTTTTGAAGAATAAAAGGGAAAATGTAGGCTTAATGGGAAAGGACTCAGCAGTGAGTCTTAAGTTCTCTGCTTGGCTTTTTATTTTGAAATCCTGCTTCCAAATTTGCAATTCACTTTCAGTTCAATCTTCTTTTGCTAGGATAAGCTTTTAGTGTTTCCAGCCCTGAACTGATGCTTAAGGGAACTTCTTTCTGAGGAACCCAGAGTGCTGTCTTGTTTGGAGTGATAACACCATGTGTTGTGAGCTTTTGGAATATTTGAGTGGATTTGAGACATGGCCACTTGACAAGCTGAAAGTGCTACTCCAAATTGCTGTAAAGCCTGGTGTTGGTTGCCAGTTTCTGGAGAGGCAGGGAAATATCAGACCCACTCCAGCCAGGAAAAGCAGCAAAATGACAACTCTTTTCCTCTCTGGTTTGTCACACCCTGTTAACACTTGCACCTCTCAATCCCACTCAGGAGCAATGACTCTCCTAAGATCCCGTAGCCAGGATTATTCAGTTTGTAGAGTCCAGAAAACTGATTAGGATTTGGGTGTGGGTGCACAATCCACTCTTTGAAAATGTGGATTAGATGTGAGAAAATTAGGTATCTACTGGCACTGCATCCCTACCGTATACTAGACTTTAGCTTGGATTTTTTTTTTTCACTGCTCACCTTTGGCAATCACTTCCCTTCTCTCCTCACTATTAGAGTTAATAGGATATGGCAGCAGAGAAAATCTTCATTTTGACTCACAGAATATGGTGGGAGTTTCTGAAAGGCCTGTTTGATAGAAGTCAGATCTCTTCAAATAGTACTTTGATATTATACACCTGTGTTTAATTGTTTCTGTATCCTTATGTGTGGCCAGGTTATCTCAGTGTAAATACAATCACACAAACTCTGCTTTATGACAGGAGATTGGATCTTTCCAGTTTAATGCCAGAGCATCCTGCTTTGCGTGTTTTTGGCTAAAGACCAGCATTACTGCAGACATAGATCCTGCTTGGGCTGCAGATAAGATGTAAGAAGAGACCCGACTCCTGGTGACTGTCACCTTGAAGGAATACTCTGTCCTCTAGTATGTAGCAACTGATCTGCTTGGGACACTTTCCCTAAACTGGTTCCAGTTAATGTGGACTGGATTAGTGTTAGCAAAGACCTGTTATTAAGCTGTTTATGCTAATTAGATTTTCTTTGGCTGAAACGAGCACTCAGACAAGTAGCTTAGCTGGGAGGTCTGAGGGAGCAGTAGCCAGAGGGGGGAGGGAAGCTGTGACAGGACCTCTTCTGCTGACACAGCTGAAGGTGAGAAGGAACTTGTAGCCACAGCCCCAAGTTTAAGACATTCAAAGTCTGATAAGAATGTGGTCCACAACTGCAAACACAATCTGTGTTCTTATGCGGCAGTGAACTCTTTTCCTCTCCTAGACTGCAACACCCCTCTACCTAGAGAAGTGTCATATATTGTTGTTTCAAATTTGCTCTTCCCACCTTTGGCTCATCTCTTGAGTTTATTTTAATGGAGGAGCAACTCAAGTGGGCAAGATGCCTTCCCCCAGCCAGCCTGGCTCTGGGGAGGTAAGGTTTGTTCTGTAGCCATCGTTAGAAAAGAGCATGGAACTCATTCCTCAGCAGCAGCACTGATTTGGAAAAGGAATATTTTATTACTGGGGAAATAAGTAATTTATTAAAATGAAACTAAAGAATGGAGAGAAATAAGGGGTGTTTAGGGTAGAGAGGATGTATTTATCCAAGCTGGGACATAGCCAGAATACCTGGATTAATTTTTGCATTCTTTCTGAATATTCCTTGGGATCAGTAATGAGAACAAATGGCCATTTATGTCTAGGTCGTCTCTTCCAGCCTGTATAGGAGTTGAGCAAAGAATCCATATTGTGGAGCTCCAGAGTTTTACTGTATTTAGAGCATTTCAGCTCAGCTCTCAAAACAAAGAACCGGCTATTCAAAAGTGTTTTCAGCTCTGACAAAACTCTTACTACTAACTGGTAAAAGTTAGTAATGGAGCAGCTCATTAGTCAACACTACCTCTCTCTGTATATTAAACGAAGAATGTTTTTCAAGTAACAGGAAGCACCTAACAGTATCTAATTATAGGGAGTAGTTGGTAACTATGTCACTTTTATTTTAATGGCACAATCAATTTTATAGATGAAAGTTTGAATTAAAACTTGAGGAAACTGTAGCTTTAGGCAGACAGCCAAAGCTTGAATTACTGTACTTAGTGACTTGAGGGGAAAAAAAATAATTTATAGAAGCTTACACATGTCTATATTTTTTAAAAGAACTCTCAATTGCTTTTGTTTTATGTTTCTTTGGAAATATTGACTAGAAATCATATGAGAAAAAATAATAAACTAGATGGCTCGAACTTAAGTGGCCAGCATTGGGAACATATGTGTCTGGTCTCAGAATAAACGTTAATCAGGACTGTGGCTGGATTTTGGAATGAAGCTATCATGATTTTATGTGATGGAAACTATTCAGACCTGCCTCTTAACAACGATGATGTTTAGGCTTTTGTCTTATTTAATCTGAAGCTGTTTATGTTTTCCTCTTATTTATTCTGAGGACATACTTGTCCCCAGCTGAGGACTTCGTTTAGACAGAACAGTTTTGAAAAGCTGTGTGATCCCTGAAACTGTAGACACAACCCCCCCTTAATTAATGCTGAGGTATGGAGCTTGAATCTCTCTAAATTTAGGATTTTGTCCGTGGTTAAAAAAAAAATGGGCCCTTCACTAGGTTTTTGTGTGGGGAGTAGTAAAGGCATAGCTGATGGGTTTTATGTCAAATGGGGCTTGAGCTGGTCATGAACCAGAATATTAGAACATTTTTCCATTTGCTAATGTGTGTTTCTTCTCAAAGTTTCATAATTCAGATCTCTTTTTTCCAGTTGGCCTAAACTTTTTTTTGTTGTGTGTGTTTGGATTTTTTTACAGAAAACTTGTCTTAAAACAAGCAAAATGTTAAGGTATTCTCAAAAAAATCATCTAGGCAAAATTTGAACTGTCTAAATTGTACTTAAAACTACATTTGTTGAGGATTAACTCTTGCAATGGGTAATGTAGGAAATATTCTGAATTAGTTTTTTTGGGAAACATATTTAAGGCAGTACATGGGGGAATGGGTGAATTTTCTACTACTCTATGAACTGGTGGTTCTAGCTAATCTCTAAATAAAGGAACAAGACTATCTCTCCCAGGCTCCACAAAATTATTTTCAATCAATCTGAACAAAACCCGGGGATTGCCAGTTTTAGCACAGTGGTCAAACCAGGGGAATGCAATATTGAGCAGGTGGCACTTGACTTTAACCTGTGCTTAAATGCACGCCAGAGACCCAAGGGTCTGCATGTGTATTCTATAATGTACATGTGATATAATTGTAGTGCCTAAAGGGTTAATACACCTTTAAATATTTGCTCTTCCATCCCTGGTATTTTAATAATATTTTAGGATTATGAGTAGTGATTTTTAAATACGTTCAAAGCTTGCAAGCTGTGCATTCCAGGCTTTCTGGTAACAGCTGGAAATCCCCAATTATAGTTCACAGGTTACACATTCATCTGGCAAAATCTGTAAATAAGCCCTGAAAGGCAAGAATTCCACTTCCATAGTTAAATTCTGAATGCTGCAGACTCCATCACCAGGGAATGGGCGAATAGCTCTCCAATAATGTTACCTTTCAGTACACCAAAAGATTAAAACGTCCACCCCTTGCCAGATTAAGAAGGGATTATGATGTTAGTACTTATGAAATGCACGGGTTGCTTGTAAAGTGAAAATATTTTAAATACTTAAATAAATTGTACCTTGTTGTTTGATATTTTCACAATGTGGATAAAAGATAAATAAAACTACACCAAGCTTCCACCTCACTGCAAATCTGTTTCTAAACTTATCTTTTTTCGGTCTTTTTTACACTTCTTTTGTTGGGGGGCTGAAATCTCATTCATCCAAAAGACAAGGCGGTGGATCCAGAGTGATTGTAGACTGAAGTGAAGTTATCTGTGGTCTCTGTTTCCCACAGTACAGTGGATGACAGACACTTAATTTAAGCTTAGAGGTGGTCTGGGAGCTGAACAGTTGCCTGATTTCTCGCTCAGGCTTGCTAGAGGACTGGTGTCACTCGGATTCTTCAGAATCCAAGCACTTGGGCTGGAAAATGTGATTAGGGAATCACATTTTAGTGAGAGACAGTAATGCAGCATCCCAGCTGTTAAGTCCTTGACCTGGACTAGAGGTAAAGCAATAGCTGATTACCACTCTCTTGAGCCATCTACTCTCCCAACCCACACTTAATTAGAGTAACAAGAATGGTTAAAATTGAAGGGTTAGGAATAATTTCCCAAATCAATTATACTTCTTCTTAGGGTTTTTAATTTATTTAGTTAAAGAGGTTTTGCTCGTATTTCTCAGTAGTTTTCAGAAGTATAGGTAAATATATATATATCTTCAAGTGACATAATTGTACCACTCAAGCTTCCATGGAGATACAACCATCAGTTAAAGAACCCCATGACTGTCAGTCTTTCTTTTTTTTTTTTTTTGAAGGAGAACTTCTCTATTTGCTTGCATAGAAAACATTTAAGCTATTTATTTATGCACTTAACACAATTTTAAGCAAAATAAACCAGCCAGAAAAAAAAGTAATTTGCCAATGATTGTCACACATCAGCCTTAGCAGCCTTAGTCAGTCTGAGTGTCCTGAGGCATTAGCAGATGTAATGTCTGACAAAAAACTGTTTTACTGATTTCCTGTTTCAGAAAATATAAGTCTTATTACTGTGTAAGACACGTCATGTAGTTGGACATAAAGTGAGGCTGTTAGCATTTAGAAATGCGTGATTGAAAATGCATCCATTTCTTTCCTTTTTTTTCTTGCATTTTTGGACAAGGCTTTTTTTCCTTGCTTTTAGAATTTGTTCTCACTTAATGAGACTTAAAAAATAATATGTTCTCTCTGCATTTCTGATCTCTCCTATGCCACCGTAAGCCCACTGATTACAAAGAACATGGAGGGTGTGGGGGTGTTTTGTTACTTGGGAAAGTAAAACAGTACCTGTGCCTCTGAAATGGTGCATCCAACAATTAAAGCACCCCACACTAAAGCTGCTTATGGAAATAACTTTATCTTTTCTGGGTGAACTCCTGTGCAGAGGACTTGGGCAATGTCTATGCACTGCTGCAAACCTCAGCCTGTGTGTTAAAATAGCCTGAAGAAACCCCTCCAAGCATGTGTGCAGAGCTATTCACAGCACAGAAGTCCTGGGGACAGCTCTTTGCTGTGATGGTGCCCTCCTTGCCTCACACCACACGCCAGACTACACTTGTCATTTTCCCAGTTAAACCCCCAGGACTGTCAAAAGAGATCATGCTAAAACCTGGATAATATTTTTCCAAAATGGAGAATGGAGGTTATTGCTACCTCGAGCTGTGCGTAACAGAAATATTACAATAGAGAGTGAGGAGCTATTGTTTTAGAAAACAAAGCTTTTGCTTCATTTTGTCAATCATTTTTTAAGCATTTGCCGTTTATTCATGCAGAAATGCATCCTGCTGTATTAGCCTTATGCCAATATCCTCAACTGGTGGAAGTTTTACTCATTTGTTGTTTCTAACGCTGTACCTCAGTCACAAACCAATTTGTGTAATCATTCCTAATAGTGTGCTGAACAACATTCAGTGCTTCAAATGTGTTTTTAACCATTTTTATTGCACATTGTGCATCATACACATTATACAACTAGGAAAAAGGTATACTTTTTTGTTACAGATAAAGCATTTCTTACTTTTGCATATGCAAATTCATAAGGAATGCAAATTCCTTAATTTGTTGTGGTCAGATATTGTTCAGAACATTGAAGTGTGCTTTACAGCGTGCAATCCATTTGCTGTAATTTGATTTGTTACTACAGGGGGTTTACTGAGTAATCAAGAAGAATGAGAGAAACATGACATTTAATTATTTTGTGATGAAGGAATGCTTTATCACAGGACAAAGGTACACATAATGAGAACAGGTGGATGATGTGAAAGCACATGGGAAAGTTCTGCAAAGGAGAGGAAAAATGGTTTTGTGAATGGAATTTATTAGCATCTGTGCAAAAGCCTTTAAATCCCTGTAATTTACAGCTGTAAAACTAGTTTGCAAGTGGAGGTACTGAGGAATTACAGTTTTAGTGCATGCCACTTTGTTTTTATGTTTGAGCCAAACATTTCCACACACAGAGAGAAAATCAAAGCAATATGCTTGGTAGCACATGCTCTGGTGTGCGCTAAGCTGTGGAGGCCTTTCTAGCTGGCACTTGATAAGAGTCATTTCTGTGAAACAGGCATATTCTCTTAATTATTTATAGAGTTACAGGAAGGAGTAATGGTTTGGGAAATGGTACTTGCTTTAGGAAAGCAACCCACCTGTACCTCCTAGGTAATAACTGCTGCTGATTTTATGTTGCTCATGCTTGTGAGGGTTCAAAAATATTAAAAACAATAAACAGAGTTGCATAGAATACTGAAACCCCAAACCAAAAAAATTACACTTCTGTTAGAGAACTATCTTTAAAGAAATTGGCTTTTGCTGTTTTTTTTTTTGTTTTTTTGTTTGCTTAGTTTTGGTTTTTTCCCCACCTGGTATTCAAGTTTCAGCAACCTCTGATGACATTAGCAAAACAAATTGCAATGAGGACAGCTGGGAAGCACAATCTCTGAGCAAATAGTTGCAAAAATGACCTTCAATATCAGGGCTAATGAAACAAGTTCTACTCTTTGGTATACTGGTAAAAAGAAACCAAACCAAAACAACCCAAGCTGATTTCTGTGCAATGCTCGTCTTTGTGCAGGGCTCTAGAATCATAGAATCAGCTGGGTTGGAAAAGACCTCTGAGAGCATCAAGTCCAACCCTTGATCCAACACTGCCTAAATAAATGTTGTTAAACTAAATATAGTTACTTTTTTGTGGGTAGGAAGTGTGTTAAAAAGTTAAAGCATTAAGACCCTTGAATGTTGCTATATATAGTCTGTGATCTCTTAAATAAGTAATTTTAGTACTTGATTCTTACATGGCTGTGCCCAACTGAACTGAGAATGTGAAGAATTGCTGTGCTATAGAGGTGGCAATTTCTCTTCTATTGAGGAGAGCAAAAATTCTGAAAGAAGCAGAGAGGAAATGGGGGCCACAGATATATTTAATTTTTGTTCCTTTCCTACTGAGAAATCCCATCTCAAGCTAAATTGCTTTAATCTAAATGTAGTTTATACTGGGAGAAAGGGTAATGCACTGTAAGAGCTCACATGCTTACGGTTTTATAATTTATTCTCTGAAACAGAGGTGAACATGAATCCAGCCTCTGCCATGCGCACGTTCCTTCTGCTGCTGTGGGAATGTTCTTATTGCCAGTCAACTGCAGAAGCACTGTCTCTGAAGAGGTGTAAAGGTATGCTGCCCGTTAATATTGCTCTAGGGGGAAAGAAGAATGAGTATATCAATTTCTACCTTCAGCATTATTGAAAAAAATATAGATTTACATGCACACTCATAGACACATCCGTGTGTGTAGCTGCAGCATTACAAATGGAAGGTATCTGCTGTTGAAAGGGAATTCTTCAAAATGTCAAGGAAGTATAAATGTTCACCTGAGCAGGAAAGGAGAAGAAATAAGAATTTCACTGCTTCAGCTTAAATCCCACAAATAACTGAAGGGTTTTTGTGCACAGAGCTGATTTATTTCTGTCTGCTTTCCTACCCAATCATCCCCTGTTGCTGAGAAGAAACTGGCCTGCCTCTCTGTTACCGTGATGTACTTTTAAACCTTAAAACTGAGACCTGGAAGGGTTTTAGTTTTGTGTTTGGTCTTTGTCTGAAAACAAACCCTAGTAATTCTTAGCCTGTATATTGAGCTTGCATGCTGCAAATGATAAGTCCTTAAAAAAAGCCCTCGGCTTACCTGCTGTTTTGTGATGAGGTAGGGTCAGTGACTACTGAAAGCTCTTTTCTCTGATGTTCTTGGATATACCAGTGGTTGTTTAGATTCCCATCTAGCCTGCTTCTGGAGGTTCTGGATGTATGGAACATGGCAGAAGACCCTGATCAACATAGGCATGATTATTTTTTATTTTCAGCACCTGATGGACAGTTACTAATATAGTGGAATGTCTACAAGGAAAAAAGTGAACTTAAAAAAATATATTCACGTGGTATTTCTAGTAAGTTCTCCTGGATTTTTGCATTTTTCTCCTTCTTTTCTTATGTGAACTTTTGAATCAAAGTATATCATACCGATGAGGTAATAGTATAGTGGTGTGAAGACAGTTTAATCACAATAACATGGCTTCTAAATTAAGTTTCCGTTAGCTTTTAATTAATTCTTCCTTGTTTTAGACACCTGTGAGTTTTGTACAGCACCCCATGCCATGGAGTCTCGCTCTCATTTATACAGCCTTTTAAGGTCTTCTGTGATACAAACAATAAACTTGCATGGTGTAACTCTAAGACACAGAGCAGAGTTTCTCCTGGACTACTGTATGGTATTTTAATTCAAAGTCAAACACCTGGAATTTGGGCTAAGGCTGCTGACAATCCACCAATTGTGCTTGCAGCTTCTGGCTGTGTAAACACCTGCATTTCTAAGTAACAGCTAGGAAATTTGTTCACTTTATATAGGCTACCAAGCAACCTTCAAATAGGAACGATTTTCAAGCAGACTGGTCTTTCCAGGTTTGATATGGCTTTGTGCCATGTGCTCGATTTAAACTGGTAACGTAAGTACCCATATCTCATTTCCGAACACCTGAGCTATGCAAAAAGCTGGTTTTGTTTTAAACTTAAATCGTTTTGCAAAGCTCTGGAGCAGAGTACCCACACATCACAAATGATGTAACCTGACAGATATAAAGTGGAATTAAAGTGAAATACATGTACTGGTTAAAACAAAATCATCTATGTCACGAATGAGAAAAACAAAACAGATGGAAGTATGTACTTGGTCATGCATCAGAGTAGTCTAAGGCTCTTCTAATATAGTGTAATTTAATAAAGTTGAAAACCTTTCAATATTCAAAATGTAATAAAGCGAAAAATGTGATTTTGTAATCATGTTGGAATTTAGTATCAATAAGTGCAAAATAAGGAGTGCATTGATGAAATGACATTAGAGCTTAGGAAGAATATACACATTGATGTATGAATGATTGAGCTGATATATACTTCAATTGTAGTGCTACCAGCATGCTAACAAAGTGGCTTTATATTGGCATACCGCATGTTAAAAGGAAGATTATGTTGCTTAGTGAGTAGAGTTGTCGTTAAAAGAAAGGGAAATGTCCCAAGGACTTTGAACAGCCTGCTACCCTCATCTGCAAAACTGCTCAGGGCTCAGAAACGGTTCCAAGCGTGCAATTCTTCACACACACTTTATTCCCTGACACCATGAAAGATGAAGCAGTTTGGTATAATGACTTGACTGGAGAGAGAGCTGGAGCCACAGAGAAGTCAACAGTCTCCATGTTTGGAATGCAAGAGCTTGAGGTCACCAGGAAAGCCTCGTCCTGCCAGAGGCAGGGGGCAGTGCCCACAGTACTGGGTGGCAACTGGATGGGGAGAATGTGCCTAAGAAATTATTCATTGTGAGGCACAGACTAAGCAAGATAAGGCTACAGACTTGACACAACAAACAGTTTTGTTTCAGGTAGTTTGCACAGAGCTGAGTGTATCGGAGAGAATCTGCCTGTGCTCTGTGTAGTCTGCCTTATTCCATTGCTTTGCTGGGCAGGCAAAGGCTGTCCTGAGTGTAGTACTACATCCTACTCAGATTAGGGTAACAATGCAGCACATAGAGAGGATAAATGCCTCTGACCTTACACTACAATGCCCAGAGTCACTTTGGATACATCAGTGACAATTTTATCCAGCCTTTATTATACAAATATTTTCTGTGCTCTTTTGCTCTTGCAGTAATAAATACAAATAAGAAAAAATACTTTCTGTAATAGCTTAATCACAATAATATGGTCAGGATCCAGGAAGTGAAGGTCTTAGGTATCAGAAGTCCTTGGGGACTTTTATTGCTGGAAATGGGATCCTTGCCAGAATCTGCAAACTATCTTTACAGGGAAGACAAGACAAATGGACTCTTAGTATAGGATTGTGCCAGACTTTTAATTTTCAGGAATCTGGGTTTGGGTTTTGTGTGGTTGGTTTGGTTTTTAATTTGTTTGTTTTGTTTTTTGCCTCCCCCCCCTCAGCCTAGCAGAGAGTCAGCTTCATCCGTAAATGGCTTAAAAAAAGAACTAAAGAAGGTTGAAAATGAGAAAAATTGACAACATATTAGGCTATAGAAGCCTCTATGGAAAACAAATTTCTCTTGGCAATCAAGACACCTTAACAACTGTACACACATTGTCAGAGGGAAAATTTACATTTTTCCTTAACACAAATCGTATACAAATGACTGACTTCTCTTTCAAGTTCAAGCACAAAGACTGTTTAGTCAGGATCTGACCTAGCTCTTGAAGACATGAGAAATGGTGGCTAAAGGGCTCTCAAAATGCTTCTTGGCAAGGAGTGCAGGATAACAGTCAGTGTGAGTATAAATAGCTCAGAATGTTGATAACAGGAGTGAAGTTGTTGGTTCGTATAATTTGTAATGCTTGCCCACTTAGATGCGATCAGGAAGTTTTTTGTTACAGTACATTATTTATCAGTTTTGAAGCTGCTTTGGATATGTGCTTCTTTTCCTTTGCTAGGGATGTGTTAGAAGTACCTGTGTCTACAGAAAACTAGACAGAGTGCATGCTTATGTAAACAAGCAATGTTCTGCAGTGTGGGCTTGGTTTCCTTAACGCAGCTGATCCTTGTGCAGATAACTTTCCGCTGGAGATGGTGCTGGAGATGATGCTGATATAAAGAAAGCTTCAGAGTATGACATATAAGTGTAGGTAGCCTCTTCTGAATCTAGAGACCATAAAAGTATCACCTTCTCATGTTAATTCCTATAGACAGCACTAAAGGGTCTCTCTCAGCATGCTCAGTGTCAGTGAAGTAGTGCTCAACTGTGGCACTTGGTGTGTACTTGCAACACTCAGTGTTTCCAGGTGGTTTGTGTCCTGTACTGCGTCCTCCTAGGATTGGTTAAGTTACAAGGTCATGCAAAATCTGGGTGTGTTCAACACAGTACAGCTTATACTAAGAGGAAAGTAACTATGTGAAAAGAACTGTATAAGAATATCCTTATACCATTTTTTCCCCCAATGCTCTGTACTTTCAGAGGTGCTATCCTCATAGGGTGTTTCCTTAGCTTTGACTTGCCTTTTGAGTCTCCTTTTAGTTGTGTTATTGGCTAACCTGGTGTAGCGTGCTGCCTTAAATGGACTTTCCACTTACTTTTCATTTTCATAGGAGTAGAAAAGAGACAGTTGTCCTTGATCTGTCCCACTGCTGCTTGTACACCTTGCTTTGCAGGCTTGTGGGTTTCTTGGAGATTCATATGTAGGTGAAGAATGGCAGAGGAAATGGTGGTTGTGTGAATTAAACTCATGTCTCCTGCAGAAGAGGCTGACCAAGGGGTTCTTTGGCCCTAAAACCAGTATCACCCTATCTCTCTAAGCTTATTATAGCCCTACTAATTTGGTACAAACATTAGGGGCAGTCTGGATGTGCGAGTGCTAATTCTATTCAACTGCCTGTGAATAAATATATAATGATAAATTTGACACACTTTCTTCTTTTTTTTTTTTTTTTTTTAACTGGGAAACCTGAATTCTATCTTCTGCTGTTAGCTTTATCTATAAAGCTTTTAAAATAGCATTGTTCAGCCATCTGTACTTGCTGGTTACTTCAGACTTCATTCTTATTCCAGAGCTAACAAGGAAGGTGACAGACCAAAACTTTTCAAAGTATAGCATGGTCTGGAAACTCGCTGTATTGTTGAAGTGAGATGAATAGACATGCACCAGTTAAGGAATGTGCAGGACTGTAAACAACATTCTTTCTCTTAACCAAGAAACCTTATTTCAAAGGGAGTGCTCACTAAACTGTTTTCTGTGTGTTTAATGTTATGTGTTCAAGGAGCCTAGGTCTTACTAGGTTGACACAAAGACTTTTAAAACAAGCTTGAGATTTGCTGGTGCCTTGATCAAACTATGTGACTTTGTGTTTCTGTCTGTCAGCTACAATGCAATAACTATGTGCATCTCTTTGCAAAAAAAGAAACCAAAAACCACAAAACGAACATTAGAGGTTTTAGTATATCTGACTAGAGATGTCTTGAAAACTAGAGCTTTGCAAAACTTTTGTAGAATGCTCTCTGAAAGTTGCCTTTCAGGCTGAATCCTGGAAAATGCAGGTTTCCTTCCCAGAACAGTGGAAGAAGATGTGGCAAGGGAGCTTATTGGTGACCTCATGGAAAATACTACTCTGTAAGAGTTGGACAATGCAATGGATGTGTTTCTGAAGAAAGACCAAAACAGGAAGGCTTCTGAGCATGACAGAATTAATTTTTAGACACTTATGAGGATTTGTTCTCTGCCTGTGAGGTAGGGACTGTAGGAAAAATAAACTCGGCTTCTTTCTCCAGGCTGCTTCCTGACTTATATTTTCTGTTAAAAATACTTACACCTTGGTTTTATCTTGCTAGATTAGAAGAATGTTCTCTCCTGAAGCACTTAATTAAATGCGTGTTTTCTCCCCTCCCCTCAGGTTGGTTTTACTGTTAGTTTAATAGCACATCTATTAGCAATTTAAGAATGGAGACAGAAGATTGAGCAACACCTCAAAAACTGAAAAAGTTTTTTACAGCTTATCAAGACACTGAAGGGGATAATGTTTCTAGCAGTAAAAAACTTAAGAACATGTCAAACTGCTTGATCTGTTCGGTTTTTTTTGTCGGTGCAGGATTTCTTCATTTACAGTTTGCTCAGTGTAGTGCTGGATGAGGCAGCTACAAATTTCCAGTGAACAAAAAGTAAAGGAATGCCCTTTATTGTTAAGACAAAGAATTAAACCCACCAGCAATAAAGGCTGAGAGAACTTAAAAGCGAGTGAGAGTTAAATGAATATGTAGTGTAGTCTTGCTGATGAGGCAAAACGAAGGGCCTGATTGCTTATGGTTATTAACAATCCAATGCCTCTTTTTGTAGGATAGGGCATAGGAGCCCCAGTGTCCTGGCTCATTTCCAAATATGTATTCATTCTCCTTCAAATCTCCCTGAAGTATCAATTGGATATGGTATTCTCTTCTCTCTTTCCTCTCATAAACCAGTATGTACTTGGGCTACTGTTTCCCAATCCAGGACTAGAACCCAAGGATTCTCCATAATAAATCTGTTATATAAATGCTAAAAGTTATTTTCGTTGTTACAATGCAAGCCTTTCCCAATATCCCTTTTCTTCTCATCTATGCGAGGAAATGTAGTCACTTCAGAGCTCATCCCGTGTATTCCCAGTATGTTGGAGAAAGCTGAACTGTTCTGAATCATGTGCTTTTGCCCTTCCAGGCAATTATACATATGAAATTATGACCAACCTTTAATTCAGCATAAAATACTCTATTTGTGCATGGCAGTATCTCTCCCTCCTTTCTTGCTGTACAGATATTTATTACTGATGACAACCCCAGCACCACTCTTTTAAACCTGATGATTGGCTGTGTATAATTTTAGGGTCGATCTTGTGTCTTGAGATGCAAGGCAAGCGTTTATCTCGGGATCTGTCTCTTCCCTGAGATACAGGAGAGGTTTTCTCTGTCTGTACTGGGCAAATCACTTTTCTATCAACCATCAGCAAGTGCTGTGAGGGTGAGGAGAACTGGGGAAAATTTTCAAGGAATGCGTGGTATTGAAAAGAGAAAGTAAACGTGAAGCTGAGAATAGGAGCAAACAGCTCCACAACAGTAGTGTCAGTGACTCTGTGAGAAATGCCTACGCTGCAGAAGGCAGCCCAGAGTAACCATCAGGTGGCTTTGCACAAGCCTGGCTCACTGTGTGACTCGGCCCTGGTGTTTGGGTGCTCTGGGTCCACACATGGTGTTTGCTTTGGAAGGGGATGTCTGCTGTTGGAGTTGGTCAGAGGTATGAGGAGAACACGGTGCACTCTCCTATGTCAGTAATCCTCAGCTTTCGGATAAGAGGAGGGACGATGGCGGAGCATAAAGACAACTGCTGTGAGCAGAGTGCTTGATTCAGTGCCTTTAAATATATGTGTACTGCTTGAAAAAATTTAAATGCTGTTTTTCTGCCAAAGTGATGATGTTTCTGATTGTACAGAGACCTCAATCAGTCTATCTGAACTGAGTGACATACGAGTAAACACAAGCTAATGCCT
Organism: Pseudotriccus pelzelni; assembly: GCA_035584735.1. Taxonomy (NCBI): domain Eukaryota; kingdom Metazoa; phylum Chordata; class Aves; order Passeriformes; family Tyrannidae; genus Pseudotriccus; species Pseudotriccus pelzelni. The sequence continues at coordinate 18,198,147 of JAWMRA010000009.1, forward strand.
TACGAACAATCCAGAAAGTACTATATGAATATTCTACTCACAGAATACTATAATATTTTCTTGATGAATTTCCCCAGAAATTTCAATACAGTCATTATTTCTAGCACAAACTAAAAATTAGATTTATTCTGGATTCTAGACATGCAGACAACTCACAGCTTCCATGAAAATGTGAGAAATCTGCAACAGTATCTCACTCAAGTAAAAGTGAATAAGCACATCTCTCTCAAAGGCTAACAATGAGATGACTTCATAAGAATTTCTGCTTATTACTTTTTTAGAAGCAAAAATTATTCTCAGGAACGTACAGAACTTGTAAAAGAGAATCTTGCTCTCTGCAACCTGTTCTGTCAATAAATATATGCTGCAAAGTGTTTTGGAAAGGAGATTTGTACAATTTTCACCTGTATAGTATGAGATGTATGTTTTGGTACACTTGACAGCACAGCTGAACAAAAAGATTGATTCCTTTTAAATGTGCGTATTTATTAAAAATATTTTTATATAAGGATATATAACTGAAGTGTATTTTCCTGTTAGGAATGCTGTCAGGTCTGTTAGGCTGGAGCTGTCAGCAGACACGCACAGCAGTATCTCTGTGAGGCTCCGCCAATCCGGGATGTCCGATGGGAGGCGTCTTGGGCTCAGTTCAGTGATCTCAAGGTAGTGCTTAGTGATACTGAGGTGTCCCAGTCATCCAAGGGTTCCCCATTAGGCTGGCAGGTACAGTGGACCTGCAGGAGACTCAAGGACCGCTGGACTGTCAGCAGCAGCCGGGTGGAGTCCCCCAGGGCACCTCACATGGCACTAACAGCTATGTTTGGGCAGTGGACTGAATCTATCTTACTTCTGTCAGAGGCAAAATTTTTACTGACTTTCCTGGGACCTCGTTTTTACTTTATAATAAGAATGAAATAGTACCAAATTAAATATCACAATTTTTGCACAGCAGCTTCTGGAAGCTCATCATTCTGGGATTATTCCTCTGTACTGCTGAATAAAGTTGAATTAGAAGAGGTATATGAGAAATCCCTTAAACTTTTCAATATTTTCAATATTTGTTTCATTGTTTTATTTTATTTTTTTTTAGTGCAATAACCTAACTTCAATTTTTATCAAAGAAAAGGTAAAAAAAATCTGAGTAAAAAAAGATGTAGAAAAGTAGAAAATGATACAGCACTCCCATGGTTCTTGTTTCTAATGGCTGGGGAAATGTATTACTGAACTTTCTGAATTGCTGTACACAGTAAGCAGCAAACACAATTAAAGCCAGAATATACTGCATCACAACACGTACTAAATTAATTTATCTTGACAAATATCATGTAGTTTAAATAATTCATAGTGTACTTTTATTAAAATCTGAAAGGAAAAGTAATGAATTCTTGGTTGCATGGTGTCTTACTGTAAACCTCTTACATTATTAAAATTATAAATGTAATCACTAAAACTATTGCTTTTTTTCCCCCAGTAAAACTGTTTAAGTTGACTTTTTGTGGAGAATGATGATATGAGAAAAGTTGGAATTAGGAGGATGTACTTACATGTGATATTTATTGCTAGTTATCTATTAACCATATTTTGTTCTTCATAGATCTCAGTGCAGTGCCAGGGAAGTCACTATCATCTCTGCTCTGCTCAAACCAGGGCCTAGAGAAGTGCAGAGAGGTTAAAGAGCTTGCACATAGCCATCCAGAAAAACAGTGGCACAAGTGGAAACAAGACTTTAAACTCGGCTCAAAGGCAAAATCTCTCTTTCTTCCCTGTGCCAGCACCCCTACATTTCTGTGCAATGACTTTGTCAGTATGCTGTATCTTTTTTCCCATTATTATTTCTTCATGGCTTTGTCTTCAGTGACTTTGTTGACCACCACTGTACATGTTTGTGATGAATGTCCTAATCCTGCTTTTTAACCTAGTTCTTAGTCACAGATCTCGGAAAAAAAATAGGTATTTCCTGTGAGAAGAAATTTAAACTCCCTTGCTGCATGAAAACTTTACCCCCTCTCTGTATGGTCTCCTGAGCATAATGATATGAACAGAAGATCACAACCTCAGGTGCAATGGAAAGCAGCTGGAGAAGATGATCCCCAACAAAGAAAGATTTGGTTTTCTGCAAATCGCAACAAACTGATACAATATAAGCTGAAAACATAACAACAAATTGGCTTCTGAAGAGTATGTTCAACAGCAATCCTTGAGCTTAGATTTCCTGAAAAATGCATTATTTCTTCTTAGAAGTTCTCTTTTCTTTTTTCAGGATTTTTTTTTTTTGCTTGTGACATAGGTGAACCAAAGTAATAATAATAACGTGAAACATTATTCTCCTCCTACCCTTTTCTGAGAACTGCGTTTTGGAAAGCGAGTTCTGAATGGGAGGGCAGACTTTGCATTCCCTCTATATTTCTGATCCTGTAGCTCCGCTCCTTCCCAAGGCCCTTCTCAGTAGTTTAGCATGGGCTTTTTTAGCTGTTCACTGTGACAGCATGGTCTTCTGACCTTCTTAATGACATTGCGCTCACCCAGTTTCCTCTCACATGTCCCAGTTCCTTTGTCTTCTTCCCATTTACTTTAGAGCTGTTGATTTTAGCCTCGTTACAAAATCATTACAGGATCCAGTGCCACTGGCAGGAATTCAAGAAAGGTTCTGTAGTGCAATAGTTGGCCATTTACAGAGGGGGAGTGTCATAAAAAGATGTTTCCCCAAAAGTAGTGGGTTCTACCCTTTTTCATAGTCTGTTCATTTTTATGGAGGCCAAATTCACATGTAGTGGTTATATGTAGTGTTTAAACCCTAATAATAACATAAATTTAACGCATTACCAAAAGATGTATACATTGTAATATGTTACAGACTCTACATTTAACAATGTGAGCAAGCTGTGCTGTAGCTGTCCACTGAAATACACTGGTATTGAAGACTTTTTGTGGGATTGTCCTTATAAGTATGTGAGAGATTATAGTCTTGATCAGCAGGCTGGCAGACATGAGGTAGTAATACCATTGGGGAAGGCAAAATATTGGTCAAATCAAGAAAAGTTAGGAGAGTTTTAGTTTTTCTTTTTCTTTCTTTTTTTCCCCCTAACACTTTTCTGATTTCACTGCATATAATATTTGTTTTTCTTACTTGCTCCAATGAGTTATAATTTCACTACAGATGGCATAAAGCAGAGATATGACTGACCTCTGATCTTTCAAATGTTTCATCACTGACATAGACTACTCTAGGAGAGGCAACCTGAGGTTGTTTTTTTCTATAGAAACCCTGCCAGTTGAACTAATGCAGTTCATTTTTCCGGATAGCATGCTTTTGCTAACCTGGGTTAGTCCTGTGTTAGCTCTTAAACCTGGGAAATATTACACAGTTATTTCTGTAATCTCTTTTATAATTCTGTCCCTAATGGATTTTCTAAAGTGTATCACCAGCGCACAGGGATTTGATCTTCTCTTACAAGTAGAATTCCTTCTCATCTGCAAACAGGAACACCTTAGCAACCATATCAGCCTCATGACTGCCAATAGTTTAGGGTGTTTCAGAACATTATTAGAAAACTTAGTTAAATGTGAAAATAAGTGAAAACACTTCACTTGACCTTATAGGATAGATATATTTTCCTACTGTAGCATGATCTGGAAACTGTTTCAGAACAAATAACTTGTTCAAATGTTTGCCCAACTGCAGGTTCTTCATGGCTGTGAATCACACTATACACAATGCTGATAAAGGGAGTTACCAGCAGTTTTTTAAACAATTGGCTTTTATTCAACACTTCTATGAATAGTTTCTTCCGTTCAAACCTTCCTGCATCTAATTAGCATCTTCCCACATATTTTCCAACAACATTTAGTTAGTTAAAAATTGAATGGTATTTTGATAAGCTGTTATGAGATTTTGAAGTACCTGTCTCTGACAAGAAGACTATCAACTAATACTCAAGTCTTCTGTTTCAGTAGCAAATTAAATGTATTTTGTAACAGACATTAGTTTTCCAGAAATAATCTGGAATGAAATCTATTATGTTACCCAATGTACCTATAAAGGAGTATCTATCTGAAGTATCCATTACTTTTTCAAAAGCAATTATGACCTATTGACATGTGTGTATTAGGAAAGTTAAACTGAAACCTAATCCACTGGCATTAAATGTGGATTCCTTAAATGACATTCAGTTCCTTCTTGCAAACCTCAGTCAAAATTAAAGTGGCTTTAATTTAAGTTAGACATGGAAGTAAATTAAAATATACTTGGTTTACTTTGTATTAATCCTAAAGGAGAGCTTCCACATGGTAGTTTAACTTAACTAATTTTGAAAATTCTGTCATAAATGAAAACATAAATGCACAAATGACAAAATGTAAGGAATTTGGATTATGGTAGTTCATGGCTTTATAAAGTACATGTGTGCACTCATAGTTTTATGCTAGAAAAATGAAACAAGATGCTTGAAACACATTCAAGCTCCACTTAGCTTAAAAAGTTGGCTTTTTGTTTTTTTTTTCAAAAAGCGTCTGATTTCTGTTGCTGATGATCTAAACAGAAGATAAACTTGACAGTCATCCTTGCAGATAAAATGGGAAAGGTGATGCTATGAAAAAGAATTATGGCAACACCTGCGACTGCAAAAATGAAGAGTGAGCTGAGAGCCAATCGTCACCTGAGCTTCCAATTCCCATAGGAAATATGACAGGAATATGTAAGCATGTGTAGGTAACCTGTTTTGGAGGAGGAAAATAATCTACATGGTAACACATGGAAAACTTGATCAATATATTTTTTTTGGTAGCAGGGAAACACTTGTCTGAATAAGAGTGAATCTCACCCTCAGTGGTCGTGGTTAGTATCGTGCCTGCATCGCAGGATGCTGCTCATTCATATGCAAGAGTTAGAAGCAGTACAGATCCATTCCTGACATTATATCAGCATGTGTCTTGCAGCTCAGCATCAAAGTAATAATGAACTGCAGGGGACAAGAATTTTTGTTCCTGAGGTCAGAGTATATACATAGCCTTTTCAGAGTTCAATTGAGATAAAAACAGTAAACAAATGTTTTTAATGAGATGTGATTATCTAAATGCCTGATCTGAAAAGAACAGACTGTACAGTTGCAAACTGGGATGCATTTGACTTGATAATGTAGACACAAAAAAGCAGCTAGAAAAGCCAGTTTAGAAACTTTTGCTACACGTTGTCAAAAGTCTTACACGAAGAAGATTGTACTTGCAGGTTAACTTTTTCTTTTGCATTCTCACTAGAGTTAGTGAGTAGGAAAAGGATCCTTGCCCGGTAACTTTAACTGAAGTCCAGTTGGGCTGGACTCTTCCTCCAGGAGATTTTTTTTTTTTTTGTGACAGAGGTTGGGGCAGCAAGTGGAATGATATTCTCCCATATTCTCTCTTCCAAATTCCAGTGTTCTGTGGTTTTGAGAATTCTAGAGCTGCAGATTATATTTATCTTATTTATATAACAGGCCTTGATGAAAATCTGTTCTCTAAATTATGATGGTTTTTTTCCTTTTTTTTTTTTTTTTTTTTTTAGCACCAGCCTATGACTTTGGCACACAAAACATCCTGTGGCAAGGAATTCAACAATTAAATTATGCATTGTGTGAAAAAGTACTTCCTTTTGTTTGTTTTAAACCTGCTGCCTGATAATTTAATTTGGTGCCTGCCGGTGTTTTTATCCTTAAAGAACTGGTGAATAAGAAGCTTGAAACTTCACAGAAATCTAGTGTAAAACATGACATTAAAGACTCTTGATATTACCTGTACATGGCTGGCTTCCAAATTTATTGTCAATGATAAGTCTTGCAATAAAAAGCATATGATATATTATTCCCAATTTGATGGGAGTCTGTTGTGCTTGATACTGTCCAATGTAATCTGGTAATATCTCTCTTCAAGGTCATTAATTTGAACCTTTTAATGTCTCTTTATTTTTTTTTCTAATTTGGGGTATGTTTGAGTTGCACATCTTAAGAAAAAGAACAGATCTACATTTTCTTCAGGATGATTATAAAGCATGTATGGTATCAGGTTTCTAGATAAGATGAATGCAAATAGAAAATTTAAACAAAATTTAGTTGAAAATTCAAAGGTTGTAGAAGTTTATTTGTATTTCTAGTAGTTATCAGGTTTCAGGAACCAAACTTGTGTAGTTAGATTTTAAAGTGGTCTGAAGTTTTCTGTCCTCCTTGGCACACTGCTCCATATGCACAGGCAGAGGAACATATATGGATATATTTGAATGAAGCAGATTATTTTTTGAGTCCTGTGCTGACCTTTGCTCTGCAGGATTTATTGACTGGAATTATGTCAAGCTAGTTCCCAAGTGCAGAATGCACCTGTGCCATGGACAGTTTGGTACAGAGGAGTAAAACTCTGAATTTATTGTTTTCCTTTAAAAGGTGCTGCACTCAAGATGCACATCCAGCCATTCATTGCAAATTGTCTCCATAATATTTTGTCTGTTTTCTTAACAAATACCTTAGTTGTGTGCAAATGTGTTTCATTCAGAGCATTCATCCCAAGATCCTCATCAGTAGTCTCAAGCTACTGAATGCTCTGGGCAGTAGCTGGAGTGGTGCCACAGCTGGCTCTGGCATCTGGTCAAGGGGAAGCACTACACAGAGAGGGACTCTGCTGACACAATGTTCTCTAGGCTTCAGCTTTGGACCCCTTGGGGTCCTGAGACCAGACTAGCAATTGTATATTTGCCTCTGTCTGAATGTGTGGGTTCGATAAGCATATCACTGGATGGAGCTGAGCTTGACTTGAACAGATTATGACACTTTAGCCAAGGTAATTCTCAGCTTGATGAATTAGTCAAAGCAACTTAACGAAGGGTAGTTTCGTATAGCCAAAGGTAGCCAGCTGAAGAAAGTGCTGCACTTAAAAGGCTCACAGTGAGCTTTCATTTAGCATTGCATGCAGTGCTAATATTATTTCAATTCCAAGAACTAAGAGATGCATACAATTTCCATTAACCTTAATTTGTCATGGGAGTCCTGCCTACAATATTTAGACATAAAAATATGTGCTTGTGGAAATTAACAAACAAAGGACAGGCTTTGGTTTAAGAATGCTGCTTCTAATGTTACTTTGTCATAAATCTACAGCTGGAAAGCAGGAATTGCTCACCAGTTGTGAGTATGATAAATAGAGGTTATTATCACTCAGTTGGTTAAATATTTTGGTAGAACATAGTAACAGTGGGCAAGGTTTGCCAACAAGCTTCCTGAGATGCAAAGCCTTTCCCATGATGTTCCTACTGTGCAAAAAGCAACACTGAAAAAGCAAGTCAGACCTGTAGTTTGTCCTTTCCTTATATTGCTGAATGCCTATCAGAAACAGAGCAGTGGCTTGGCAGGCAGAGCACATAGTAGTAACACATAATTGAGCCTGGAATTCTGTGTTCATAAAACATGAAATGCACATGCCCTACAATGGTAGATCCAGTGGAGGGCTTAGGTTTTTTTCCTCCACTTCTGTGAGCAACGATGTTGGAGTAGAACTCTTCTGAAGTGCTGAGCTGGAAATCATGTCAGTGGCTCATGGCTAACACAGCAGGCTTGTCTTCAGGGAAGCATGTAGCAGTGTTTCCTTGCATGCAGCCAGATGGTGTTGATATGTACACCTTTGGCAAAGACCTGGAAAACTTGTAAAAGGAAGTGCAGGAAGGTTCAAGGGGAGAGAAGATCAAAGAAATAAATAATAATGAGTTAAAGGCCTGCTGGTTCCCTATAAGCAGGGTGAAAATAAGAGGAATTGTTATTTTAGTGGCAAGGATTGCCCAGACAGGATGTGTTTTGCTGCTCCAGTGCTTAACTCTCTGTTGGCTGGAACTTTCTCAGAAAACTGTAATACAGAGTTTTTTTCATGGTTTTGGTGTTGCTGCAGCCTACCCTACAATGTTAGTTGTTAATTATAAATTTGTGTAAGGAATGGATTTTTGCAGGAGGTTTTATATTTCTAAACATTTTTAGTTCTTGGCTTAAGATTAGGGAATAGTGCATTTCAGGGTAGTTAACTCCATGACCCATCTATTCAACTTTTTTTCTTAGTACAAAATAATTTCTAGACTGCAGCATCTATCAGCTATATTTAGAAAGGTAGTGAAGAAATACACTTGCTGTTTCAGATTCAATAAAGGACTTATTTTAAAAATTTTCTTTTAAAATGTGGAAGTAGTTTTGAGTGAGAATATTTTATTTTATTCAAACTGTTTCAATTTTGGGCATAAACATTACTGATAAAGTTGATGCAGGAAAAATCATATTACCAGCACAAGGAGTCAAAACATGGAGATAACTTCAGCAGAGGTTGCTGGAAGCATGAAAGGAAGCCATTTTCAGTCTCTTACAGTATTGAAATACGCCTTCAGAATGGTCAAAATAACACATATAAGCATTAAAACTGTCCATATATAACTGAGAACAAAATTTGACACCTAACTTTGATTTATTACAGAGTTCAGAAAAATCCTCTTAATTGTGGAAAATGCAGTAACAGCTTAGTAATACAATCAAACTCACAATGTGCATTCCCAGTGTGCCATGCTGATGCTGGAAGGCTGGAGCAGGACTGACTGACGGCAACCACCTCTTCTTTTATGAGTCCTAGTATTCCCTGGATAATGCCAGTGGATTATTCAGCAGAGGTAACCGCTTATGTGAGAGGCGTATTTGTAACTGAAGGAGTTTTTAAAAAGTGGTAATCCTGGAGCATGAACAGCTTTTTGTAGTAATTTCTGAGGGCTTTCCGATGTTTTATTCTTCACAGAAAATACCTGAAGAGTTGAACAGAATATCATAACCTGACTCTGAGATTTCTGAGTCATCCCAGGGAATTGTGGCTTCAATTCCAATAACAGGAGCTCTGTTATCAACTTTTATAGGCCTGCTTGCCTTCTATAGAATAGTTCCTTAAATTTAATAATACTAGAATAAAATGAAATAAATCATTCTTAATTGAATTCTTCTATTTTGGAGAGTAATTTTTATAGATCCCTATTAAATTCTGGGCAACACTTCAGTGATGGAGGTTTATCTTGTGTTTCAATAATATTAGACATAAAAGATCTCAGGGGTTGTCTCCAGTGAATAATGCTTGCTCTCTCCTAGTTCTGTAAGAAGGAGGAGGGTAGCAGAAAGGCACGTAATTAGCTTGGTGCAGTGCCACACTACTGCTGCCATACTGCTTCTGGCAGTAGAGTTAATGTGTCTTTTTTGGTGCTGTGTTGATAATCCAGCTCACACAGAACTAGGTGTGGAGTTTTAATATGTCATCAGATTATGCAATATAGAAAAGTTCTGTGATCTTACCAGGAGCTCTTTTTATGGAATCTTACTGGAAAGAAAGGAGGATGCCATAGTAAGAATGCCAGTTCTCAGGTACTGTTGTTTTAATAGGATTACTACTGAATCACCAGCCTATTTAATTAGACCTATAAAAGTTATTTAGCAAGGTGTGGGTTGGGGCTTGGGGGAGGAATATCAGGAGCACAACATGTCTGGAAAAGTGTCTATAAAAATCCATCTATAAAAGTCTCTTGCTATGTGGTCTAATTAAGGTTTGGATACAGCACATACATTACTCTACAAAACAAACAGGTTAGTTTCTGTTTGACGCACTTTATTTTTATAACCTGATTACAAACTGAAAGAGTTTGTTAATTTAGTCTTAGCTTAGGTATACAGCAGAAAGCAGTGCTTGTCACTGGTTTAGATCAACCCTATACAAGGCATTCTTTGGAAATAAACATAAATGAATCAAGTTGTATCAAATAACTGCTTCTTCAAATAGTTAATTTGCTCTTTCTTGTTGGTATAAAGTTAGGTTATAAGCACATCAGTGATATCCAGTTTTTGCCTAGCGGAAGTTAGCACATGCCCATGTCTGGAAGAGGGAAAATAATTTCTGAAATGTGGAAAACTGAACTGTAGAAGCTTGATGGTGAAACTATCACAAGAATACTTTGAGTTGCATCTGCACTGAAGAGAAGCGGGAATGGTCTGACTGAGAATGGGAGAACGGTGACACCACATTTGTGCTGTTGCAATGAAAGTTTCAGCATGAACTTGCCACAGTTATCACGTTTCTGTTCAGTTACAGCAGGGAAAACATAAACTAATCCTAAAGTCATACTACTGCCACCACTTACAAGTACAGTCTATTATAAATCATGAAATTATTCAAATTTTTTTTACATGGTTTGATGCTCTTCTTTAGATCTTGCTGTTAATAGGGTAATTTTTTAAGAATGGCCATAAGAAATGTTTGGTTTTTTACAATGAGGGTGGTCAAACACTGGAACAGAGCCCTGAGAGGCTGTTTAATCACAGTCCTTGGAGACATTCAGAACTTACCTGCACTAGGCCCTGAGCAAACTAACACTGAAGTTAGTTCTGCTTTGGGGAAGATGTTGCGCTTCAGGGCCCCTTCCAACTTAAAATACTGTATTATTTGTATTATAGGGCCAATGTACATGGCCAGCCTATGGAGCATAGGATGGATCACTTACTAGGTCTGATAAAAAGCCATAGTACAGAGCAGCACTGATTTCTTCCACCTACAGGTAGTGACTGCAGTCAATTCCAAATAGAAGAGGCAGTCTCTGGAGCTATTTTGGTGTTGCACTCCTTGTTCAGTAAACTTCAAGGTTCATAAGGTGACAGTGGCCACGTGGCTCATCTTGGCTTCCCAAATGAATAACAAGGTCCATGTACTGAAAGGTAAACTCTCTGGTTATTTCTAGTGTACAAAGTGTAAATAGCATCTCAAATACTGTGAAGTGTCAATATGAATACCCGATGGCGTTGCAGAAATTAATTTTAGGTCAAGCAAGTCTAAATCTAATACAAGTGATTTGTTTATATTCTCCAGCACTGACGAACAGGTTATATCTCAGATGTTCTCTAGTCTTGTTCTAGTGTGTTCTCTGCTTTATCTCCTACATGCACATCTTTTTCTGCATTGCTCTTATCTGCTAGAGAAAAGTCTAAAACAAACATCTCAGTGAGATATCAGATGTCTTCAGATGTCTCAGTAGCTCTCAGAGAATATAAGCATTGTGTTATGCAGGTATGACACAGTACTTCTACTTCATGGAATAGGAAAAAAAAAGAAGAATTGTAACTAAATCTGTCTGTAAAGCTTCAGAAATAATAGGGATCAGTTGGTGGTAGGTTACTGGGTGAGAACAAATTTATGGCCTAGGAAGAAATAATCCTGGTGGGATATAGTAGGATTATTGAAAATGACAAGATACAAGGTTCTGCTGGATATTTTTTCACTATGGTAAATGCTGGCTCTGGTTAAAAAATTGTCTATCTGGCTCTAGATCAAAAACCTGGTCTTTGCTCTTTGCAAACTTTTAAAATTCAAAGAGGAAGAAGAAAAATCAAGAAAAAATATGTCTGGGTTTTTTTTTCTGTTTGCCTGTCTTCCCCCACTTTCTCAGCTTGCCACACAAGCATAATGGCTTGCAGAGATGTGCTCTTTAGAGCACAGGAACAATTTTACACCAATCAAGTTTCTAAATCTGACTTAGTGAAATTTCTATCAGTCTTTTCCAGCAGTTGCTATGTCAGTTTTCTCCTTGTACTGGAGAAATAGCTAGAGAAGGTTACTAAGACTGAACTAATGCTGTTGCCACATGGTGTCCTCAATGCCTGAGAGAACTATTGAAGTTAGACTCTGACCAGCATTAGCATTTGGTATTATTACAGAGGAATTTAATGGAGGTATGCTGATTTATATATGTGGAGTACAAGGCCTTTCATACATCTAGTTTCTACTGTTTTATAGTTACTTTTTATTTTATTGCTGACCAGCAGCCAAAGTGGTTTCCTTTCATCTTTTTCTGGCTGAAGTCTGAGACCAGTGTCGCAGGGCACAGGAGAGGAACACGCCCGCTGTCGGGTGGTGAACAGAGCCCCGAAGGCCGTGCCAGGGGGATTGGGCAATTTCTGGTAGAGCTGTACCCAGGGAAAAATGGGCTCTCAGGGTGTTGCACCGCAGCCCTTGCTGAGGGAGCCTGCCCGTCAGGGTGATGAACAACAGAGCAGGCTGAGCAGCTGTGTGGGACCCGTGTTGTGGGTCACGGGGACACGTTGCAGCTCTCGGCTTAGTCTGGGTTTCGCGGGGGTGGCAACGCTCACCCTGGATGCACTGGGAGGCTTTCCAGTGCTCTGATTCTCTTCTGTCTCTCTCTGTCTTAACTTGGCTCCTACAGTGCCTACTTCTGCCACGAAGAGAAGTGGCTAAAGAATTGAGTCCCTTCTGGCTCCGGCATTTTCAGTCCTGTTTTCTTTTGTTATTTTTCCAGCCGTCTGTTTAACCCTCATTGCCAAAAGCGCTCTTTGGTGACTAGCAAACTAATTGGCCGGAGGAGGTGTCATCAAAAATTCATCTCAGATAATTAGACATTGAGCTATCATTATCCTTGAGGTTCAATTCATTTCTGTTTTCATTAGCTGTGTGCTTCCCTGTGGTAGATATTTCTGACAATTTCTTAACACGGAGGGGGTCATGAGTCCTGGCATTCTTTCAGACGTGCTTCTCTGGCATGTCCTTGCTTACCTAGCAGGAGCTGGGGGGGAAAGCACTGCATTATTCATGCTGCATATTCTCAATTTTATCTGTTATTTAGGGCATCATGTAAGAAACAGAGGTTTCACTAGGCTTTGATAGAGAGTTGACAAATTTGGTAACACATCGTTTGTGAAGCAGCATTTCTGCTTTTCTGGTATTTTCAAATAAATGTAATTTCAAACCGCAGCTGATAGTGTTAAGAAATCCTATTTGCATTTTGTGTAATTTTAATTACGTAGTAATTAATTTCTGATACAATGGCAGATGAGTGATAGAATGAGGTCCTTGAAATTTTATTGCTTTATGTGAAGTAGCACTCTTGGTTATGAGGCCTTACATAAGAAAGGTATATAACAAGATTTCTGCTAGCAGAGCCTTAATGCTTTTAAACTTTTTAATGCAATACTGAAAACTGAAAAAAAAAATAAAATAGTGGCAGTTCCATAGTGAGGAATAATCTGTTTTTGTCTCTGATATAAAGAAAATACTTATTTTTTATTTAAACTGCAGTTCTATATGTTGCATTAATAAAAAATTCTGAGTGTTACAGACAACAAAAAAGGGAATTTGTCTTTTTTTTTTTTTCTGAAAATCCTGATATTTTGAAATTTGTCCTCACTGTCAATGAATAATCAGGAACATGAAAAATATTTGCTCAAAATACCTACCTAAAAATTTTCTTGAAACAACTGAAACAGTCATTGGAAAGTAATTCTGGAAGAAAAGCTGTAATTGCTTTGTATGGTTGGAAGAAAGTTAATTTAGAATCAATATGCTCTTGTAGAAGCTACAAATGCTAATAAAAATAAATATTTTAGTTGAAGGAGTTTTCATTGAAAACATTTGTTATATTTTATTACACACGTTAGATGCTGGCAGTATAATGCTGTTAGACTGCATTTACATATTTAAAACTTAAACATATTTTGAATGCATTTTTAAAACGTATTCATATTTTCTGAACACCTGCACACTCAGCCTTTTATAAGACACCTGTCTTTAGAAACTTAGAGTAAGAAGTCAACAGTAATTATTAGCCTGGATGCCCTTGATTAAAATGTTTCATGGCTTTTCTCCCTGGCTGTTGATTGCTTCCTGCTAAGAGAGGAACCGTGACACTGTTCATACCTTAGAGATGTGGAAATTGCTTGCAGAGAGCAGCTGATTTACAGCTCTTGTCTCTACTGTATATGTACCCCTTATAAATCCAACACTGTATTCAAAATGCAGGGGTACACAAGTAAGCTGTGATCAGGTTTCTCCCTGTCACGACCAGCTCAGGTTTTGCATTCAGCAGGAAGGCTGTGCGAGAGCTGGTAACAAAGCGTGGCCTGAAGCAGAGTTAAGTAAACGAGACCCTGCAATAACTCGGGAGTTCCTGTTTGTTTTTAATCAAATCTGGTTTAGTTTATTGGATAGAGACCTGCAACGTAGTTTTACACAAACATTTCAATTAACAGAGAGCTGGTAGGAAAGATAGGTGGGGCCATTAAAAACAAACTCAGCTCAGTGTTCTGCACCACAAGTTCATCCTCGTTGTTGCTGTTTTCCATTGAGTTTGGTACCAGATTCCTGCTGGCACACTCATTGCCTTGGCCCTGGAGGAGCTCTGCTGGAGCTCTGCTGGAGCTCTGCTGATGGGCACCAGCTGGAAATGAGGCTGAGGAAAAAGGTAGCTTTCTAAAGCTGTATTTATTAAGATTACTTATCTTCCTGTTGTCTCTGGCTTTTATTCTGAGTTATGAGCAACAGAACCACACACTGCATAGGCACATGGATTTCCCAGTGGTTTTATTTCATGTTTTTCAAGAGATTTCTTTTTTTTTCCTAAAACTTGTCGGCTCTCTCCTCCATGATGTACTACTTTATTACATTACCATGGGGGCAATTTTGTATGGGGGCAATCTTTTGTATGCTTAAACTGGATGGACAGATGAGTGAAGGTCACTGTATTTCTCCCCTGGCCTAAGGAAGCAGAGTGTCCCTTTTGTTGGTGACTTGAATCTAGTCAAAATCGTGTTCTAGTATATTAGCAAGTAGGCTGATAATTTAAATTGTCAAATTCTTTCATCAGTGTCATTGTATGCATTTGCAAGCCAACTAATGATGCGAAAATGTTTTAAGGAATGACAAAGTGAACTGGTGTGAAAGTTGTGTAATTTCATTCTTATTTTAAAACCAGGTTGAAATTAATAAAAACAGATATCACCAACCAACTAACATCTCTATTTTAAAAATGTGGTATTATCTTTTTCTTGAGAGCAATGCAGCCATTAGAGTGAAACAATATTGAAGAATTCATGGTCATGTTCACTGTTAAATAACATAGTAAAAGGACATTGAGACCTTCATCTTTCTTTGATAAAGTAAAGTATTTTTGAAATGAACATCTTATCAGATCAGAAAAGCTGGTAATATTGGCAGATCAGCACAACTCAGTTATGTCAATCTGACATTTGATCATAAGTAATGTACTTTGGTAAGGGAGAAAGTCAAAGTGAAGGACAACACAACTTTTCATATACAGTGTTCCAAACTCAGAAATATGATATTTTAAAAATATTTTCTTTCCACTTCAAGTACCAGTCCTACTCTTATATCCTCATGAAATGAATTCTGTACTTGCCTCAAGCTGTTTCCTAGATCCAGACAGAATCAGAGAATATTCTGAGTTGGAAGGGACCCACAAGGGCCATGGAGTCCACTCTTGAGTGAATGATCCAAAACCTTGGTGTTATTAGCACTGTGCTCTAACCAACTGAGCCAGTCTCCCTTTGTATCTGTTAGCTCAGGAATATGTAGCACAAGGGAAGTGTGAGGTCTTTTTTCCAAGACATTGCTGTTGACTGCAAAACTTTTCCTAATTAATTATCTTGGTGATCTGAGATTTAATTCTTTTGAAGGAATTTGAGTGTCTCATCATCCCTAGTGAAACTTTCATGTCCGATATCAATACAACTTTGATCGATAAATGAGAGAACCTCTTCCCAGATATTAATTTCCCTACTGTTATCTTGCATTACAAGACAGTTTCCTAACCTGATGCTCTCTGCAGCTTGTAGACAATTATCCTTCTTAAGGCTGTTATCTAGCTGAAATATACAGCACATCACTTTTTCTGTCCCTACTTATGACCTGTGGGACATGAGTCATTTCAGACCAAGTACTTGTATAGTGGAATAGATCAGATATAAGTTGATATATTAGGCAAAGCAGTCAGGCTCTACTAATTGGACCTAATCAGGGGCTAATTTATGACTTTTGGCTTGCAGCATAGGTGAGGCAAGTTTGTTTGCCCACAGCGTACATTGTAGACCTCTAATTAACATGTATCACTGCAAGTGAATTCAGTATAAATCCTTATTTCAGAGAGATTTGTACTGATAAGGTAGTATTTTTCAGGCAACTTGAATCCCTGCCCTTTAACTGGAGGCCAGCTTATATATGCTGCATCCATGGGTGTTTTTAGTGGGCATATATATATGCTCTCATGAGCATTTATCAATATGCCTTGAATACAAAGTGTATGTTTAGGATTTTATAAATTATAAGTAAAAGATACAGTATCTTCTGGTAAGACTAATCTGATAGCTAACATTGCTTCCATGAGAATGACTTGGTCAGCTTTTAAACCAGTTCATGAACATAAATCTTGAAGATTTCTGTTACTATTTGAGAAAATGGCCTTCTGCTCATATTTGCTTCAGTCAGAAACCAACAAGAACAGAAGTATGAAGTCATATTATTTTCAACTTTAAAAGGATATTTTTCATTTTATTTTATTTATTTTTTAGGTGTGCTGTATTAAGCTGAATGCACTGATATACTGAGCCTTTGAAAATGAGAATAACAACAAGCAACAAAGGAATTAGACTTTATAAATTCTTGTGTTTATATAATTACTGGCCCCCACCCTGAATTTCAAAATCGCCTACAGCATGTCTGCATTTTTAAGAGATCATTTGCAAAGTGGGTGAGTGTTTCCTTTGGGCATTTCTCAAGGCCTGTATGGCCCATACAGGGGTTGCCCCAGTTGAATATAGAATCCTTCTGCTGTGCTTTGGTACCTGAAGGAAGCAGAGAAGCTCCTCGAGACTGACTTCTAATTTACGTGCTGGAGCACTTTGCTGAGCTGGCTTAGGATGATCTGAAATTATCAGGTTTTCCCAAGATCCCTAAGTAGCTGGTTTTACCTGGACTGCTAAAAACCAGAAATTATTGTGAAAAGAATAAGGACTTGTCTTTCTACCAGAATACGTAGTGTTTGAGATGAAAATGGCAGTAGTTGCCCATGAAGTGTTTCTGAACACTCCGGTATATCATTTCAAGCAGGAAAAGATACGGTGCTTGACTAGATAGGAAAAAAATTTGTTTGTTACTAATGAGACATAGGCTGTGCAAAATCAGAATAAGGCATGGGAAATGTCTTATCAATTATATTTGCTTCAGTGTTCCGATTGTCTAATGCATTTATAATCAAAATGCAGATAAATGAGTGTGGGATTAACTGTCTATGACATTCAGTGATGGTAAGGTGTAGGGTATATTCTCACTAGGACACTTTCTGAAGGTTGTTGGGAACCTTTAGCCCAAAATCTCGTGCTACTTTTCAGTAAGTTGGAAGTGCACACAGGAAATAGCATAAACCCTGTAAATTGAGATACTTTTGTAGCCATCTTTCAAACAGAGGAATAATCTGACTGTTGCAAAAATAAGAGCTAAAATATTTCCCTGGTCCTTGTTTGGTATGAAGTCGTAGCCCACAGATCATCTTTTTCAAATACTAATACTGAAAAAATGGGGAAAATTTTCAAGGTTATGGCCACTGTCATCAGAATTAACCATATCATCAGAAAAATTGATTTTTATTAGTAGAATTCTACTGCTATCTGCTAATCCAGCTAAATAATTTCAGGTGTATTGTGTCATTCTTGCCAGCAGATTTTATAACATGCTAATTATTTTATATTTATATGTAACTTAGAAATTGTATTATCCTAAATAACAATCCTCAGGGCCTTTATCCCAGTTGCCATTTTTAGCAGTATGATTATGGCCATATTTTGTTTTCTTGGCTGATATTTGGGTTTTCTGTTGTTACCTCCTCCTTTCTCTGTCTTCTAGGCACTGCCTGCTGCTTCTCTGCAGTCAGCAGTTACTTCCCCTCCTTTCAGCCATATGGTCTGGACACAGGAAGGCGCTGCCTTTCCCCATGACCATGGTGGGAAGGGGGGAATCAATTAACCATAGCTGTAAAGAGCTGGAGATAATTTTTTTTCCCCTGTTTTGCTTAGTGGTAGGAGAGCAACTTTGTCACCAACCTTTCTTCCTTTAAGAGAGATTAAACTCTCTGAGCCTGAGTTAACCGGAATGAAAACTCAGCCAGTTTGCTCCTGCCAGATAAATACCTGTATTTACTCCAGCAGCAAAGGAGAGCTCCTGCAAAAGACAGGCAAGTAAGCAGGCTGGGTAGAAATGGGGTTGAGGTGGGAGAGGAGGTAAGCAGTAGACATGACATAATATTTAGAGTCCAGCTACACAGAAATCTTAGTTTAGGTGTATCAGGAGCTCTTGATCTAATAGCCAGAAGCTAACATAATTAGTCTAACTGTGAGCTTGTTAAATCTACTGCAGGACAAAGTCACAATTATTGTGTGAATATATCTACTGTATTTGTTAGAATGACAAATATTTACTACCAGAAAAGAGGAAATTATATCCCTTTCTGTGAAAAAAGTGGGATCTAATGGTTGCAATTTATCTTTTTTAATTGAACCATCGAGGTTCTTATATATTAAAAAAAATTATCTTGTGGAAATAATTATACCACCATTTACTTAATTTTTTTGTTCAAATAAAATTTAGTAAATTTAGAGTCTCACAGTTTACAAGGACGTGTGTTTGGCCTGAGCTAGACCGCACTAATCTGCCAGACCTTGGTCCATGGCTGCAGGTTTTCAGTTGGCCTGTTTGCTTTTCAGCATTCCTATAGTCTGATTCTGCTGCTTTCAGTGTCCTGGTATTAGATTATGTCCTAAAGATATAATGATCCCCTAAAATATTGTATTCTACATGTGCATTCATTTTTATGTGTCTTCCAATTATTTTTAAGGTAAAAAAAAAACGGAGTTGGCAAGAAATTATTCTTCTTGTTTCTATCTGCATGTTTTTTGGTTTGAATAGGAATATCTCTTAAGGAACAGATGGAGTCATTTGGTAAATAACATGGAGGACTGGAAAAGGAGATTTTTTTGTAAAACCAAAGGCAATATATTTTTTAATCATAGGGTCTGGCCTGGATATGAAATGAGTCAGAGACTTGAAATAAATAAAAAGGAAGGTCACATGCAATTAGAATCATATGAATGTCTTGGATTGGAAGAGACCTTGGAGATATTAGTGAGATTAGTGGGAGCTATTTTTATTTATCATTGCATCTCTCAAAAGACTACTGGATAATGATTCTATGAAATTGTTATTGAAAAATTAATGAGTCTAAGGTAGGTGTCAAAATGTTTTTAAGAACAAGACTCAAGACCCATTCTGGGAAAAGAGGTGGAAGTTCTGGGTTTTTTGGTCCAGTCTGATAATAAATACGAGTACTGTTCTTAAAGAATGCCACAGCCTTTCCTATTCAGTAGAACAGCGATGTGTTCCACTTTGTATCTTCCCTCAGCCTGCAATTTGCTATTTACAAGGCATATTTAAGGACAGTGGTGTTTCCATTCTTCCAAAGGACCATTAAACCTGACTATTACAAAGGACTTTTGCTCGTATAAACAGAGTTCAGAGATATTCAGACCACGAGCAGCCCAGAAATCCCATTCTACAAGGCAGCTTTGCATCCCATCGACTTCGCAGCCCTGTGCTGCCAAATGCAGAGCTGGTCCCGCAGGGAGCTCTTGCAGATCCCAGCAGGCAGCGAAGCTGCTCAGCACCCGGAATGGTGCCAAGATCTCTGTTTTTGCAGTCCCCAGCTTACAGCACATGAAGGTGTAAATAGCCCGAGTGCTTTGAAAGTGCCCATTCCATTGTCTGCAGTACAGAAGAACTGTTTCTTTTGGATGGCTACGAGTATTTGACTTGGCCTTGGCAGTCTTAACTCGTTGCTCCTTTGGATATCAGGTTATTATGAGGAGAAAACACATCCTGCAGAGCAAGCTAATACAAGACAGGGATAGATCAGCGCAATCCTTTGGCCTACAAGCATAGTAATGCTTTCAATTGAAATGATCAAACACATTGTATGTGTTGAGGATTTTTTTTATCTGATTAAAAGCTAATGAGGAATAAGACTACAAAATATTACTTGTCACTTGAATCAGTAATTAATTTAATAATCGCATGCTGAGCTGTCTTCAAATAGCTAGTTCTAAATAAACTGGGTTGATATGATGTCAGCTTGAAAAATCAGCCAGATTTGAAATGGATATCAAGGATGCTTTCAAAAAGTCTGTTGCAATAGCAACTGTGTAAGATAGAACTAGGTGGATGCATTAATAATTGAGCTGTCAGATTTGCTATACAATTTACATGTCAAGTGTCAATCTGATGGGTTATCTTGATAAATCCCTACAAACCATATTCTTACTTAGTGCAAAAACTTTCTTGTTTGACAGCTCAGATTTAGAGACTTCTAGCTATCTCTTTTTCCTTTTGAAAGTAAGTACAAGGTAACATCTTAGGACACGAAAAAGTACTCCTTACACTTCCAGATGGACTCTGGAAGTTAACAGGTGAATTGTAATATATGATAATACCTCACTAGTCAGGGTTCTGGGCCAATAGGGGAAGTGCAATGGCACTGAGTACCTGTGGTATGAACCCCTTGCTCCTCTTAAGGTCATAATAATCTCTTCTCTTGCATGCATTGGCTTTTATGGGAGATTTTTGCATCAGCTCCAATAATTGCACTGGGCCCTAACAAAGTAGATGAATGTGGATTCTAAGACATTTTTCTTGAGAAGAGATTATTATTTAACTTTCAATCATCAAGTGTAAGAGTGTCTGAGGTATTTTCTCTTTGCACTGAAGATTCTATCCAAATTCTTGTACAGTTGTAGAGAGGTACAATTGTATCATCATAGTGAATAGAATCCTAAGAAGTCACATGTAACTCTCCACTAGCTGAAGCTGGAGCTGTGTGAGCAATATTTTTCCGTCATTAGGTCACGTTACCAGCAGTACAAAGGACAACTCTTTGTCCTAGATCAAAAGACTGTGGCTATACTTTGTACATTTTTATGTCCCCCTGAGAGACTGTGAAATCTGAAATACTTCATCTTGCATTTAAGAAATTATTCAGTTTTTAATCTTAAGGTGACATGCTTGTTAAATATTCAGCCTCTGATATCAACATCTCTTTCTCCTAAATATTCTGCTGAGTTAAATAGATAAGAGCCTATAGTTTAATGTTTAGTATGGGTACTTAATCTTTTCTTAAGACTGATATTGTAGAATATCAAATTACAGGGTAAGGTTTATTATATAATGCAAGAATTTATGTAATAAATTTCTGCTTTACAGGTCAATATGTAGATTTGTACATAGCACCATTGTTATCACATCTTATGAATTTATGGTTGCTTTTTTTTCACTTGAACACAAGGTACGCTTTTTAAACTAAAGAGATTAATTATTGCTACTGAACGTTATTATTAGCAGAGATAGAAGAAGGTGTAGCTCATGTTCTTTTGAGGAAAGAGAGAAAGGTTTTGTTTGGTAAACAGTGGCAAGTTTAGTTCCCTGTTTTATCAGAGAATTCTGAATAGACTAAACCAGAAAAGCAAATGAAGCAAACGTGGAGGGGAGGTGGGGAGAGAGGAAGGGGGTGAAAAGCAGAAAGAGAGCAAAAAAGGAAAGAGGAAGTAGAGAAAATAGGAAAAATTATCTAGGCAGCAAAAGGGGAAATTGACGTCTTAATCCTAAATCCACAAGTTAGTTTAACTCCCCGTATCCTCCATACATGCCTCTAGCCACAAAAACGATTCTGCTCTGCTGAAATCCCTCACACTCCTACAATTCCTGGTTTTGTGCGTGACCGTGACTGCCTTGCTCCAGCTCTGCTGTGACCGCCTGGTGCTATTCTAGTAGTGCTGATAATGGATTATGTGATAGATGATTGTGTGATCGGGGTATCCAGAGAAAATTTATACTCGCAAACACAGAGGCAGGTGGGACCGAGGAACTGTTTTAACTTTGGGTTTCTACTGTACCAAGTTGGGTACAGTAGTGACTGTTCCTCTTAGGGGTGAAAGGATAGTGCGTTAACCACTATATTACTTTAGTGTCTCCATCTGCCAGCTGGTTTTATGAATCACAAGAGATGATGGCATATCCTTAATATTCTTTGACAGTACAATATTTTTACTTAGACTGTCTATTCCAAAATGATGCTTCTCTGATAGAATGGCCAGTCAATCTCACAGCGTGATAGAAAACAGATGTAAGATTAGGATGCAAAGTAGTTTTCCAGATACTTGGTCCCAGCATGCTGTACAACCCAGCCCTAGAGTTAACCAGGCAAGTGCTGACACATGTCTCATAGCAAAATATCACTCACAGCCACAGTTCAAAGGCCTTGCTACCCTCCAGGGCAATTAATACAGCATCACGTTCAATGGTGCTTGAACCAAATCCATCGAACTCTCAGGGGAGGAATAGCAAAGCAATCTCAGAGCTCAGACATGAGCAGCATGCTGCTGCAGCTGAAGTTTCAGCCCCTAAAAACACAGTCCTTCCTTAAGAATGCTTGTGTGACAATTATAAAAAGAGGACTCTTCTGTCATTAAAAATTGTGACAGCAGTCTTATTAATGTCATGAAAAGAAAGTTCAGACAGTAGTTGTGAATCTCCACTTTTCAAATTATTTATCACAAAGATAGCTCCAAATATCTTTCCCTAAGTATTTGGAAATTGGTTTTTGAATGAGAATTTTGAAGACCATTTAGAACAAATAAATGAAAGATTTGTGCTGTACGTATACTTTTTAAAATGAAGTTATATGTATACATTCAGTGATGTGTTAGTAATATTAACAGCCAACCATAATAACTTTTGCTTCAGGTAAGTACCCAAAACGATCACTTTTCATTTTAGAAATTATGGGCAGATTTGAATACTAATGCTTGTGTTATGCGGCATTTATTCATCTAATGGTGCTATTGAAAGTACTGAGGCATCTCTTAGTATAATTTAGTACTTGGTGTGAATGAGATTTGATGACCACCTTGTACCTGGGACTCCTTAAATTAACTATGATATAATTGTGTTGTGCTGTAGAGTGCAGGGAATAACAAGTGGCTTTTAACTCCTGATTTCACTTCAACGGGTCCCACTTTGATTTCTATTTGTTAGTGTATGGATGATGTGCTCCCACTGTTCCTTCTGTGGTGGTTGTTCACTTTATGATACTTCACAAGGAAAGACAAGCCATGTGTAGGTGTGCTTTACATTCTGTTGGACATGAATATCGAACTGAATATTTTTGGGAATTCCCAAAATATCCAACAGGAATGAACAAATAGTCCAAGTTCCATTGTAATTAAAGGTAGAGAAAATGCAAGGGTAAAACTTTTTGCTTTTACTATTGAAGAAAATTAATATTTTAGTGGTGACTCCATGCACCACAGTATTCTTTAAGGAGAAGGTGTGCAATTCAGCCGGATGCATGTTTACATCCATGAATCCATGCATAGATTAAATGCTTATAGTGGTCAGTTTATTACCAATGTGCATGCCTGTATTCATTTATTTATTTTAAAATTACATTTTTAATGGATAAAATATTTATAGATAAGAAAGATGAATTGCAACAACCTTTTATTTTCGTGTTTCAGACCTCCACAGTCAGTTCCACATTAGAATCTCCATACTTGTTTTTCTCCTCTATTAATTCCTCTCAGGTATGCAAGTTTAAAAACTCTCTTGTAATCATGCTTGATTTCTCACATTCATATGTAGTTGCCCTGGATGTGGACAAAGATGGCTGTTTCAGACTGCCTCTTACAAGAGAGGTGCTGGGATTTCGGAAACCCCAAGAACACGTGATACTACTGAGCCTTTATGGGAAGGGAACAATTGTGATATCAAATCATCATTTTTAGACTGATAAATTAGCCCCTTTAATACATACTTGTATTAGGAAGTTCTATTTTTACATTTTTAGATTTCATGACACCTTAAAGCTGGGAGTACTGCATATAAGGGATTACTTTGATTGATTTAAATATTTTAAGGTGTCTTGTCTAGTGAGTATAGTTGAGGTTGTTGGGAAAAATATTTTCTTTTTTCTTTTTTTTTTTTTTTTTACCAGAAAATACTAGCTTTTCTTTTACAGTGGGAAAGCTGGTTGCCATCTGTAAAGAATCTTTCCTATACATTATTATTTTGCTCCTTTGTGCTCTCACTTAAGAAAATTCATCCCTATGTGATCACTCAACAACAAAAATTTGAGGATCTGTGTAAAGTACTTACTTCTTTATCTTTGACTATGAGAAGCTTAATGCAAAAAGACTTTTCGTAATTACCACTTCAGAACAAGTAGCTGATGGGCTAAAAATTGCTTGGTAAAAGTCTTTGTGCAGTATTAAAACATATTGAGATAAAATGTAATGCAAGGTCTATAAACGGTCAAAAAAATTCCAGGAAGCTGCAGTTGTTTTAAAAAAACTAGCCTGAAATTATTTTAGAAAGTCACGATTAAAAAACTAAAATTGAATTTTTTTTTCTTTGCTCATGTGTTTTCCTTCATTTCCTGTAACTCATTGTGTTTAACGGGCCTCTGATGCCTCCCTTTTGTATGACTTTCCTTTCATAGCTTGTATTACTTTTATTGCCTCTCTCTAGATCAAAAGCATAGGAAGAAGAAAAATGGTGACTAGGAGTGATGTCTGCAGTATTTCACATTTTGACATTATTTTTCTAGATATTCTTACCTTGATTTAATGCAGCCTTTGCCTGTTATAATTTTAGGAGTCACTGTAGATAATTCTTCCACCATCCTGAGTATCCCAACCTTTCATACATTTATGCAAGTTAGTGCTTTGCCAGCCCCAGTGATAAAAATTCAAATATATTTAGAGATTCTAAATGCATTTCAGTTTCTTCCTTTAAATTTTATCTGCCATCTGGCTATTCAAGCTAGTATAGCTTATATGTTTATTTTCTTTAGAAACTTTGAAAGCTAGAGGCATGACTGTTTTCCTAAAAGAATGCCGAATTATCACATGGCTACAGGCACTGATGATTTTAGAAAAAACACCAAACTTTGTGAGTAAATAGTAACCCACTTCCACGTTTCATATGCTGGCTTTCAGAAGCCTACTGCTTGGTGTCTCTGCGCAGGATGGGATGGAACGCCTGGGCAGTGTGGGGATATGTATCTTGTAAGCCCTTCAAACTACTCTCTCAATTCCATTTGATATTCCTGGGAGAAGTTAATTGCCCTCAGGTTTAGAGCTGAAGAGGTAGGCAACACATGTATATTTGCTGGCAGTGATTTCTGAGATTGTCCAATTTTTGCCAGTGTACTTTGAGTCCAAGGGAAACTGAGAGAGCTCCTGGCTTTTATATGAATTCCCACAGCCTGCTGGTGGTTGTGGCTGCAGTTCTCACAAGGAGTGGCTTTGCTTTGTTGTAGGTATTAGCATGAACTTCTCCACAGTGCTGTGATGTCTTTGTCCTCCTTCTCTTCCCATGCCAAATCTCTCCCTCATCCACAGGTTTGGCCTCTTTCAATAGTGATGGCCTTCTAATGCAATGTAAGTAAAACTTATGATGGTGTAATTCTTTCTGGCAATGACTGCATAGCTCAATATCATCTTCCAGTACTCTGTCAGTAATTATCCTAATGTTTAGAAATAACAATAATAAAAGGATATTTAACAGTTGAATGGGCCTGGAAGATGTAATTTTAAAGTGAAATTGTACATTGTCTAAATTCTATTCAGGTACAACTCTATTGACCAAAGGGGGAAATATAGTCAATGGGGGACATGGTTTAGATTTATAAAATCTTGAAAACTGTGGCTGTTGTATTTTCCTTTAATTTTTAGCACACACATTGCCACAGATACTTGTAGCAGCAAAAAAATTGGTAAATGTAAGTACTTTTGCAGCACAGCATCATTTTCAAAGAAATGTGAAAACCTTTGAGAAGTGTTATTTCAACAGAGCAGTTCATTTCTGTAATTGGTCAGACTTATGAAAAGTCATGGATTTGGTGTCTAGTAACAGTCTGAGCTATCTTCTGACTAAATAAAGCAACCTGTTTCAGGCTTGACCTAATTTTCATATATACATTAGGAAAGCCAGTGATTGTAAACACAGATGGTCTAACACATCGTGTCATGCTGCTGCCCTTGTGTTGGAACACGGCTGAATCTTGCATTGAGAATGAGGATTATTATGTCAAATGAAGTACCTAATTAAGAACAGATTTCAATATTTAATTACTACACAGTAGCTTATTAAAATATTTGCACAAGTGTTTATGATGTTTGGTGGATTAAATACCAGTATATTTGTTAACTGTAGAACAACTTGCATTGCTCTTGCATCAAATCCAAGAGTTACCCCTGTGATGTTACAGAGGCTTTCTAGCCTGGGAAGGCAGATTTAATTGTTGTGCATCTGGGACAGTGTCTGGAGAACTCAGAAGGATTTGGGAGGCAGGACACAGAGGGTATAGGGAGAATCTGAATGGGCAATTTAGTAATCTTTCTTGTAGGCCTGCTCTATTCCTAAATCAGAAACAGCTGGGTAAAATCTCTGTTTCCAGCTTAGCTGAGCATCTTCTTCACTATTTAGCATTTGGAGGGCTAAAGGGATCTATGGAGATTCCCACAGCCACACCAGGATGTGCTCATGTTTACAGTACGCTGCAATTCCTGCCCTGAAATCACAGATGGATGCCATGGATGGTTTATTTTTCTGAATTTAAGGTATTAAGCTTATGGAGTCTGTTATGTTTCAAACCAGAAGTGCACAATTAATATTTAAATAGAGTTGAAATTTAAATAGGTGATCTTTTAACCTAGACCTTTGAAGAACCCACCAACTTTCTTCCTCTTTCAAACTATGTGCAAGAAATGCGTTTCCTTCTCCTGCAACATATCGTCTTGGTGTATGGTGAAGATCCCTTACTGTATTCAGGCCATTGGCTTTTTAAGTGATAAAAATAGAAGACCACAACGTCTCTCTTTTCCAGGACAAAAATGTTTCAATATTTGCCTCCTCTTCTGGCAGCTCATTTAAAAATGATAAACAAACATCTCATCACTCTTTTCCTTTGGGCCCTTTTCCTCCAGATGAAAGAAAAAATTCCACCATTCAGTTCCCTAAGTGCTGCTTCTTCTGAGGAAGTCATTGTGGCCTCAAACTCTTACATATGGTATTGTACATACATACTTAATGCTGTGGTCCTGTGAGAGATGTTAGCAATTTATATCTCCATCTGCAATAAGTTATGACCACCTGCATCAGCTCGACCATGTGCTAATGTGCAAGCCTTCCTCCATTCCTGCTGCCTTCCCAGACTGTCATTTCTGGAGGGAGTCTGCTGCCTTCAGAGACTGACGTCAGGATGTTACCCATGACCTTCCGCAAGAAATGTGGTCAATCAAGGGCACCATCCACCCCAGCAGAACAGGTGGGTTAACCTTGGGGGAAAAAATGTGATCTGTTGGTGATTAATTTGGGAAAAAAAAAAAAGGAGCATCAATGTTCATAGTCTGAATGACTTCTTGGAGGCTGTTCAGAGAGCTCTGCACAGTATCATGGTCCCTCTTGTACTGCAGGTATTTGCATGCTCTGATTGAGAGCTGCTAGATGGGGCCTCTATGAAAAAAACAAAGCCATCGCTTCTCATCCATATTTCTAGTTAAATCTAAGTTAAATTTTCCTTTTAAACAACTTAAGATGAGGTTGTAGCTTGTTGTCAGCAAATGTTATCATAAAATAAATATTTTAGATTTCTACACCAAGGAGTTAAAAGATTGATGGAATGATAGTTTTAAGACAGGAGCAAAATTTTAGTGTTTATTAAATCCAGCAATATTCCTTATAGAGTTACACTCTTTAGAGAATTTTTTTCTCAATTTCTTTTATTTGCAATTAAATGTGGCTCTGTATATTTGATATTTCTCTGTGCCTCATTGTCAAAGGAGCAAAAGACATTATTGCTGCTCAGTGAAAAATCTTATTTTTTTATTTCCCTGATAACTTCCATACAGAAGTCTCAAAGACCTTTGATATTAGTGATGCAGCTTTGTAGCACCCTCAGAGACCAGCAGCATCATGATCAGTGTCTGAACAATAAGAGAAGTCAGGCAAAGAGAATTTAAATAACTTGACTAAGCAGACAAACAAGCTTGTGGCGTAGCCAAAAAGAGAATGCAGGGCTGTTTTGTTTAGAGGAGAACTTTTAATTTTTAATTTTACTTTTCCCCAGGAAATAATTCCCCAAGCATTGTGATTTCAATCATTCTGAAATGATTTGCCAGTTTGACTAGGATTTATGCAACAGTTTTATCTAAAAGTTGAAAAAAAGATGAGCTTGATTCCTAAGTGCTGAAATGAATGTTTTCACCCTGGAGAAGGCAAGGTCTCTCCCTCCCCTTCATGTGAGGAGGAAGGAAGGAGGGTTTGTGCCTGCAGGGCTGCAAGTGAGCTTCCTGGTCTCTCAGGCAGGCACCACAAATGAATCTTGCTGTTCCACTCCTGGACTATTACATAAAAGTATGACAACAGATTTTTAGGGGGAAGTCCTTTGCTACATTCATTTTCCAGAAAGACTTTGTCTGAACAGGCTGGCTTTGAAATATCCCTAATGAAGTAGTTAGGCTAAGTGTTAGAAATCTGGAGAGAAGTGTTTGAACTCTATCTAGCAGAGGTGAAATAGAAACATAGGTTTTTTGGGTTGAACAAAAAATTAGATGATTTGGTTTGTTTGTTATAAAAATTGTTTACACAGTTTTTCTCCTAGGTTTTAGTCATATGTACTTTTCTTCATGGCTTCATGTTGTTACATTATCCTTGGGAGCGTATGCCAGGGTGCAGTGAGCTGGTTTTGTTAGTAATTCTGAAAAAGTCAGCAATGAAATTTTTGACTTATGTCACCTGATTGGGCCTTATTATTCTGCAAATGTATAAATCACTGTTGTTTCTGAGTACATCTGTAAGGATGAGCCAGGTCTTACACCTCACCTGCAGCTGAACTGATACTTCTTTACCTCCTTGGAATCTTGAATAAATTTTCAACAAAAGAGTTGTGGACAATGCTTTGTGGGTAACATAAGCCAAGACATTTGGGAAGTTGATTTGAGTTTAACTCTGTCAAAGGAATGAGAGAAGTGGATGGTTTTCTATTGTTCTATAGATATTTGGTGCGTTGTATAAGTTGTTGCGCAACTGGAAGCAAATTCATGGAGTTTCACTGTTCATTTATCTCTAACAGTATAGATAATCATTATAGTCAGTAAATATTTTTCCTATTTATATCAGTCCTGTCGTGAGATCTCAGCTTGATTTCCAGGCCTGGCATATTAGTACAAGGTTACTGAGGTATGTAAGAATTACTTTAGAAATCTAATTATTTTTCCTGTTCAAATAGTAGAACATACTGCAGTGCTGGAACTTGAGAGAAATTCACAGCAGATAATTTAAGAGATTTTTACCCCCTTTTCTGTACAAATGTTTTAAGCATCTTTTGCTGCAATTTGCTTGCCTACTTTTTCATATTATGTAGTTAATTCTGTGTGAACAAGTTCAGGCCATTTGATTTTTAACAATCTGCTCCATGTAGATGACATTCACATTGGTTTTTTTACCAAGACTGTCTGGCAATCTGCTCTTTTCTAATTCTAATGCAGTGTTGTAAATGCTTTAGTACAGGGGCTTTGTTCTAACAGGCTCAGTGAGAAAGAAAAAGTAGAAGATGAGCTAATCTTGGAAGTTTGACTTGAATATTTCTTTCTGGTCCTGTCCTGAGAAAAAGCATAGGACATCTGGACACAGTGTTCAAGTTGTGATCCTTTTCTGGCCCATGGAGAAAGATCTTATTTAAGCTTACTAGCTTTCAGGAAACTTGAGGTTCCTTTCTCTGCTATAATATTTATGCCATCTGATTGCATGTGCATTCTTTCACATGACCCTGTTTCAAAGACTTGTCAGATCCTTGACTGGTTTATTTAATTCCCCTGGGTACCTGAGCTTTGAAGGTGGGTATAATTTTCTTAATCTCTGTATCCTCAGATCAGGAGCACAAGCTATTTCATATAAATGCCTTTTTAAATGCTGCCTTTTAGGGAACAGCTACATATTTTTAAGTGTCTTTTTCCCAGCTCAAACTGAATAAAACTGCTTTCTTGGGCCTATGAGCAAACTGAAATTAATTCTCTGGCCTTCCTATTTGTAGACTGTATTGTTGGTTTTCTGCTTGTCATAGCAGTTCCTTCTTCAGTGCTTAAAAGAATATTTGCACTCTCCTTTTTTTGTGAAGAGAGGTCTTAAAGGAACTTAAAAAAGACCAACACTAAAGGGAGGTAGTAGCAATAAAATCCTAAGGTTCAGAGGAACAGTATTATTTTGGCTAAGGAATTTTGAAAGAATTTAAACTCTAAATCACACCTGAGGGCTACATCTTTTGTCAGTTGAAACCTTGGAGGTGAAAAGGAAACAGGTAGTTGGACAAGTAAGCTGAAGAATATGAACAAAGGAAAGCAGTAACTAAGTTGTGAAGGATCTTGGAAGGAGCTTAGGTGTTAGGTGGAATGGCCTTAGACAGTGATGAAGGAGATTTGACAGGCATCAAAAGGCTATATTTGTTGGACAGCAGTTCAACATGTTGTACGAATTGGTTGTATTAGTAACAGGTTGAGGTGCTACCTGACAAGTAAACACTGGGGAAAACACAAATGTCACCATTTCCGTGCTGTGCTTCCCATGCCTTTTGTGGTTCAGAGGTTCATAGGTTTGGAAATAATTTAGTAAAAGTTTTTTAGGCAGTTTTACTAGGAATCTCTTTTGGTGTGGGCAGAGTCCTCAAGTGAACCACAGAGGTTTTTTTGACTGGCCCACAGAGACCAGATTAGTTGCTGAAGAAAAAAATGGATGAGTACTCTGTTTCTAGCATTTCAATAACAACAGTGATTGTTTGTCTTGCCTCGTGTGGCTTACAATTTGAACATGCTATCCAGAAAAGTTTTGTTTCGTTTTTATAGCACAAAAATAAATGTTTAGGGATTTGCCTTTGAAGTTCATGCAGAAAAGTGTTGGCACAGCTGGCAACTAAACTTTGAGCTCCTCATTCCTAGACTAGAGACTAAACTGAAAGACTATTCTCCCTGTGTTTACAGATCCTTCAGTGATACAGATAAATGTTATGGTATGAAATACAATTCAGCTGATTTACATCAATAGGGAACTGACCTTTTATAAGAAGATAAAACTTCAGAGTTTGATTATCCACTTGAAATCCATTTTGATTTCTAAATACAAAAACTGTAATCCAGCAGAGAGAATGTGTATTGCAGATTACAATCCATCTTGTTTCATTCTATATCTGCTCTATCTTGTAATAAGGTTATACAGAGAGAAGGCTACTTTTTTTTTTTTTTTTTTTTGTTGTTGTAGTCATGCAACAGTCTGTTGGGTATTTGGATTCCATGCTTGTCATGTGTCATACTGGCATCTGCTAACCCCATTAAGCTTGTTTCTTACAGAAAGACATACTCTATGTGATTATGGGCTGGGGGAAAAAAATGAACAAAAACACTGCAAAATTAATTGTAGGACTATGCTGAGTGAATAGAAATGATAATGAAAAATATGTCATGGAAAAAAAATAAAGGAGAGAGAGATGATAGCAGAATGACATTTAAGAAGAGGTGAGATCTGGATTTGATTTTTGTGGTTGTTGTTACTTTTAATGACTCAGTAATATTGAGGCTCAGCTATATGGGAGGTTCCTCAGTTATCTGCATCTTCAAGAACACTGTAAAAAACCTGAACTAGGGGGACTGACATATGTATTTTTAAATATTTTGTAGTATATATAATTTATCACTTTAGAGTGGTAGCCAGGAAAGGATCTGACTGAATAGTGGACTGGGAGAAGACCTTTCTTTTTTTCTTTTTTTTTTCCCCCCTTTTTTTGGTTATTAATAATAATTGTCAGTCATGTGCCATTGCTGGTGAACTCCTGAATCTCTCTCTTCTGGGAACAATATTTTTTGTGGCACTTTGACATGTTTAGCTGATTCTTCACCTGACATTTCATTAACTCATTGATCTTGATTTTTTTTCTCTCACAAGGATGAAAACTGAGAGCAGCATATTGGTGTGCAGCAAGTGTGAGTGAGACCAGGTTTGAATTCAGTGACAGAATCCTGCCTCCCACCAGCCTGCTGCTCCAAACATGCTAATGTGTCTTCTGGGATTCTGAGTCTGCACTTAGAGTTTGGCTAATAATACAACCCATATAGTCTTCACCATCATGGTGATGACTGCTGTTCTAGCATAAGCTCTTGCATAAGAAAGTAGTAAACCTGACTGAGGAATTGATTTGGCTTAAAAAGAAACTGGGAAACTCCCCTATTTTATTTTTTCAGCTAAATCATTTTTAGTTCTGGGTACTTGGATGTCTGCCACATGCTTTTAATGCTCTGGTACAATGGGTAAGAACTGGCAACAGGGATGTGAGATTTCCATTATTTCACCTCAGCCCTGCTGTGAAAAAGTTGTGAAAAGGGAGGAGATGCTTTGAGATGTTTTGTCTGTATTACTACTACTTGATGCCAGGACAGGCCTACACCTAAGTGGAAATCAGGTGGAAGTTTTCCTGGTCTTGAAACCTCAGAAATCTTCTTTCTGGTTTTAGAATAATTTTTTTTTTTTCTTTCTGTCTAATGTTGAACATTTTGAAATTATATTTACATGTATTTTTTTTCCTCTGAATCTCTCTGTTTTCCTTTGCTGAGATTCTGCAGATGCCTTTTAGCACATGATACACTCAGGGAACATGAAGAGATTCTTTGTTGTAGAGGAAAACAATGCACCTGGAAGTAAAGTTATATATGTTGTGGACAATCTAAGTAGGTCAGTCCTCTGACTGGGGTTGAGACAAACTTGGTTTCTGGTGAGGGGAAAAAGAAATACTATGTCCTTCTTAGTGCTGAATAGGGTGGAAAATAGAAAAGATGCTTCGCTCTTCTTGATAGATATTGACAGGAAATATAATTAAATAAAGGTTTAATTAAAATTATATATAATTAAATAAAGGTTTCTAGAGGTCCACATCTGTGTGATCCTCTTTTTCTCCAGTGTTAGGCTACAGTAGTTGAACTGCTGATTAATGAAACTATGTTAAACCTAACCTAAATTTGATATAACTTCTGGAGGAGCACTCTGTGATTTTTTTAAATTATTTTTATTTTTTTAATTAATTAGAGATACTTTTTTGCTGTGATGCTGTTGACCAGAGCCCAGGTCAACTGCATTTATCTACAGCTCGCGGTGTGGGTGAGTTCCAGTTGTACGTCCAGTCTCTATTCCAAAGTGCAAAGTTCCCTTTTTGAACTATATTAGCAGTAGATTTGTGTTTTCATTTTTGATATTCATAATTAATCCCATAAAAATGTATGTATTTTCAAGACTTCCCATTAAGACAACTGGCTGTGACTTTGACTCTGGTATTGTCTTAACAGAGACATGACACAGGCAGTACCACAAAATTAAAGGCACTTGAGTACAACTGGTTGTTGTCAAGGTTTTTGTCTCCATTCAGAATAAGGCAGAATTTTCCTCACTGCAAGTTGTTTCACATGGAGACACTCTGCCAGCAGATAAAATTCTGTTTGTTTGGTTGGTTGGTTTTTCTGTGTTGCTTTTTTTCCCCCCACAACAGCTGAAGTATTGTATTTGCATTATCTGAGAGTGCAATTCAGGCATTAAGCTGAAAGTTTGCAGGTTTGAGAATACAAGGAGAACGTCTGAAAAGAGCGAGAAAGCTTGAGCAGTGCTATAACACTGCAGACTGTTTGATGGGTGCCATTAGAATGGACAGAGCTCAGCCTAAAGGCTTTTATAGAGGACAAAGGAATATCCTATACAGCTGTTACTAGACATGCAAATGTCTCACTTTTAAAACTTCAAGTCAATGACAAGCAAGATGCAATATCAGCTGTGTTATCCAAAGTTCCACTTTTGGATCACAGTTCTTTTGTTGCTGCTTTTGGCTTTTATCACTGCAATATTACGTCTGTCTGCTGAAATGGCTGAATCCTGCCTTCTCCTCTAGTTCTTTGCCTGTCCTTTGCAGATGCCCTAGGGAGGGTGGAAGGAAATGGGCTTGAAATGCGGAAGGAGGTTAGGAGAGAGATTCAGGAAATAACAGCTTCCTCCTAGTTACACAACTCTGAAGTTCTGGTCAATATTTTCATTAAAGACGCAAGTGATGAAATGGAGGCATTGCTAGACTTATGTATGACTCGAACATTTTTTAGATTTAAATTAGAAATAAAAATTATTTGGAAAGTTGAAGATGTGACTTGGAAAAGTCAGGATATTGTCCAGGAAGGAGGAGTGGAATTTCAACATTTAGGAAGATCTAATCAACTACTATAGCATTTGGTGTAGGAACTCGGGATAATACCAGTTCTGCAGGAAAATATGTGTCTTGGAATTATAGCTGAGTCGGGCTAAGACAAGGGCTTTGTGATGCTGTGAATAAAACAAACCTGGCTGTGTGTGGAGCACAACCTGCCAGACACGTGGAGTCCGGTCTCTGCTCTGTTCCCTGCAGCAGTCCCAGCTGGAGGAGGCTGTCCAGCTCTGGACACTGCATGGTGTGATGGATGTTGGCCAGCTGGAGAGAGTGCAGTAGAGGGCAAGGAGGATGATCAGTGACTTGAAACACAGGGAAAGTTGGAATAAACTGGGGTTGTTGAGACTAGGTAAAAGATTGAGATTAATTTAAAAATACAGAACAAGGTGCTGCAAAGAGGGAGGGAGTACTCCGCCCTCCATGTCTAATAGCTGGGACAAGAAATTATGGAGTTATAGTGCAGCTAAACATATTTAAACACTGAGTTAGGATAAACCTACCTGAGAAGGACAGTGGCATATCAGAAAGAATTACTAGCAGAGGCTGCTGCTGAGACTCCATATCTCTGCAGAGGAAATCTTAAGGAATGTAAACTACTGATCTGTCAGGAATGGTATAGTTATCATGATTCTCCCTTGGGGAAGGGATATGGATGAAGGGATTTCTCATGTCTGCTACAGACATAGATTTGTTTTTTTTAAAACCTAAGTAACATTGTTTGGCTGATTTTTTTTTCTTTTTCTTTTTTTTTTCCTCTCTCAGCTGGGAACTAGAGATTAAGTAGGTCGAGACAGTAAGATCACAGGATAAATCAAGTGGGAAGGAACCTCAGGGGGTCTCTTGACCAACCCTGTTCAAGGCAGGCTGAGCTATGAGATCAGACATGGTTACTCAGGGCTTCAACCATTTGTCTCTTAAAAATCTCCGAGGATGAAGACACATAAGTAGCTGCTTTTACGCTGACCTGCAAGTGCCTCTCTCTCCCAGCTGATGCCCACCTGGTGAATGTTTCTCCTCTTCCCCATACTAGTGCAACTGAACCCCCTGCAAAGAAAATTCAGGAGAGTTCAGTCTCGTAAACTACTGTTTTCCTTTACAAAATGCTACACAAAAAAGAACACAAGATTTTTAAGGCATGTTTTTCTTTTAATGTTTCTGTGGATGTTTTAGGAGGCACTGCATTGAAAATAATGCTTGTGTTACATGAAAGAATTGAGGGAGCAATTCCATGGAGAAGAGCAAGGTAGAGGAAAACAAGATAAACAGGTACCTTGGGAACCACTGCTCAGTTGAATGAGTGGGAAAAAATGAATGTGAAATAGAACATCATGGCTAGCTTTTGTGTCAAAGGGAGAATGATGCATGTTTAAAAGCAGGGGTTTTTGAAATTATTTCTTAGCCACAGTTATTATTCTTCAGTTTGTTATAATTTTTCCAATTGTTCTATAATAGGATTGCTATGAGCAGGTACTCTTGCTCACAAATGGCTTAATCTACTTTCCCCTGAAGACAAAGAGACGTTTCTATTGATTTTGGTGGGAAATGAATTAAGTCTTTTCTCTTTAAACTTGGCACCAGTTGTCATCACTTAGAGCTATTGTTCAGGAGACGGTAAGTAATAGAAAAATGGGAATGAATGTCTGATTGTGTTGCCCTAAATATGTTCTGGACTAGATCCCAACTAATTTCATATTTGTACGAACTGTCCGACACATCAAACGTCCTTGTCCAGCAGTTTCTTCTCTTTGTTTGCTACTATCCTGAACCATTTTATTTGCTTGTTTTCCCATTGGACGTTCAAGCTCTGCTGTCTCTCACTTTGCTTGTGGCCTCAACAGTCTGTGGCAGTCAAAGTGGAGACGGAGTCCTCATTGTGCGGTGGGTTTAACAAGTACCGTATGTGCTCGTGATGTTTCCCTGTCCAGACCAATCCTATTCTTTTGTTTTTTGGATGATCCAGTTTCCTTGTTTAGCAGAGCTGCTGAGTTGAAAATATCCCCACAAATGTTCTCATTCCAGTGAGCTCCACTGCTGGAGGCCCATTTTATCCAACAGCTGGTCGTACGTCATTGTAAAATTGTAAATGCTCAAAACTTTTGCTCCCATTCCCAGGGGTTCCCCCATTAAAATGATTTTGCATTCACTACCTGCCAACAGGGCCTGTAAGTGAGCCAGAAAAGCAGCAGATTAGGCACAACTATGAATTCTGAGTGGAACAGAGGGGTTGGAGATTGAATTTTTAGCTGAAAAAAATGGGCCTTTCATTAGAAACAAAACTGAGTACCAAGTGCTCTGTGGGGCCCTTATATTGAACTGTAGTTCACAATTAACACCTCTGCTGTTTTCTCACCATGGGAATAGAAATCCTCCAAAAAGTTCATTGTGTTAAGATTTGTCCTCCACTTTTTGGAGATCTTCTTCCAGCCAGATCCTCTTATTTCTGTAGGCAGAGTAAGTCATTGTGACTTTCTATTTGAAAAGAAGCTGGGTATTAACTGCACCATTCCAGTCTTTTCCCTAGACTTGTAATCAATGGATCTAAAGTTTTAATCCTTTGAGTTTTACAGACCTGCAGAAGTAAGTAATGAGAGAAAAGCCTCTTGCATATTTTCACCTTTAAGTGCCCAACTTTTCAGTTGTGAACAGACCGATTGTGCAGTACAACAGATGCTGTGGTCTTTCATCCTTCATAACAAGGAAGGAAAAAAAAGTCAATTACACATTTGCAACCTGGAAATGTTTTCTAAGGAGTGAAGCTATCTTTCTATAATGGATATTTATAATATGATTGTTTCAGTTCTTAATTTTCACTAACAACATATTTCTT
Organism: Pseudotriccus pelzelni; assembly: GCA_035584735.1. Lineage (NCBI taxonomy): Eukaryota > Metazoa > Chordata > Aves > Passeriformes > Tyrannidae > Pseudotriccus > Pseudotriccus pelzelni. The sequence continues at coordinate 18,235,169 of JAWMRA010000009.1, forward strand.
CCATTTTGGCTCTATAACCCATCCTGGTGAGCATGGCAATTTGATCTTTCCTGTGATGCAATTTCTTGACACATATGAGCTTGTGTTTCTAGTAACAGGCCATTTCTTTCAAATGATTTATCTGTTTTCCTTTCTCTTGTGATAACTTGGGCTCTGTGCTAATGATTGCCTGCTGATGTTGAAATGTAGTGTCACTATTCATGTTTTGTTAAATCGAAATAATGATACTGTTATTTTAGTGTTTATTGCTGTTTGACAGGTGAAGAGGGCAATCACCATCTTTTATTTACTATTAAAATTCACTTAATATTGTACTATGTTATCTTTGGAGCTCTACTTAACTTAGGTGCTTGATACTGGAGAGCTGCTAAGGAAGAGATAATTGAATACTATGTCAGTTTTGCGTTGCTGTTTGAGACCTGACACTAGGATATAAATATGGAAAAATATTTTGGTGGTTGACAAAAAGGAAGAATTAAAATTGTTAAAAACAGGAAGACCAAGGCCACCAGCAACCTGTCACTTTAGCCTTGTTAGAACTCAAACTAAGCAAAGACATGGCAATATTTTCCCTCTTTATTTGTACTAGTTTCGTTCTGCTTTCATTTTTGAAGAGACAGACTACAGAAAAAAAGCCCAGCTACTATTCCCTTTCTGATAATCAGCCTATAAAACCAGTAGCTAGTGCCATAAATAACAGCTGTATAACTGCTGAAAGGTCTGGGAACTGAAATGTGTGGTGATGTATGATAGAACATTAAGTGATGGCTTTAAAATATTATTGAGGATACATTTTTTCTTCCTCAGCATAACTCAAGAAGAAAACAAGAAGGTGAAAAATAATTAAAACAGGCTTTAAACCTGCTTGTTTTTTTCTTAAAGTGGAATTGAGATAGGAGCTATATATGTGTGTGTGCAGATGTACCTTTTTCATAGTATCTAACAGCGTAAACTTTTTGAGTTTAACATTCTGTATTGTGAGTACTTTAAAATTTAATCAAGTCAAGGAAATCATGCAAATATGATCATACTGGAATATTTAAAAAATTGCATATTTAAAACAAATATAGATAGCAAGACATTTTAGTTGAAATGTTTCACTTTTAGTTCTTCCTACTTCACAATGCTTGACTTGAACTGTATTCTATACTGTGGCATAGCTCACTGTTGAGGTTTGGAGATCTTAGAAAGAACTGGACCATGTTACAGAAATAGAAGAAAATAATTTTTGTGGCATTTCTCTGGGGTAATTCTTACATCAGAGCCACCTTAAGGATGAGTAGTACACATCTGTGACAACTTGTCAAAAAACCTCAACCCTTGGAACAAGAGAAATTTCTGGAATAATCACTGAATGACTAATTTTGGACATACAGACTAACAGCTCACAATTGAACAGGTAAAAAACAAGAAAAAGGTCCATTGTTCCTGATTGTTATTGAAAATTTTGTTTGATGAGACATTCAGAATTATTGCTATGTTTTGGCAGAGGCAATTGTTCAATGACTTTTGAATAGTCCCTCACACCTTACTTATAGTGACAGTGGTCCCAATTCTTGAGCTGTACTTAAATTAATTGCTTTTTCCTTTTGTTGTCTCCTGAAAATTTAGCTTTCCGCTCAAGAGACAGAAAGAATGATGGATCACAAGCAGTATTGCTGTTCTTCTAAGTACATGATCATGTGTTTCACATTCCCTGGGGGAAAAAATGAAAATTCTGGCAAAAGTGACCTTCCTCATGTCATCACAGTGCTGTTGATGACAGACATGTTTCTTTTATTTCATTGCCTCTACCTTTACTGAGTGGAGGTTAATCTGTTGGTGTTGCAAATTCTTCCCCTGTCCAGTTCAAGATATTTCACGTTTTTATTATAAGCCTTAAGCTCACCTTTTTGCTCAGACACTAGCTTTTCATTAAAAAAAAGATTACCAGACCACACTTTGTTTTTTGAACAGTAATAATATATCAAGCTCTGTTATTTCTCATTTTTGAAGTAGTCACAAAAAGAAAAATTTGATATAAAGTTCAGTGAAATGCAGAATAAAATGCAACTATTTTTTTTAAATTATATTTTATAGAATTAATTGTTAAATACATACCTATTCATGTCATGAAGTTTAATGCATTGTTTCTATCTTCTTTCTGTGCTATATAAATCTCAAAATTGCTTTCACATTTTTATTTGGGAGAAATATAGATGCTCTTTATAAGTTACGGTCAGGGTGGCATTAAGTACAAATAAACCTGGCAAGTACAGGTACCAAGATCAGTGTGACCTTTCACAACTTAAAATGCAGTTTTGTCCTTAAGTTTGATCTACACTCATGTAGCGTTATTAATAATAGTCATGAGATTGTCTTTGCCTTCAAGAGAGGTTTTAAAAAGCAGTGTTTTTATAGCATCTCATTTGGTGGTTTCTGTGCTTTTGATAGGGTTCAGCTGTGAAACTTCGCTTGAAAGCAGAGGTAAGAAATTGTTTTGAAATCTGACCTTCAAATACAGCCACCACTGAGATTTTGAAGAAAACTACTCAAAACAGTGAACATTTTGATAAAATTGTGTGTGCTGACAATGTTGTACTGTCTGACCAGTTAATGCATTTTTTTAATATGCTAGCAGTTAATGATATGGAAGTATTATGTGGCAGTAGTGTTTAGATGCTTGATATGAACAGCCACTTTGAACCGGATCTCATTGTTTCCTGTGAGTTTTCAAAGATCAGTCATAATTTTGAGCCTTAACTGGGTTTAAAGCACTGAATTGTAGATGAATTGTGTCACATCTCTTATGAATTTTTATTCCACTCAAAAAGCATGGAATGCCAGATATGTCCTTTTCTTCAAATTTGTTCACTGAGTCAGAGGTACAATTTTCTGCAAAAACTCACAGATAACAACGTGATTTTTGTAAAAAAATGAAGTACTCGGCATCTCTCAAGTTTTTATAACCTAAGAGTTATTGTAACTTGTAGAACGTAGGAGGTAATTCAAGAAAATATTGCTGTATTTTCTTTTTGATGGCTTTTTTCGTCATCCCTACCGCCAGTTGTTGTCACATGGTACCTGGAAGAAGGCTTCCCCTCAGCAGTCAGAACTCTCCACATGTCTATGTGGAGGTCACTTTCATAGCTTACCTGGGAATGAATAACGCAGCTATGAAAAGAGTAACATCCTAATAGATGTTTGAGCAGAGTGACATTCCAGGGATCATCAAGGATAGCTCAACTCTGAACATACTTATTGCTGAATTGGTCCTTGATCGGACAAAAATGTCAGAAAAGGTGGATAATGTGGTAATGACATGGGGGATGAGTTATGAGCTATCATTCATTCATTCTTTCTTTTCCTGTTGTGGCAAGCAGTTGGTTTTTTTGGTTTTTGTTTTTTATTTTAATACTTAAAAACCCCAACAGACCAAAATCTCTAACCCTAAACCAAATCACCAACAAAACAAAATAAATCCCAAACCCCAAACCCACAGAGTTTAGTTTTTAACTTTCAGTATCAGCTAAAAGCCCTGCTCTGGCTCTGACTTGCACCTGCTTCCCTCATAATTTCTCTGTCCCCCCACATTATGGGCTTTGGAAGATGGGCAGGCACAAGGCACAGCCCAGAATCACTTGGTTGATATCATGTGCCTCAGTCACTCCAGTGCTGCTTTACTACCTGAGAAGCCCTGTATTTTCCAGAAGAAAGAAGGAAGGTCTTGATTCCCTGCTTGCAAGACCAGTGTATGCTTGAACAGATTTTTTTCCCCTATATCATTGGTGTCCTTAAAGCCCTAAAGCAAAATTTATATAGTGCAGTAGCAGTTGCATTTATTTTGCTGCCCTGAAAGAGAATTAGTTTATACAATATCTCTGTCATGTGAATAAGACATAAGCCTGAAACACTGATGTTTTGTGAAGATTGGAAAAATGAAAAAGGTAGACCAACCATGGAGCAGAAAGTGATGCCTTTAGAAGCAGTGTTTTTTAAAATATCACAGTGGTTTTTGTTCTTTTTCTTACATATTTCCTGTGGTTTCTGTGCCTTTACTTTAGACACTCTGGCCTTTCTTATTTTGTACATCAACAACAATAATAATACTTTAAAAGGGCGCTTCACCCTGGAGTCACTAAACATTTTACAAATACCCACTAAATCTCATAACATTGTTTGTCAGATTGAGGCAGATGTTTATGGAGCTCACATATCAGAAGCATCACTTCTGTACCTAGAATATCATCAGTAAGTACGTTGTTTTATACCTGCTTCTTTCCTTTTGAGCAGAAGAGTCAGCTCATTCAGTGTTCAAGATGGACAAACCTATTGAAGATGTGATTTTCTTATTTATTTTATTTGTGAGTAGTTTTTAAGCTGAGAAGTATCTTCTCGATTTCAGTTAGCTGCTTTTCTGGCTTCCAGAGGCCCAGGAGAAAATCTGATAAAGGTATTTTCTTAGGGGAATGTCAAGTTTTGGAAAATATCTTGGAGAGAGTTGTCTCAGGCTTTTAATTCTGCCAAAATTTTCAGCTTTAACTTTTTGGGTGAGGCATATGAACATTTTTAATGTCGTTAAAACTAGTGCCAATCAGGTCACAGGTTTTTGTCACAGGTTCTTTCTGTCACAGGTTTTCACGGAGACTTTCAATGTAGTTCTGAGAATCAGAATTCTTCTGGTATGGCTTGAATTCTGGCATTGCTTGACTTTTTGAAGCACGGCCTTACAAAATTTCTCCAGTATTGTTGCTGTATCTGCAATTATAGAGCTCCCTTGAAGTTTCCCCCTCAACAGATCACACCAGCCTTTAAGCTGGGAGGCAGAGGGGAGTCAGCCGCTGGAATACTTGTATTTTCAGAGGGGGAGGTAGGGAGGGGAAGTACTGGATCTTCTGGCAGCTGTTGAGGAGGCTTTGGTGGGAAGACTTGTGAGTGGGTGACAAGCTGGTGTGAGGAAGTGCCGAACACCTTTTTCCTGTCCAGCTTTGTTATCGTGACCCTTCCCCGTCCCCAGCCGCATATTTCAAGGAAATGTGAGGTGTAGGTTGGCTGACCAGACCATGGCAATTTGAGGAGATGCAATAGATGTCAGGTTATCTCAGTGTTATTTGCAGCAGAACTTTGAAGTCTGAGGGTGAGCATAATGTGAGATCTGTCAAGAATCTGTCCATTGCAAGCACCCTTGAGTTAGAGCATCTCTGTCCCAGCAGGTTTCTGCCAGATGACATCCAGAGCTAAGAGAGTCATGTGTGCTCTATGCATGAGCTACTTTGTGGGTATTTGTAGACAGACTTTTTCTATCATAAAACTGATTAAATCGAAACATGACAAGTTCCTAAATAGCCTCAAACAATAATAGCTAAATGTAAAGCAGGACAATTATCAGATGGATTTTCAAGACATGCTAACAGTCTTCTCACTGATACTTTTTCCTTTTCAGCCCTGAGGTCATATTTTGTCTGTATGTTTTGCTGAGTGCCTTATAAGAACTCTATAAATAAAAAGTTATAACCGTGCGTTTGCATTTTCCTTGATTAAAATGTGATGTAAATGTATTTAAAATGATATGCAAATTATATGAAGGCTCCAGGCAGTTTTGTTTTTTTTTTTTTTTTTTTTTCCAGCAAGACCCTCTGCATTGCAAAGGTTGTTAACAGAGCAAGGAATTAAAAAAGAAAAAAAAGGAGAGAAAAAAAAAATCAAGTCAGTACTAGAAGCAATAGGGCAATGAAGGAGACCTTTTACAGTTATAAAATGGATTTAGAAAGAGGAGGCAAGACATGTTAGTACAGAATTCACTCTTTCCTAGTAACTATCATAAGGAATTACCTATATCCTTGGGTCTTTTGCTAAGGCTTGCTAAGTGTAATGCACATTACGTTTTGTTCTGGTTTGAGTTTATGTATTAGGATGCAATTAGCTGAGCTATGTTTCTGAAACATCAGACTTAGTAACATTTATTGAAGGAATTTATGGTTTCAATGTTTTTTTCTCTCGAGTTTGGCATATCACAATTTGGTAGTATATTAAGTTATGATAGGAGCCTTTATGATGCAGTTTTAAGACTCAGGATTATGAATTAAGAGACAAGAATGTCCGTTAAAAATGTGATACGCTATTCACAGATCAGTTCTCACAAAGGGATGGGTATAAACTCACTGTTAGCATGGGGTTTAACTTTTCCAAGCTCTGCACCTTCTGCTTTAACAATGTTATATTTAGGTGTTTTTTGAAACCGCGATTTCTTATTTTCTCTGTTCAGTGTGTGTGCATGCACATATAAGCATGTGTGTATGCCTGTGTGTGTCAGTGTGAAGAAGATGAAATGACTGTTCTTGAATCTCTAAGCAATGGAAAACCAGATATTGCTGAATTACGGCATTATCCACTCCTTACTGGATTTGTATCTCCATACAAAAACAAAGTAGGATGAGACTTTCAGGCTCATTTTGAATGCTCTACACTTGTTCTTTCAGTTTAACTGCCTTTAGAGCTGCTTTTGCTCACTGACTTGGCATAAATAAGGCATCAGGATCATACTACTCAACCAGTTTTGCAATAGTTTGCTGGAGGGAGATACAGGGGCTGTGACTGAAATTGTCTAGAGGCACTTCCTTGTTAACAAAGAAGTCAAAACTTGCTTAAGCCTTCTTAGCTAGCACAGAAAATTCTCATCGGTATAATACCTGCTGAAGGATTGTAAGTCTCGGTTGATTATGGATAAGGCAGCTGAAGGTCAGAATAAAATACTTCATCAGGTGTTTTCATTTAAGCAAAAACACAACTGTAATCCTGATTTTAACTTTTGCATATTCATTTATCTCACCACTTAGTTAAATATCTGTCATTGCAGCAGACTATGTGTTTAAGAAAAGAAACACCTTTCTTTTCTGGGGCTGGGAGATTTAGAAAGGGTAGAAAGGTAGATGTGACCTTTGTGATACCTTTCTTTTTGTCCACAGAAAAAAGCTCAGCAGTTCTGAGATGCAACAGGATAAGTCAGATGCGATGTGCTGCGGAGCAGATCAAATTCTGTGGCAACTGGATGTACAAGTTAAAAGCTGACTTGGCAGGTACTGTTCCCAAGGCAGTTAATTGTGTCTAGCATCTTTTCCTTTATTTGCTCTTTTTAAAGAATGTTTTTCCTGGGTGACAGAGAAGCCAATGCAAATATGCATAATGAGTATTGCTTTAGGTTTCACGCAGGACACAGGGCTTCCCTAACAGTATGTGAAAACTCAAGACATTTCCCACAGCTCAGACTGAACTGGAGTCACAGCTGTGGTAAGATTTGGCTTTAGACAAGAATAAATAAACCTCTGTGAGAAAAAGCCAGGTTATGTGACAGGTACCTTCTGAGGTCAGGCACCGCTAACACGAGAGAGATTAGGAGAAATTCCTTTTATGATTTAGTGTGGTATTCTATTTTCTTCCCTGAATGTTATCTCGATTAAATTAACTGTGGAAAACCTGCCAAGGTCTTTAAGACATATAAAATGAGGTACGCCAATAAAGTAAAAGGTATGTCAGTAAAGTTCAGCATGTTTGTACTAATAAAATCAGTGATTCAAGAAACTCACACTTCTGCAGTCTTTGAATGAGAGAACTTGTTCACTAGGTGTGAGTGAGTCACATTACATGCATGTCCAGACATTTCAGGGTTTTATGTGCATGAGGCTGATGTTGTTAGAATGCTACTGAGCTCATAAGGAATGTAGAAGGAAAAAAAAAATCCCTACCGAGCTTCGTATATTTTTGGTAGGAAAGGAAATCTGTAGAGGAATTCATCAAATATGACCAGTACATTTAAATTGCTTGCAGTGATAACAGAATGAGACGTTAATAACAGATAAAGGGGTTCTTAGTTACACACTTAAAAGCTTATTTAAAGAGCCTAGATTAGATCATAGATCAACACAGCCTCACTGGAAAGAGCACTCATCTTACACATAGGGCTACACACTGCAGTACTTAACTGAGACTTTGGTGAGATAAAGCTGTTTGGCTTTTAAGTCAACCTTGAGATGACTTTCCCTTTAAAAAAAAAAGCCACTTTGATTATGTATTTGGTTTGCATGCTAAATAAGCTGCTCTGCTAAAAATATACCCCTGCAAGGAGCTTATGTCATCTCCCCCTGAATGTGTGACAGATAGTGAAAGACAGGGAAAGCAGAAGAGGCAATATAAAACCCCAAGTTTTAATTTTCGTCAGGCTGAATTGAAAAGTTCGTATTAAATTATCTAACATTTAGAGGACAAAGGCATTAGCTTTCAGACGACAGTTAGCAAATCTATGACAGCTAGAGGCCAGTTCTACAGGTACCATGACCACGCACACTTGTGGGACTTTGTTCATTCTGTGCTATTTTACAGCAGCTTCCAGCGCTCCCCCGTAAGCCTCGTGACCTTTCTACTTATTTAAAAAAAACACAGCAAAGTGAGGTATAAAACCTGTGGCAACTGAGATTGACTCCTCAGCCCCACTCCCATTGTGCACCTTCAAAACCAGGTGCAGACTTGGCTGTCCTGGGCAGTGAGTTGGATCTTCAAAGATCGGACGTGCAGTGGAGTTCCCGGCTGACCCTGTGCCCGCAGACAGCACACGTTGAGGAGTGACAGGTACAATAGAGGGATATTTCTTTCTGCCCTGTTGTAAAAGGATATGCCCTCCAGATAAATTCAAGCACTGTCAGAACTGACACCTTTCTCAGGAATTAACAGGAGGCAAAGCTCTGAAATGCCAGATTCCCAGTAAATTCTCTCAGCTTTTCATTATTTCCCTGGTGGTAGATACTTACCCCAGGAGACCTTAAACGGCCTTTTTATTGTTCTGAGGAACTTATTGGAGTAATTTAAATAGGTAGGAACACCGTGTTCTCTGGATGGGAAGTGAAGGAGCCATGATAGGGCTATTATTTTACTAGAAGGTAAGGGATGAAAATAGGCAGTGCCTAAATTTAGAATTCTCCACCACTGATGAAACTCCAGCTCTGCCCAAGGGCTGTGGAGTGTAGGGCAGTTTTCAAAGACCTATTCTTTTTGGTTTACTGCATTGTGATTTTTTTTTTTTTTTGTAATCTCCTCAACTAAACAGGGATCAGAAGTGGAAAAGGAAACCTCAACAATACAGCTCAACCCCTGGGGAAGCAATGCTGATTAATGGACAATTTTATGGCTCATTTGTAAAAAGGGAAACTCTAACAGAGTACTCTGTTTACTTTGTCCATACAATTCATATCAGCATTTCCAGGGAAAAAAAAAGATGTTTGAATATCTTAAATACCTTGGGAAAATAAGCAAATATCTTATGGACATCTGCAACGAAGAGTACAAACTACTAGAGGATTTATTACAAACATTGCGTGTGCTGGAATGGTCAGATTCCAGCAGGTTTTCCTTTAAACTTATATTTTTTCTATCAATTTATTTCTAAATGTTACTTTGGAGTTCAGGGATGAATCTCCCTCTCAGAGAAGCAGTGTTTACAGACAGACCTACAGACTTGCTGCTGGGTTGGGGGGCTTAATGACTCTTTGGAGTCTCTCCGCATCTCTTTGTGTTCTTGAGCTGCTATGGTTTCATTTGCCATATTGCTGACTAAGTCTGGAATTAGAACAGCAGCAACAGGCAATTATGCATTTCTGGACCTCAGTAAATTAGCATAAGAGGCTCTGGCTTCTTTTTTTCCCCGAAGTTTTGATTCATAGTTACCTTTTTGGAATCTGCTATCCCTCCCTAAAAAAGAAAAGAAAAGAAAAAAAAAAGGCAAAAAACAAAGGGAAAACAGATGGGAAGAGTTAGATTAGCCTCTGCCAAATAGTATACAAAATGGCTGTCTTTGGCACTGAACTGATAGGACTATGTCTTTTGGATTGTTTTCAGATGTGTTATGGCTGTCATGAGTTGTCAACTGACTGGAAATCACACACTGGGAAGAGCAAAAGGTGAAAGAGAAAAATCAGAAACAAAGAAGAGGTATTATGCAAGGAGGGGTGAGCCTGTGAGAATACTGGTAGAAATAAAGAGAAGTATCAAACACCTCCTAGATTTTGCCAAAAAGAGCAAGAGGAGGACAGTCTGATTAAGATGCACAGAGATCTGTATGTGAATGTATACAAACATACATTACATACATATGGTGAGGATCAAGACAGTGAAGTGCATTGGAGGGCAAAGCTTTATTGAAAACTTTTCTGTTTAACACCACCACCTCCTGCATCATGGACATTAAAGTCAGTTTAATGTTACATTTATCAGCCATGAGATTTGCTTTTCTTTTGGTAGTGTACATAAGTTACAGTTACTTTGCTGAAAAGTTGCAGAGAGCCTCAAGGTAAACATGAAACCTGCAGTAAATACATTCTTAGTAAATGTGCAGAGAAACTCGACACTTTACAGATGCCTTTATTTTTCATAGATCCTAACTGTGATGGGCATGTTTTCACAGAACAGTTGAGGTTGGAAGGGACATCCAGAGACTGTCTAGTCCAACTCCTCTGCTCAGAGTAGGATCAGCTGCAGCAGTCTGCCTATATGTAATCAGGATTTGGGTTACCTCCAAGAGTGGAGGCTCCACAACTTCTTTGGGCAGACTGTTCTACTCTTTGGGCCCCCTCACAGAAAAAGTGTTCTCATATGTTTGAATGGAATTTCCTTCTAGTCAATTTGTGCCCGTTGCCTCCTGTCCTGTCACCTGTTACTGGATACTAAGAAGAACTTGGCTTCATCTTCTTAATCCTTCCCATCAGGCATTTATTTTTATTTGCCCTCCCCCCTCCCCAGCATTATCTTCTCCAGACTGAATAACCCAAATCTTCTCAGCCTCTCCTTATTTGTCAGATGCTGCAAGCTCTTATAGTCATCTTTGTGGCCTTTTGCTGGACCTGCTCCTGTGTCTTTGCATTTCTCCTGTCCTGGGGAGCTCAGCACTGGGCACAGGTTTCCAGATATGTGCTGGCACCTGCTAGAGATTCACTACTGATTTTTGGTCGCCCTGGTGTCCACTAGGAGCCCCAGGACTTTCTCTAAAATCCTGTTTTTCAGCCAGTCAGTCCCCACCTTATGCTGGTGCAGGAGACTATTGCTCCCCAGAGGCAGGACTTTGCACTTCCCTCTGAATTTAATGAGATTCCTGTTGGCCCATTTCTCCAGCCTGCCCTTGTGCCTCTCTGTGGGAGCACAGCCAGCTGGTACATCAGCCTTTCTACCTGTGTATCATGTGCAAATTTGAGAAGGTACACTCTGTCCCACCATGAAGATATTAAACAGTGTGGGCCCCACTGTTGTTTGTGAGGATACCATGGCAGACTATGTCAAAAGCTTTGCATGAGTCAAGGTAAACAGTATCCACAGTTCTCCTTTCATCCTCTGCTCTAGCCATGTGATAATAGAATGCTGTCAGGTTGGTCAGGAATGATTGGTCAGGAATGATTTCCCTTTCATAAATCCATCTGATTTCACTAGGAGCTGTATTCTCTTCCCTGAAGCTCAAATTAGTAATGTCATGCATAGAATCTCCTGCAATAACATCCTAAGAGGATATTACATGTTCTCTCTGTTTTTGTACCCACCACAACTGAGAGCCACACCTGACTGGTGGATTTCCATACTGTGTTTTATTTCAGAGTGTTAAATGAACGCCATCACTGAGATATACTAAATGTCTGTCTCTCCATCCTTCTCATGACCCATGGTCTCTTTTAACCCTTCAGTTTTGGGGTACCTTACCAATTGATACCTGTAGTATTTGTTTTCTTGTGAGACCATATTATGATAGATACCTCTACACTTTCCATTTAAGGTCACTTTGGATATGTTTGAACAGTGAATTCCTTAGCCTCTTGGCAGACCATTTAATTGGTTAATTAAGCTTTGTTACTCTTTCATGCAACAATCACAGTTGCCTTTGAGGGATTGTCCTTGCCTGTTGTACAGTCTTGTCCATTGTGGAGATTTTGGCATTGATAAAATGCTTCTGGCCAGACCGGATGTGTGTTATTTACTCCTATTTCTTCAGAGGCAATTATTCAAAGGTTTACTGTAACATCAAACAAATAACCAAACCTACAAATGCTTCTGATCTGCTTGTAGCTGTCTTACAATGCTGGGTTTAGTGACATGTGTGTGTTATTGGGCACAAGCCATTGAGCTCTGGAGGGGATTCAGAGACAGAAGTCGGCAGACTAAGTGGATTGGCCAGAAAACAGGAATTGAGCATTTCTCCATTCAACAATGTGTGCCTGTGAAAATCTGGCCTTCCATATTTCCATGGGCATTTTAATGCCTTGGGGTGCCATTTCTCAGAACAAAATAACAGGAAATCTGTGCTTCTCATCATCTTTCAGTTGCTAGATATTGGAAGTATCTTGAGGACAAGATCTCCTGTTGTTTCTTCCTCATAAGGGACTTTTTGAGGAAAACACTGTCTTGGAAAAACATGGACCCATGCAGCACCACAGCTATTGAAATAATTCACATTAAGAGGGTTTCTTGTGAGGTGCTGTATGCAAGGCTTGTTGAGTAGGATCCCTTCTGGGTGGCCTTTGTCCATCTCCCACTGTTTTCATGACACATCTTTTACTGCAAAGAGAAATTAAAGGCCTTCACCTCAGAGGTTCAGGAAGAGTAGAAGGAGATCTTGTCTGAATGATGAGATGTCTGACACTTTTGTTCCTATCACTTTCCTGATAAGCTCAAGCTGTTAAACTCCAGCTAACCAATCAGTAGAACAATTTACTACCTCTGTGTCATTTTAAGTGGCCTGTCTGGCTGGAGCAGGATGTATTCAAATGAAAGTTAACAAAGTATGTTTTCTTTTAAGGATTTGCCTGCTATACAGAGCTTGAAGGGAACTTTTGAACAGTCATTCTCATCCCGTTACAGCTGAAATATCCATTGTACCTCCCACAGCTTCAATAACTGCAGTTATTTTCATTTCCAGCACATTTAGAAACAAACGATGTTGAATCTACTTTATTTGATGGGAGAGGTTCATGAAGAAATGGCAAAGGGCTTGCATTTTTAAAATATTTGGCCTTCAGATATCCTCTCCTTTCCAGATCCTTTAAGCCATGCTCAGGTGACCCTTACAGGCTGAGCAGCAAAACCCTGCTGGGAGAGAGGGGCCCAGAGCCGCTGCTGCCTCCCTTGTGGTCCCTGCCTATCAATGTCTGCTCTTATTCCACAGTGAGGCTGGACTGTCTTGGCAGGGAAAGCTTCATGGGATCAGGTATAATCCCCCAAGGAAAACAATTGTATACAATAAGAACTTGAAAGCATGAAAGGAAAAGGTTTTCAACTATCTATTATGTGAAAAACTGTAGGAAGGCAAAGCTCATGCTATTCCATAAATGAGCTTGTCTGGTAATTGAAAAATAAAATAAAGCTATTTGACTACAAACCTAATATAAGCCTGATGACTGAGTGTAAAATATTTGTTTTCTTGTGCAGACTTCTCATATTTTTCCTCCTGTTACTCAAACCCATCTGTAGAAATGTGGTTTTTTTTCTTATTACCTCAAAGACTGAATGTTGTAGATTCTGGGTGAAAGACTTAATTCAAATGCTTTTCTCCCATCCTTCCATAGCAATTCAAGACTTGTTGATTCAGAGAACATGGGTTCTTCTTGTCTTGTCTTTTCCTTCCAGTATGGCTGCTGAATTTTAAAACTCAGTGCTAGCTAACTGTGATGTGATGGTGAAATATCTATCTTACCTTCTGTCTGACTGCAGCAAGTTGTTTTCTCTAATAGAAAATGTAGAAGCCAAGCAAGCTACAAGTATGGGTTTTTTTTCTTTGCTGATGAGAGAACCCTTGAGGATAGTCTTATATGCTAGTTTATAGGATAGCCAAACCCTACAGGTAAATGTTACCCATAAAAAAGGAACAGTGCACTTATGCCATATGTACCTGAAGTGTCTTTCTGTGTGACTGGGATTTCAATCGGAATTTCCCAGACACCACGCAGAACTGCAGCTGAGAACAAAGGCACTAAAGTGATCTTATGTCTGCTGTGACTGTCTTGGAAGTAACTTTATAGACCTTAATTTTCTTTCCCTTACAGCCCTTAGCCTGCTGTGCAGAAGCAGGAGAAAGGCAGGTGTCTGGGCTCCTCTCCATGATGCAGGGTGATGGGCAGAGCCAAACCGTTGTTCTTGCCCCCCTCATTGTAAGCCCTCATAGACAGCTTAGAGTGTTGTGCTTCAGGCAGCTTCAAAGCTTGGAGAACCTTAATGTTAGGTTGTGTTTCTGCCTGATCTTTATTCAAGTCATCTCTTTTTAACCCCATGTGTAGATTCCCCTTGTTATCTTATTGGGTTTTTCAAATCTCCCCAGAACATAGTAAATAAAAGCTGCATTTTGTCTCTCTCTGGGTACCAAATATCAAGCTTAGGACTACAAGAATGTAGAATAGATGTTAAAATCTCACCTTCTTCCAAACAGTCTAAATGAGCCCAAGGTGCAATTAAGCTATTCTATTTAATCTCAGCTGTGAGGAGAGAGTTCAGAAAGAATGATGCTTTTGACATCTGTCACTTGCACGATCACCTTTCAGTGCCAGCAGAAGAAATCCATTACCCTTTCTGATTAGAGAGTGATTTTAGCTACAAGCAGAGTTATAGGGTGATACAGCTACAGTGACAGATATATATCCTGGAATGCTTTCCCAGTCCTGCTGTGTTTATAAAAGGGATATAATCAAGACAATGTTAATTTTTTTATAGCCACATTTCTGGGAGGAATAAAACGCTATAAAAAGCTGTATCATTCTTCCCACTAGTAATATTTTGATATCCATGTTTAAATTATGTTGAAATTAAACTATTAACTGCCAAGAGTAACGGATACACATCAGTTTCACAGAAAGAAAATACTACAACATTACAAAATAAAGTAGCTCTGCGAAATTCAACATTTTCAATGTATGAATTGTCGTATTGGGTTTTCTTCTTTTCATACATTATTTGTGATTAGAGAAGTTCCCAGATTTTAAAGGAAATAATACAGAACAGGATTATATACTGTCACATGGGTGATATCTCTTCAAAACCAAATTAAACTCCCATATCCCAAAGTTCAGAAAACTGGAGGACTGTAAAAAACATGAGCTTCAATAAGCCATGGGCAAGTAACTCTGATTTTTGGTGAGTCAAACCAAAGCTTCATATCCAGACATTCCTGAGTGCTGGAACGTTTAAAATAGGAATCTGGCTGTGAATCTCCAGCTTAGTTCTGTGTTTCAGATAAAGGAGAAGCCCCTTTCCCCAAAGCAAAAAGAATGGGCGAAAAAAGGTTGAAATTATAGAAAATGAAAAAAAGTCAGAGGCTATCAGGAGCTGTTTAAGTGTGATACTTCTCCACCATATTACTAAATAGGATGTCTGTATGTTGGTGTGCTCACCGTAGGGTCTACTGTGCATGTCATATGCATGGATGTACATCTGACACATGCCCAAGGTGAAGGCAGTGATGTCACCTGACTGGGCTCTCATCTTTGTCTCAAAGACACTTAGTGCATGCATAATTTATCACATGAAGAAAAAACATGTTTGGATTGTTGGTAAAGAAGGTAAAAAGAAAGGGAATTTGGTCACTATAGCGTGAAAATTCCTTACTGGTATGTGGATATGGTGACCCAGGACAAGGCTGTCCCAAGGATGTCTTGGGAAGGATGCTCCTTCCAGGTGAGTTCTGGCCCATGGGTATGTAATCAGCTGTCTGTGATATTAGCTGACCATCACCATAAAATTGTCTGATATCTGATCAAAAACACAGGCACTTCAAGCTTCCAAAACAATACCTGATAACTATTGGAACACAGATAAATTTAGGCTGTTCTGCAACTGAGTCTTCACTGAAGCTCTAAGAGTATGGTACAACTTCCTAGAGCACTCAAATTGCACATGCATACTTTAAGTCAGCAATCTTTCATGAAAATACTATGAAGATGTTTGATTAGCTTTACATCTTTCAAGTATTATAAGAGTGTGTAATTGCTTGTTTCCCTTGATTGTCAGCAGCCATCTTTAGAAGAGGGAAATTTAGTAGAAATTTTAGGAGGAAAGCTTTTCAATTTAGTGGTGCAAGGAGACCAAACTCACCTTTGAATACAGGAATACACTGTTGGTATATTTCCTAGCTCTTCCTTAGTCTAAACAACAACTAAGATCAAATCTCGAGTGGTCTGCAACAAAGATAATGAGGATTAGTGGTTTAGAAAATAAAGTATTAGCCTCAGGAGGAAAGGGCTGTAAAGTACAGCTTGTTCCTTGAGTTCTGCTGAAAGTTGGCTGAAAGTTGCCTTTGAGTGGTTCCTTGTTAAATAGTAAGAATGTTGTTTTGTATCTGACAACTTCTCCTGCCTTACCTCTGCTCTGAAATGTGCTGAAGCCAATAGAATGATTCCTGTAACCTAAAATGAGTTTGAGTTTGTGCCATATCAGCTAAGTGTTGGAAACAAAGGCAGTCTGTGTTTAGTACTCAGGAATGAGGAGAGACACCTGTAATGTGGGTCTTGTTCTGCTGTAGTTTTCATATCCTTTTCATATACTCATTCTTTATTTTTGCTCAATTTAATGCATATCAGTAAAGGCAGATGCAATTATGCAAAGAGTGGCAGGAAAATGGGAGGAATTAGTCCCCAAAACCGGTAAACATGAATTAGGGAACAGCAGAATCAGAGAGGGTTGGAAACATTGTTTATGCTAAAAAAGCCATTTGCTGCTGTAATTTGTGTTTCTCATTGTCAGGTGGCTGGGAGCCCAGTGACTTGCTGGCTTTGGCTCAAATAAAAGCAGTGCTGCACAGAAGGTGGATCGTCTCCCTGTTGCACTGAGGGCCTGCTATCTGCTGTCTGCAGCCAGATGGAAATGGCACAGACCTCCAGGGATGGCATTCAAGGGGTAACTTCAACATTTACTGAAACCATTTTTCAGACTCAACTGCAGAATTCTGAGTCTGCCCTTATGTTACTTTTAAATAGACCCTCTGTGTTCAACAAGATGAATCTCACTATTCCCTTCACCCTCTTCGTTAGTACGTGCTCTGTGTTAAATCCACTGTGAGGGGGTTTCCTTTCACTTGGTAAAACCTGGGCTGGGAACGCTGCCTGGCCAATTAATTTTTGTGGTATCCAGGGAGCAACAAAGCCTGAGAAACCAAGTTATGTTTTCCTTTCTTCAATTACGTTCATTGTGGTAGTGAGGACCAGGTAGGAACCACTAAAATAATCCGATCCAAAGTTGTTTTGGCAGAATTCTTCGGTGATGAACCGCTCTGTGTTTACTACTGATTTGGGGTGATACGGTGCTGCAGAGAGCTACAGGTAAACTGGAAGTTGGAGCGAACAGGTGACTCAGGCTTCCTGCCTGTGTGCTAAGGACAAAGAGGGGCAGTTTCACACTGAGCACACGTCGTGGAGAATCAGCCTCCCAGAACTCTTGTCATTAAAAGGCATTGTTAAATGAAGTATCGTTTAAAACAGCTGGACAAGGCAGCAGGCAGGCTATTCTAGACAGTCAGCAGGTGCAGAGGACAGCAGGAGGGCAACAGAATTTGTTATAAAGCCCGCCATTAATGATAATTTTTACTAGTAATTTTATTAGAGGAAAGACTTTTCATTATTATTGTTTTTTCATTAGAAAAAATAGTGCTTCTGTGTGAGGCATATTTATGTGTTGTACCCTAGAACTTGATTTGCTCACAGAGTCTAAAAGAGCATATTGTGCAGTACCTAACATGTT
Organism: Pseudotriccus pelzelni; assembly: GCA_035584735.1. Taxonomy (NCBI): domain Eukaryota; kingdom Metazoa; phylum Chordata; class Aves; order Passeriformes; family Tyrannidae; genus Pseudotriccus; species Pseudotriccus pelzelni. The sequence continues at coordinate 18,252,893 of JAWMRA010000009.1, forward strand.
TCAGGCTTTCAGCTGCATTTTGTTGCCATCTCAGTGAAGTATTTCTTAGCTGGGAAAACTGACTAAGCTGTGTCATTTACATACGCAATAAATTGTTTGGCTTTTCTAGATCTAGGACTGGGTTTTGGAAGGGAAAGAAGAGTGTTGTATGAGGTGGCTTTTTGTTTGTTTGTTTGTTTGCTGGTTGGTTTTGGTTTTTGTTTGTTTTGTTTTAATTTTGTTTGGTTTTTTAATGTTTTGGGTTTTATTATTTATTTTTATTTTAAATTTTTTTCCTTCAAATGCTGCATAAATTGTTATTTTGGCCAAACAAAAACTGTCAAGTTAAGAGAAAAATTATCTATGCTGAAGTCCTGTGGAGAATTCCTGCATAGTTAAAAGAAATTATGAGTCTCCTTCCACTTTTTATATTGATGAACTTGGCCGCACACACACATTTGCCTCTGCCAGCACTTACCCGTTTTTCAACAAATCTCCTTTGCTGAAGTTTTGCAAATGACTGCTGCACTCTTTCAAATGACTGTTCCAGATACAGGTGTCTGTCATGTACGACTTCGCCAGCTGGGTGGTTAAATGCCCTTCCTTTGCTGCAGCAGGCAAGCTGTTTTACATTGCATGAGAGAAGTCAAAAAGTCAATTAATATGCTGACCAAGACAAAATAGTTCTTTGCACTTTTAGTCAATCCCAGTGTGGACTCTCTTATGAGAAAATTATTAATAATAAGTACATTGTAGGCCTCATGTCATCTCTCTAGGAGATACTTAATCCTACAAGTTGGATCAAGAATCTAATTTGCTTTTAATCAGATGGGATATATCTTTGTGTATGAGAAAATACTGCTTAATCTTTTTGCATTCTGGTGTGGAGGTTGGGAGTCCAAAATCCACTGTGATTTGAGGACTCGTTCAATGATGGTAGAACTGAATAAATTCAGTATTTCAATGTTTTAGCATGACTCCTGTGGTTTCCTTTGCCTGTGCTTTTAGAAGGTGTTTCACTTAGATGCTCAGAAACAATATGGGGAGGCTGAGCCGTATGAGAGAGACTCTTAATGGGTCACAAGCCAGCTGCTATTCAAATTACTGTGTTGTTTTATGGTACAGACTGGCAGCTTAGCAGTGCACTGCAGGTGCAGCTGAAGGTGTAAAGGCCACTGAACATGCAGTATCCGATGCACAGCCATCCCAGACACACCTGTGCCTGGGTATTCCCAAGATCAGATCCTTCCCTCCAGTCAGCTGCTTCCTCAGTTGCCGTGTAGTGGCAGATGTCAGCTGAGCTCAGAGGAGTTACGAGGACAGCACAGGGGGTGGGTGATGTTCAAAGTCAGAGCGGACCTCGTGCATGTGAGACTGCTGCTTTAACCTGACTTCAGGCTTTTCCTGCACGTTTCAGTGCGCACCTCAGCAACTGTGTTGGGTAAAAGGCAAAGTCAAATTAATTTCAGTGTGTGTTCTTCCCTCCAAAGATTAAGATTACTGTTTTGCACTTAATAAAAAAAAAAAAACAAAACAAAGTGGGATCGATCCTGAACTCTGACATCTCGGAGTAAAGTAAGTTTAGACTAAACACTATAACTTTTATTTTTTTTAAGATCAGTAGGAGAACAGGATTTGGCCCATTAGACTTTATTTGCAATGCATGGAGGCTGTTAAAATTCTCCTTTTTAAAAAAGCTAGCTGCAATCTGTCATTTAATTTGAAGAGTCCCTGTAGCAGTGAGATTAAGGTGAGGACCAATTAATGGTAATGGTATTAATGAACTTTTCCAAATGCACATTTAATTTAGCTATAACAGGATAGTTATCTCTGATATACTGAATATCAAATCAACTACTAAACTGGAAGAGAGACTAATGGATCAGATAAATAACTAAATATATAATACTTTAGCCTTAATATGAGAGTTTTAGGGTAGACACTAACTGGTCATTCTGGGCAGATAATGTTTAAATAAACTCTATCTAGAGAATTAGATTAAATATTAGTTCACAGGTTTTTCATATCAATTGTAGTCTAAAATAACTGTCCTGCAGGGGACATACCCAGGTATAGACTGAAGGAAAATGCTGCCTTTGCTTCCTTTGTCATGAGCAAATGCTGAGCATGCTTATAAGGTAGAGGTTTTATCAAGATACATGTGCTGTATCACAAATGTCCCAGCAATAAAACAGAAATTACACTGAATTGCTAAAGAAAAGCCCGTATGTTTTATTATTTCACTCATAGTCCAATTTTGTGGAAGTGAATCCTCTCTTTCCTGTGAAATTACTTTTAATGAGCTTAATGTAATTCCTTTTCTACATATAGCCATTTGTTCATAACCCTGGCCAGTGAGTAAGAGAAAATTATGTATTCTTTGAATCATACCAGGCACAGCTATTTTCAAGCTTGTCAGGGGCATACTTATATTAATCATAATAGCAGCCAGGCAAAGAGCCTGACTGACAAAGCAGGCTCAAAGTGTCCTTTGTGTGGTTAGGACCACTCAACCATGTAAGCTGGGTCTGGCCATAGCATTGCTCAGGAAAGATGACGGTATGGCAAAGGTTGTGCGAGTGAGAAGACATAATCATCTTTGTGGATAACCTTGGAAAAAGGACAGGAGGAAAAATGAACAGAGAAAATAGGGCTCTTTAGCTTCAAAAAGGTCAGGCACTACAGCAGAAATAAAAGAGGGGGATGGTATGGAGAGGACGCCATGTACCTCACACAGTAGTCACACATCCCTGCCTCTGCTGAGGTGTCACATATTCAGCTGAGCTATGGATACGATACAGACATCATTAGATGTCTCAGCAGTGCCCAGGAAACAATTCTCACACTGCCTCATCTAATGGATCAAGGCCAGAGAAAACCATCAGCTGTGTCAACGGCAGACAAAGTGGCAGCGCGAGGTGAGGGGCTGACGTCTGTCTTGCTCTCTTCCCATTCAACTCAGCAGCTCAGCCCTCAGAAACCTCTCAACTTTTTCTCCTGTCAAATGAACTTTACCCCTTCACAAATAGCAGCATCTCTTCCTGCTTTCTGCTGTCTTGCTTCTCTCTCAGTTTCTGTATCTTTCTGACACCTCCGCCCCCTATCCCATCTAAGACCTGTGATACTTCTAGTCATTCATAATTTAGATTTATAGAAAAAAAACAAAATGAACTTGTTCCTTAATGTCAGAAAGCTATCACACAGCAAAGGAAACCGTGAAGGCTGATTAGATGATGGAC
>JAWMRA010000009.1:18256210-18325969 GCA_035584735.1 Pseudotriccus pelzelni
CAAAATGAACTTGTTCCTTAATGTCAGAAAGCTATCACACAGCAAAGGAAACCGTGAAGGCTGATTAGATGATGGACATAAAGCTGTTAATGGAAATCAGCTGTTAAGTGATGGGCAGTGCTTTAAAGGAATTCCTGCTCGGTTGGTTACTGAGCAAAGTGATACCCAATGGCTAATGCATGAGTTTGATTTGGTATGTAACTGATACCTAACCTGGCCTCTCTATACCTTGGTTTTCCATATCTAAATTGGGTATAGTAGCTCCTTCCAACGTTAGACAATTGTGGAAAGAAAAGACTGTAGCACTCTGTTTTCAAAACAAATACAATTGCAGCAGGTAGTAAGCAGATTCACTTATAAGAAGTAATCATAGAAGAATTACCAACAGATTTACTTTTAGAAAAGCAGCAAAACAAGCAGAGATTTATCAGATATGGGTTAACAGAAGAACACTTAATTCTCTCAGTTGACTCTTTTCCATTACAGACTCAGCAGGTGCAATTCAGAAGAATCCCAGTGACTTGCATGAAATAAAAAAAAAAAATCACGAACTGGGAATCTGATTGGTCTTTCAGTATAGATTTTATATGGCTTATATATGGCTCTTCCATGAAGGAGACTAGACAAATAGTTTCCTATTACATTAATTTTGAAATATATAAGTTGGTGTAAAGTTTGTTTATGACATTAATTCAGAGTGGTGATGAGGAATATTCCTGTCTAAATTACTAATTACTGAAATGCATCAACAAATCTCTGTGCTTAAATGTGATGCAATAAGTGGGTCATCAGCCTTTCCAAAGGCCTCTTTAACTATGCTCTGTAGGAGATTTAATCTGCAGGGACAAACAGGAAAAATGTTCTTAGATATTCATTTTGCGACTTACAGGGAAAGCATGGTGCTTGTTGCAAATTTACAGTTTGACATGGCCCCTCATAATGAGGCTGGGAAGAGGCCCCTATTTGCACTTTGTGAAGATTCATAGGAAAAAGGTTAAAAAAAAAAAAGAAGGAAAAAGTGGTTTGGGAAAGTCTAGCATGTGGTTTCTAAAGAATGGTAAAAACATGTAGGAAGGCAGGAACAGAGAAGAATCTCAGATAACCTGAAGCAATCTTGTGCTAGGAACATCTCAGGAACTGTCTCTGGACATAGGGGTTTTGAATCCAAGGCTGGAGAAGGGTGAACCTCCTGCAGTGGTAAGCAGAAGCCTAAAGCATGGCAGAGAGAAACAGTTCTGCTGCAGGAACAACGAAAGAAGTAGGAAAATCCTGAAGCCAAATGTCAATTTTTGTGGACTTTTAAATCTCATATTCATTTATGATTATTGCTTTGGGTATTGTTTTCACAAACCCAAAGACTGGGAAGCTTATCTGAGTATGGGAATATAGAGTGATCAGGGCTTTTCTTTTCTGTTCTTGTTTGCTTGCTTGCTTTTTCTTGATTAGAAATGACCAAGCCACTTCCATTCTCTTCTAAATTAAAACTATTTCTGTCGTAATTGTGTGGCAGAAAACAGAGCTCCTTTTTATGCATTGTATCAATACAGACTCAATAGGGATTCATGTCATAAAGCAAGAAACCCCTTGGAAATGTACCTCCAATAAAAAACAAAGTACCATCCCATTGTTTTCAACTAAAACACCATAATTGTTCTGGTTGCAACTTAAGAACAGCTTTCTTTGGATGAAAATAATTAAAATTCACTAATTGTTATGAACACTGCTATGCTTTAGTGAGTTTCTGCTCAACAAAATACCTGGGAACAATTAAGGGAACACCTGAAGGGGAAGATAGTTAATGGTGGGTTTCAGGCACTGAAGAATGCACTTGGGAACAAAACCTGAGCGAAATATCTAGTAAACAGCATCAGTGGAGGTGGGGACAAAGCAAAGCAAAGGAATGGCTCAGTGGACTGTCTACTATTAATTAAATGGTTTTATGCACTATCTAGCTCATGTAATGAAGTCTGGCTAAACCTTTAGGCCCTTGGCACCTGATAGAAAAGACAAATATAACTGATGTTGGGCAGAGAGCTTGGTAGGTAGAAAGACAAATTCCGCTGGGATCTCTTTGATTTAAACTGAATCAAATGGCACTCTGCCATGCCAGTGGTCTTTCATGGAATGCAAATAGGTCTGTCTAATGTAGAGAAAATGCACATCATTCATTTTAGACTCTAATTAGGTTTTAATTTAATCAAATATTGGTACCAAAGCAGACCTTGGAGAAAGATTCTGATCTTAAAGCCTTCAAAGCTTCTTTGGAGAACTCTAAATGGTTAGTGTGATAGTAAATCAACTTGCAAAGTGGTGACTATTACAATGTGCATATCTTAGCTCTGTCACAGTTCTGTTACAAAACTTAAAACAGGGAACAAGTGGAATGCACTCCTTTCATGAAAGAAAACACTGACTCATACTGTGAGTCACTCTGTCTCAGGGAGGCAATTTCTTTGAATGTCGGCTTTTAGGATAGTAGTAAAAAGAACTATCAAGGACTCTGTGCAATTAAAAGTACTTTAATCCTCATTTAGGGCCTAGAATGTATGGTATAGAGCTATTAGTAAATGATATTTGATTGTAAAGCAAGGGAAGCAAATATGAAATTAATAATGGATTTATCAGCTTTCATTACTATGGTCTTAGACGTCTATGTGGGCAAATTCACATGATCTTATTTTCCCCTCTGAATTTTGGAAGAGAGATTTTCAGATTATGGAGTATTTTTGGATAATCTCCAAAATTATTTTCATTCCTGGCAATGTCCTGTCTTGTTCCAAGGTACCCTAGCCCAGTCAAGCAGGCAGTAGCTGAACACAATTCAGCTGGAACTTCACAGTTTCTGTGAAGAGTAGTCATCACTTAGAGATCTCAGTTCCATTTCTAGACTATGAAAAAAGGTGGAGAAGAGATGGCGGGGACCCAGACTTGACAAGAAAGACAAATATGCTTTTATTAGGAAACATCCTCCTATTTTTCTTGTTGTCACCACCTGGCTCTTGCTTGTTCTCCTTGGACATGGCTGGATTGTGTCCTGCTGGGGAGGACACCTCCTGGCTGGTGCCATGGTCTTCCTCAGCCACAGGCTCTTCCCGGAGCAGCTCTACTCTTGCCATTGCCTGAGACTGATAATACCCACGTTTCTGCATGTATTTCTGCTACCATAGTACACTTAGTTTTAAGCTCTGTGGGAATTTCACACGTTTTCTGGAGCTCCGCAAAACTTGCGAAAATGAAGGGCGGGGTTTGAGTTTCAGGCTCTCCCGCAGGGCATTCTGGGAAGTGAAGTCTCAGGACTCCGAGGCGCATGTGCAGTGCTGCTCCTCTACAGGGTTGGGCAGAGTCACCTGCTGTGACGTGTCCCTGTTTGAAACCCCTGTTTAAACCCGTGTTGCTCAGAAAGCCACATTGGTGTCTGTTTGGTCCACCCGGACTCATTATTTATTCATTTATTATCATAATAATATTGCCATACACTGCCATTCACCATTCCAAGCACCAGTGATGGAACCAAAAGGTGCTTCCACATCAGAGAAGACTGCTGTACCCTGCAGTCCGACAAAGGACGTGCCAGTGGCAGAAGACAGAGCAGCTTGCCTGCTTCTGATCAATTCCTAAAGGTACGTGTGGGAATGGAAACAGGGAGGGAAACTGAGGCAAAATCCTTCTGATCCTTGAGAAAAAGCTCTGGTGTTGGTTTCACGTGTGTTCTTGTGTTTGTATCACCAAAACCTTAAAGGTGGAAATAACCTGGTAGCTTTTGGGATATTTACAAACTCATGTTAGACTGTATTTTTGATCAGTAGTAAATGTTTCTAGAGAACTTCTGATCTCTGAGATGTTTATGGGGGCTTAAGTGGAAAACCATCTTGCTTCTCAGAATGCTGTCTGTGAAGAGAGAGCTTGGACATGGCAGTTGTGAGAAATGTTTTGGTTTGTTGAGTAAGATTAAAAACTCTTGCTTTGGATTGTTTTGTGGCTGGACTATATTCTCCTGAACTGATGTATGGTCTTATGGAAGGCATCATTCTATCACCTTGTGCTTTTAAAACCTGGGCTTCCAGGGCACAGTGTCTCCCATCTCTATCAAAAGCTGGTGTGTAAAAATCCTCAGTGTTTTCTCATTCCTGCTTGATAGTGAAACCTGCAGATTTGGCCTGAGCTCATGGAAATAAATAAGGGAACTTGCATTAGCTGCACTGGATCTTTCAGCATATATTGTGAAATGTATATGGAGAAAGTCAATATATTCACTTCATGCCTAATTTTCAGTTTAACATTCGAACTATAACTGGTGTTTACTCAAGTGTATTATTTGATTTTGCAGTTAGTATTAAAAATGCACGTACTCAGTTATGCATCTTCCTTAAATAATTCAAGCTCACTTTAAATACATTTCTTTTTATGGTAGGCAGATAAAGTTTTTTACATTGAGTCTTCATAAATAAATGCATAAACACTGCAGCAAATAAGAGCTATTGTGGAACTTCATCATTGGGTCTGGACCTCAGTTTAGAAATTGATTTTGTTCTTGCAGTGTCCACTGATTTCAAAAGAAGGGTTTAATTTGCTGGGAAATCAGACTGTAATAAATATGAGTCTACAGCAGGGTGGATCTGTAAGTAAGACGAAGCAAACTTCATCTTTAAAAAAAAAAAGTCTGCTTTTATTTTACATCACTGTCAAAGGCTTATTGACTGAACAGTCTATAGATGTTTGCAGCTCCTGCTTGTGCTAAATTGTGACTAAGCAGTTTGACTGTAAGAGGTGTCAATTTAGCATCATTTGGGGTAATGTGCTTACTTAAATACCTTCTGAGTAATTAGGCGATTGCTCATTAGTTTGCCACTGTCCCCAGCAGAAATATCACAGGCTCAGTTTATTGGACATTGTTAGGAGTTGATTTCCTGCCCTGCATTGTTTTCTGCAAATTGTGGCTTATGAGGGCATGGGCTTTTACTGCAATCACAGCAAAAGTAAACATCTTAAATTAAGGCAAACAAAGTTTGGTTGTTAGGAAGAGAACCAGTCAAGCAGGAAATGCCAAGCAAAACAACATTCTTTGGGCGCCTGATATAAATATGATTCTCCAAGCAGCCTGTTGGGTCCTGCTGGCTGGGGCTTCCCTGCACTCGCTGCAGACACAAAGTGCAGGGTGAATCTGCTATTGTTAACATTAAAGCAGTTCTATGTGGGAAACAAAAAGGATCTTGAACTATTCACTTGCATTCTTATATGCTGAAAAAATGTTACATGTTTTTTTCCAAACAAGTTCCCACTGAAATCAATCAATGCGGAGAGGTGAGGCAGGTGCTGCTAATTTTTATGGAATTATGAATTTGTATATGTAGAATCAGGGCCATTGTTTTCATTAATAGTAGACTTGTGAAATTCCTGCTGATGGGCAAAATACCTTATTGAAATACGTACAAAATTTTAGTCTGATGCTGTGTTATTTTCTTTGCTGTTAATATGCTTAAAATTACTTTCCCCTGATGGTTATCATATTAGTGATGGTGATCTCTTCTTAAATGATGAGAGGTGAAATAAGCAGAATGTGAATATATAGAGTCCCCATTCAATAGAAACAGGACCTGTACAGTAACACTGGTGCTTCACCTAAAGTTCATTACTGCAGCCTGTCAGAGCTTTCACTGTGTAGGCATAACCTTGAGGCTACAAAAAATGAGATCTGAGTCTTCACTTGGGACCTGGCCTCATGAGGTTATGATAATGTCTGAAAGTCCAACTCGGTCAGGCAATCTGGTGGCCTTTATTTACAGATGGCCAGGGAAGAGGTTTAGCATCTTGTGGGAGACTGTTTTTAATTTTACTTTCTTTTTAATTATACAGGCTCTACTTTTTCAATGATTACCTACTAATTGGCTAAACTGACTTCACAAAATTCCTGGGTGTGGGTGGGACCACTCTTGTTCTAGACCTTCCATTTGCTCACTTTTGCTTTTCCTATCACCTCACCTTGCCAAATGCAGATGCATCTGCAGTGGAAGACCTCAAATTTCATATTAAATTCACAGGGCTTAACTAGAATTCTTACTTCTTCTCTTATATTTTACATATATTTTAATTCCTGAAGTTTCAGATCAGCATATTTTTTCCTTTAATAAACACTTAAGTTTACAGCCTTTAATCTTTTTTCTTTTTTTAAAATTTAAAACCACAAAGAAATGTACAACCTTTTATGAATTCAAATTAAAAATGAAGGGTGATGGAAATGATTTACAGTCACTGTAGCTTAGCAGGGGAAATATACAACTCCTTTGCAGTACATCATATTCTGCTCCTTTAATTTATAAGCAAGCTGTAATGTAGTGTATGAATCATACAAAGAAAATGTAGCTTCAGTTTGAAATATTTGTTGTAGTAGAACTTCACACACCTGCAAATTATTTACTCTTACAAAAGAAAAGAAAACATGTGCAGCACACACGATTGCATCCACAAGAAAAATGGATATATTTAGAAAAATCCTGCAGTAAATGATTTTTTTTTTACCTTTTACCTTCCACTGCTTTCATCTCTCCTGAGTTCAATTTCCTATGCTCTCTCAGTCAGCTGTTCTATCCCCTGTGGAAGTAAAAGGTGGCTGGACAGAAGGGAGAAGGATGCAGTTCAATCTGCTGTCACAGTTTCCTGTCAGAAGGGGAAGAAGCAACCTGTTACCCTACAGACAGGCAAATAAGGTCTGAAATATTAAAATATTTTTTTCAGACAGATATAGGGGGGATTGCTATATTCACAGAATGGTTCCTCCAACCAGTAAGACTGACAGGGTGAAAAGCTCTGCTAAATAAATGACTCAGCAAACATGTAAACCAAGTTTACAGTATGTCTAATATCTGACTGATAGCAATAGAAAAGAGGGTTTCATTTTAGTGCAACAACGTTTGCAAATACCTGCTACTGAGATGACTGTTACTGTACAAAATCAGCCTCTGCCTCCTTCAAGGATTTGAGTCTTGCAAGCAAATGTAGGAGACTTAGAGAAATGCAGTATTTGAAGCTTGATTTGCTTAAACTACAGACTTATTCCCAGGGAGGGGGAGATTCGGACGGGTTCCAGCTGACGTTTCAGAGCCTGAAGGTGCGGTGGATCCTCTGTACTGTTAGCTTGGGCTGTGGGTTTCTTTCTGCTTCTTGAAAACCTGCCTGGCTTGAGACACCAGGATATCTTAACCTTATGGTGGCATTTTTCTTGTTAAGAAAAAAATTATTTTGAAAAGAAATTGTGGAGGAGGGAGAAATCACGATAGAAATTTTGCCTCTTGCCTCCTTTCCCAACCTGTATGAGAGGAGCAGTTGGAAGACGATAAACAGAAAAGGGAGTAACAGGGAGCGAGAGGGCAGTGGGGAAACTCCCAGAGGGAATGGTGAGTCTTGTTCTCACAAGTCAAAAGGCCTGCAATAATGAACCACTAGGGGTAAGTAAAAAGGACAAACATAAGGTACAGGAAGCCAAATGTGGTGCCTTTGCGCATGTAAGTTTGTGTAGAATGTGTGCAGGGGAACTTTTAACTCTTTCATTCTGCATCATTGAAAGGATGAAGTTTGTCTCATGTATTCCATTGTACAGAGAGTACTCTATTTGCTTTGCCGAAATCTTAAAGTTGGCTGATTCTTTAGCATGCTGACTGGCAGGAGGTATGGCAGAAACCAGTTGCTCTTGGAGATTTCCATCAGCTGTTATAATTTCTGGGGGGGCACCTCACTGCACCAGGCTTTCTGCTGTGGCTGATTCTGATTGTCTTGAAGAACTGGGTGGCTGATAACACTTAATTCAATTGCTAAAAAATAGATGTGTGTTGCTTGACTGAACTTAATGCAGATCTGCCATTTGTCCCCATCAAATTTGAACATTCCTTTTCCACACAAAGAAAATGAGCAGAGGACTTGTGACTCTGGAACCTTGACGATTAACACTGCCAGAAGAAGATCCAGGGAAGCAGAATGGCTTCCTCTGTTCTCTGTAGTCGGGTTTATTCCCTTAGAGCTGTGTGAAAAGTTACCATGTTAAATGGGGTAGAGTACTGAGGAACTGAACTGTACAACAATTGGCTGAGGTTCACAAATAAAGAAAAAGTAGCACTAGCTCAATTTCAGTGGAAAAGCCATTGCCTGGTCCAGTGTGTTTTAGAAAGATGGGATGTGTTAACTTTGGCACAGCACGGTGTTAACACAGTTGTGTCGGGATCTGATCTGGCGTGGTCAGAGGTAGCTCCCTGTCTCCACTAACCTGTAGGGCTGGTGACTATGGAGAGGCTCCCTGCATGCAGCAGCACCTGTGTGTTGTGCTCTCTGGGGCCTCGCACACCTGGGCTCGGATTTGCACTTTGCAATTCAACCCCACCCCGCTCTAGGACTATGCCTTGAAAGCACGACCTGGGTCTGAAGCAGCAGCTGGCTGGAGCCCAGCAGCTCTTGCCTAGTTTGAGAGGCTTCACTGCGAGGATGGGGAAGCAGGAAGAGAGAATGAAAGAGGAGAAGGGAAGGGGAAGAGCATAAAAAGGCTGGATACATTTGCACAAGCCTAATTGAGGGATTCAGAGACCTGAAGTCTGAATGCCTAATCTAAAAGATGGTATAAGCTAAAACAAAAGCAAAACCCAAACTGCTGCTGCTGCTACCAGAAAACCTGTGTTCCCTCAACGCTTTGGAGTGAGTAGTGTCTGGATATGAACAGTTGACAATATTTTTGCCTCTTCTTCCCTATTGTTTCCCATTGCATAACATTCCCCATTGAGTCCTTCAACACTGAAACATCTTGGTCCAGAACAATTCTTCCAAAATCTGGAGAAGTTTGCAAATTCACAGTGTTTTCTCCCAAGGAAAACAAAATAAAATTGTGAAGTCTTGACAAAAGGAACTTCCATCCTCCACATAAAAGGAGGATAAAAGGCCCAAGATATAAGTGATAACTTTGTTGTAGTCCAAGACGCAGAACTCTATTATTAAAACAGTTTATTTATTAGCATGCTCTTGTAATGAACCAAGTACATCAGATGTGGGCAAAACTCTACTAAGCAGGTACAAACTGAATAATAATGACGGGAGGCAAGTAGCTTGACATTCAAATTACTGGCTAGACCTGCTTTTAGTGCTGCTTTGGCTCCATCTCTAAATAGAACAAAGTAGGTTTGAACATTTTCTTTACCTTTTCTTAAGGGAAGTTGGAGATACCTAGCTGAAATGGCTGATAAAACTAATGCTGATTCAGTTCAAATTTCTTGGTGCTGAAATCACAGTTTTAGGAAAATGTGGCCTTTAAGTAAAAAGAAAAAACCTTGTAGGAAAACTTAACTTTGGACAGTCTTTCAGTCCTCCCATACCTTCTCCTTTACAGCCAACTGTGCTGCTGTCTCCTTTACAACACTTGTCTCAGTAAAGAATATAGCTTGTTGAGTTTGTTTGATTTGTTGGGGGTGTTGGTGTGTTGTTAATTGGCTTACAAACCACCGCAAGTTAGCATATGTTTGTAGTTTTTTCTATTAGTGCTCTTCCCGCAATAGAAATTTGGATCCCTCCTAAAGACCTCCAGAAATGATGACAAAACAGCTCGTAATTTTTTTTTTGGTGGGTCTAAAAGCTAATCGGGTGCAGTTCTGTCTTATTTTTTGTTTTGTGTGTGATGTTTTAGATTTTCTTTTATCCTAATAATATTTGTCTAAATTTGAAAACAGTCTTGGTTGAATATTTATTTATTTTTAAACATGAATGTTTGTGTTTCATGACCATAAAGGCTCTGGAGAAACAGGTTTTTCCTTCCTCTCCTTCCTCTACCTGAATTGTTGAACTTCAGATCCTTCTTCATAGCATTTCAGTTTTGAACTGGTGCTATGCTGGCTGACTAAGCAAGTAAGAGGTATTTATTGCTGCTCCCTGACGATACTATGTAGGATAGGTACATATTTGAAAAGCAAGAGGTAAAACTACTTCAGAGCACAAACAGTGAATCAGGCCAGATTCTGACTCATTTTCTAATGTTGAAAAGTCTTTACTTGTTGGACTTCAATAGGACTTCTTTCTTGAGTAAGCATTACTCATGGTGATTAAAGGCTCAATTTTTCCTGCCCTGTGTTATGTAATTAAAATTAGGCAAATAATTCAGCTATCCAAGACAATGCAGATTGTGAATGCAATAGTCAGTTGTCTATTTCACAACTTCAGTATCTTCAGAGTACATATCTTATTTCCTGAAGAAATAAACGGAACAATTTGAAATAATGAATACATTTAAGACTCTTAACAATTTCTTTGTGAACAGTAATGGACAATTGGTTCTGAATAAATTATTTGCCCATTTCCAGGACAGCTCTTCATCCCTCCTGCAGTCACGTTCCATCTTTTGTAGCCTATGGGCTTTACATGAAGAGGTTATCAGCAATCTGCTGCAGAGTCCTTCCCACTCAGTAAATCAAAGCCTTGCTCTTCTCTGGTCTCTTTTCACAGACAGATGATTCCAGCCTCCTTCACTTCCCAGCAGGAGAGATTAGTTAAATACTTGTCTATAGCACCTTGCCACGTTTTAGCACTGTTTACACAATTCTGAGGGATTGTTTTCCTTCAGTCAGTGATGGTCACATGTGCCTGCTGAGGACTGGGTATCCTGTCCATTACTGACTGCTCACAGAACCTCCCTAACGAGCCAGGACTTGAAGAAAAGTATTAAACTTCAGTGAATTGGTTCTTTTTTCTTGCGATATTGTCTGCAAGCAAATGAATATCTTAGTTCAGTAAACTGAATGATACAGGGTTTTGTGGTTATCTTATGCAGTTATTAGGGGTGGAAGATTGAAAACATAGTGTTACAAAGGCGATTTTTTTTTTTTAAAAATACTGCTTTGAGAAAAGTTGTGTAGTCAGTGGAGTTCTTAAATTACTCAGAAGGTGCATGGAAGTTGATAGAAGGATTCCTATTGACTTTACTGGGATTTGGATCAGACTTGTCAATGTGAATCAAGAATTTATGGGAGACTGAGCAGAAGTGTGCAGGATTTTAGTGCAGATCCTTTCAAATTTCTGAGTTAATTAGCAGGGCAGATCATTGTCTTGAGTAGTGCTCAGAGTAGGACAGAAGTAGGTTTCTCACATGTTTTCCATCTCTGATGGGCAACATTCCACCTTGTCCTCAATGCCTTTTCTCATGGGCACCACCAGCTTCCCTGAGAGACAGGTAGGCTGTGTCTGGCTTGGGGCAGCCTCACAGAGGGCAGCCCCTCAGCCCCTCTGCCTGCTCCTTGACACCTGCACCCAATGCAGCTTAAAAATGTGGAAAGACATGGTAAGGATTGGGGTGATGATTTGTTTCACCGTGGATTTAAAGGCTTTCATCAAACCATTAGGAAGATCAGGCATATAGTCCCGTTCTGGGGAGCAAGGGTGTGCTTCTGGGAACACCTGTGGGTTGGGAACAGCCATGTGAGGAGCAGGTCATGGCAGGGGGACAGTGTGAAGGTGTTCGATAGCAGGGGGAGTGAACAGAGAGAGGAGGTGCAGAGAGATCAAGAAAGAGGTTTGTTCTCTGGAGAGCAGCACCCTGATGCTGCTGCTTTGCTGGCTGCAGAAGTGTCCCTGGGCTGTGCCAGGCAGGTTGGCCATGGCCATGCCGCTGCTCCCTTGGGCTGCCGGGTGCCCACAGCAGGGAGTGTTCTGTGGGCTGTATGTGGGCTCTTGGAGGTGACTTGAAGTCATCTTTACATCTTTGCTGTGTACTGCTTGGGTTTGTCTTTACATTTATTAACTTCCCTGATCAAAAACTGCCCTTGTTTTCTAGAAGGGTATGATCCACAGAGATCTCCTGAGGACTGTGGAAAATCTGCAACAGACACAAAAAAGGCAGGACTTTAAGCCAAACCAATATTGTCTTCCCTTTCCCAGGAGAAGGAGGGGCTCATTTTACAGTGACATTAAGAATTCATTCCCTTAAATGAGATATGTCACCTTGCCATTTTAACTTGATTCATTAAAATAGTGGCTCATTAGTTATTCCCTTGTGCAGTATAGAATTTGCACATTAAAGGCATATGCATTTCATGTGCTTACTACATTCAGGATAAATTTCGAGCCATCCTGTTTGAAAGGAAAAAGTGTGGGTTTTGAAAGAGAAAAGGTAGAAATTCTAGTTATCTGATCCTCCTTACCCACATAAGTCTTTTCTAATCTGTTCAGACCCCTAGTATTTTGTTTTAGAAACTCAAGCTACGGAGATACAGGGCCCACTGAAGTAGTGCTGATCTCTTTCCAGATGTGTGATTGATGTGTATTCTCTTTTATGCTTTGGAGTGTTGTAATAGAGATTTCCCCATTCTTTGCTTAGTCTTACCATGAAAATTATCACCCCTGAGCTGCTAAAATACCTAAAATCCTGGACAGGGAGGAATTCTGCCATTGTTCAAAAGTGAGAACACACTCCCTGGAGAGTGGGGATTTGTGATTACCTGGTGTCAGCCTGGCTGGAGAAAGACATCTCCAACCACATTCCAAACATAAACTTCTTCCCTAAATGGACAGATCCTTCCATTCTTCAATGACACATTTTCAGGCAAAAGCTGTGGTACAGTTTAGAGGGTTTTACCATTACCCAAGCTGTGGGAAAGCATGAATCAACCAGAGGAGAGTTGGCATGAGACGGGAGAAGTCCCTTGGCCAGTGTAGTGAGCCCTCTCTGCTGAACTGGGGAGGAAAGGGCAGTGCTGTGCAGCCTGCCTTCTTCCTCCTGCCCTCAACTGTGGGCACACACATCCCTGCAGGACTTTGGCAAGGTTCACTGGAACACTGGAAGGGCCACAGCTCCCAAAGGTCTCAGAGTGTTGGGTAGGTTCCTCGAGCCTTGCTCGAGAATTCAACGTGGTGGTGGGAAATTTCAGCTAGGAATGGCCAAGAGGAGAAACAATATGAAAATACTAAATTTGTTTGAAGAGCTGAATGGAATAGACTGGAAAGATATTTGATTCTTTTCTGTAATATTTAGGCTAGTTCCAGACCCCAGTTGATGAACTGCTTCCATATTCCTGGAATTTGAGGGCAGAGCTGTTGTTCATTTAGCGGTAAATGCTAGCGCTGGATGGAAGGAATGCCATTCCTAACCAAAGTCGAAGTCTAATCCTTTGGTTTCACTGGTGACTCAGATTACAATAATTCAATACGGAGAACATTCATTCCTCCTCCCCCCTTTTCTTACATTACAAATGGCTAGTAAAAGAAATCTAGCTAAATGCTGATCCTGCTTAAAATGCAATTAAATATATCCACATTCCATCTCCTGTCTTGCCTGTGATTTTCTTGTATGCAAGAAACTCAGCTCTTTTCTTCTTACTTTGTCAGTCTCTCTCCAGCAGTATCCTCTGTGCTTTCAAGATGCTTGTACTGTAAACTAATTTTTCAAATTCCAAACAAGAAGCTCTTTCCCATGCAATAAAGTTCCATACAAATATAGCTAATGTCAATAAAGCTAAAAAGATATGTCAGCAAAGACCCAAACAGTCAATTTATTACAGTTAAACATCCTGCCCAGACAGTTTATTTACAGTCCAACTTGTTATATAAAACAATCCCTCTTTCCTTGATATCTTTTTTTTTAATCTCACAGTTTACAAATTATTGTCTTTCTCCTTGTATCCCATATGAAATACTGAATTCATTTGTGCATGTTCTATGACTGTAATCTTTCTGTTTCTTTTTAAAAAATTTCATTAGATGATCACTTGAAAGTGTATACCAAAAAAATCTGCTATTTTGCCTTTTAACCAAACCAAAGCTGTATCACAATAAATTTAAACAAATGAAAGATATTACTGAGCACTATCTCTTGTTAACAAAATCCCCCAAATGACTTAGAAATATGGTTTACAGAAACATATATTTTCCTTACTATCTTATATTTCACTATACCCTTTTTCCCTTGTAAGCATACACAGGAGGAAACACGCATAGCTCTTTCTATAGGTTTTCAGATTACATCTGCCTGGGGATAGAGGAAAGTACAGGCCATTGTGACAGAAAAAGAAAAGAAGGCAAGCTTGTCAAATATTGAGATACAACCCCAGCAACTCATTCACATTTGTTGTAAAATGGCTACTTTCAACTTATGATACAGACAAATCAAGCCTCTTTCAGGCTCCCAGAACAGCCTTTGTGTGACTTCCCAACTGTGTGCTTCACAGCTTCTAAATTGGCCCTCAAATATTGTTATGGGAACACTAGGAAGGAGACCTTGTATTAAATTACACTTTCAATCAGTCATCTACATCTGCTTGTGTTTGTCAGGGAAAACCTGGGACGGGTTGCAGCTCCTATCTGATGGAGTCTGCGTCTGTGAGCAGGTTCCAAGACACTTTATCTGGCACAGGAGGACCGTAAAGGCTTCCCTCCTTGTACCAGATCTGCTCTAGAGATACTAAATTCCTCCATGATAATGAGGTGTCCAGAATAGTAACAAGAGGCCAGAAGTGTGCTTTTGCTGGAATATCTGCTGACTGTGGGCAACTGCGAATACTCACCAGTGTACCTGAGCGAGCTCGGCCCAGGGTGAGCAGTGAAACCTTATCAGGTGCTGGATCTCCTGGGCTGTGTGGGAGAGGTGTGGGATTGCTGCATGTCTAGCACAGCTGTGACAGGCAGTGTGAGAGAAGGCTGTACAGCAAATAAGTAAAGCTATTTCTCGTCACAGTATTGTAGTCCCTGCATTTAAGGCTTTTTCCTGGGCTTTAATGCTGGTGGTAAGGAGTAGTTCTGCCTTCTGCTCTGCCATGTTTTGCATGCAAAATACTTGGAAAACAACACTCTTGTGCAGGTGCAGTTAATGTGGGTACTGCAGAGTACAAATAATTACCTGCCTGGCAAAGTGGATGGAGAAATACTTCCCATTCATGTCTTTGAAAGGTGGAGAGTGGGACTGTGGAAATTCCCTGAACTGTGTCATTTTAAGTTTTGCAGATGTTCTCCCCATGGCATTTTCCTCCCATCTCCGGTTTAGCCACAGCATGAAAATATTTTGACCAACACTGCAGACTCAGGAAAGGTCATACATGTACCTTCTTGTGATATGTTTTTCTAACCTCTCTACCTGCTGTGGGTAGTCTGTAACCTCCTGTGCTGACAAGTCTGCAGTGGCCAGGGCTGTGATGAATGGGATTTCATTAGCATTTGTGCAGCTACCCCTGAGAACCCTCAGAGGTGCTCTGGCCTCCTTGTCTTGCTGTGAACTTTGTAATGGCAGTAAGTACAGGCAGATATGTTGGAGATTCTCTATCCAAAAATTTTTCCCCGGGTAATATGGGTAAATAATGATTTGTATTGGAAATGGTAATGTATAATAATTATGGCTACAGTGTCCTAACTAGAAGGAAGAGTAAAACATCCTGTTATTGCCATCCCAATGTTCCACCTTTGAGTAGAGGTTGCTTCATGCGTGACAATGTTGTAGGGTTAGTTGGGACTCCTCCCTGCTCTCAGCATGGATGGGAAGGAAGACAGGGAGAAATACACAGACTGGCTGAACAACAGGTGTTTCTTCCTCATTATGAGAAAATGGAGCAGTCTGCCTGCAAAGGAAATGGATGGATTGAGTGTAATTTTCAAATCAAATGTACAATGTTTGGGGTAGACAAATGTATCTTCACTGCACCCTTGTTTGGAGCTAACAGATGGAATTGGTCCAAAACTCACCTAGCTGTGTTAGCTGTGCCCAGATGAGTAAACCTCTCCCCACCTTCCTTCTCTGGCTTCCTCCTGTGCTATTTTACATTGCATCATTTTGCACTTTTTAAATGGCAAAGGTCTGGTCTTGGGGTTTCCTTGCAATAATTAGGGTCAAACTGTTATTGCTGTGTTTGCCTGGTGTCTCTCTTAGCTTAGAAACAGCACTGCATTTAAAGACATTATTACTGGTGTCATATATTCAACAACGTCAATATGTTGGGGGTGTATTGGGGAAAGATTAATTGGTGCCTGCTCGTTCCTTGTTATCTTTCGTTGAGCATCCACTACTGACACGGTCTAACCCAGCTCAACCTTTCTTATGCTGACAGCTCTTTTTGTTTAAATTAAGTTTGTTTGAAATGTCAGGTCTGTGCTTTAACTTTGGACTCCTGCACTGTGGTAACATGATATGTGAATATACCTTAATTTCTTGTGCCATGTTGCCTCACAGTAGGAGCTCTGGGAGACAAGGTGTGAATGACAGTGGGAGACACGGAAATCTGACTAACTTGCATTATTCATCTAAAACTCCTAGAAATGAAAGAAGAGCTCCAAAGGACTGTCAGAGATTCCAGAGGATGGTATGCATTTCCATTATCTGGTAGCATTTATGTAGATTAAGGACTGAAGGTAGCTAAGGTAAAATAAACTGCCACCATAATTCTTGTGCTGCATGGCTTTGGGAGAGACAGGAGAAAGGTCTGCTTATGGTGAGAAAACTGGAAAGAGTCAGAAATTGCTCATCAATCTGACAACAGTAATACATATACCAGTCAAATTGTTGAGAGCTTAAGGATTAATAGCTTCTCAAAGCGGAGAGTGCAAAATGCAACTTTGTGCCTTCCCTGTGGGAGGAGATGAAGCTGATTTAAAAGGCATATTCTAATTTCATATATGTTCTGTGTAGGGATAGCAGCAAAAGTCCAAATACTTGTTAAGTACAACAGTTTCTTTAGGTGATGCAAAAATCTGTGCCAGAGTATCTGGTCAGCACGTAGGTCAGAGCCTGTCTCAGATGGAAATATGGGGCATGTCTCACAAAATTAGGTTCTCAAATACTGAAAATGGTGAAAGAAGTTTTTCCTTTACACTCATCTAACCAACGTCCCCTTGAAATTACTTCTCTAAAATGTGGGGTTCATTACTATTCAGCTTTTAAACCTAATTTGGTATAATTCTGAACTGAGTAATACTGATATTCCTCTTGGAAAAAAGTATTTTAGGAATCCATCTGAGCTTTATGTGATGCTCTCAATGTCCAGTTTGCTTACATTAAAAAAGTTTTCTTCTCCAGGGTTTCTGATGCCTTCAGAAAAAGGGGTATTTATATTTCTCTTGCTTTCATGGATTTGCCAGAAAGCTTTGGGATTTTGCTGAAGTTGTTCTAGGAAACCCCACTCACAACATGTGTCTTTAGCACCAGCTTATGTCAGGCCCTACTTAAAAACATCAACACATTCACCTAGAGTCATTGCTTCTTTGCTGAGAATGTTCTTGGTGTTCTTACGTTTCTTCTTTTTTAAAAAGTATCCTTGCACCGGGGGAACTAATATATTTTATATTACTACAGCCTGCTGCAGGCTAATATTCATAAACCAGGGATAAAGGCTTGAAAATGAAAGCAACAAAAAGGGCAAGACAAATAATTGATTCCTCCAGCTTTTGTCTGGGGACTTAAAACATTAAATATAACTTTGAGTATTCTCTAGAAAAACCAATTGTGGTGATAAAAGTAAATTTTTCCTTAATTGCCTTTCCTGACACAGGCCAATAATGCAATGACAGTCTGCTAAGGCCCAGGCAATAATTTCGTATCAATGAGGATGGCAGAAGTCTCACAGGCTCATCATGCGTATCCAAGTCTAGCAGCAGAGCAATTGGTTCCTCCCTACCTGATTTATCCTATATCTCTGATGATCTTCTCCATCTTTCACATGGTTGGAAAGATCTTGTGAAAGACACAGAGGCAAAAAGCTTCAAACTAGCACACTCAAAGACCTGATTTCTTTCTCTAGTCTTAGCCTTTCAGCAATAGGTGTCCTCACTCAGAAATACTGACACCTGAGCTTTCAAGTTGCTGGAAAGTAATTCACTGGAAATTGCTGTAGAGGAGCACTTGCATAGTCTGGTGTTTAAGAACTGGAGTTAGCTGAGCAGTTCTCAAGCATATTTAAAAGAGCAGAAGTATATGGGGTTTGGGGGTTGGATGGGTGTCTTTTTTGATTAGAAAATGTATACTCGACAAAAACTGTTGTTCAAATATTTTCAAAACTCTGCTTTCATTTCTCCAGAAATAAATTTGTGAGTGTGCCCACACACTCAGTCACCATTCCTCCTTAACCCCTGGAGTAAATATTTGTCTCAGTTTTCAGGTACTTGTATTCAAATGCTTCTTCTGCCAGAGTCAAATCAGTGACTTTACAGCACCTCACAGCTGAAAGGCTTATTTTCATTGCTGGTTAAAATCTTTCATTATTTGATGAGAGTTAGGAAGAAAATTTACTATTGTTTGCAGTTTGTCCCAATGTGAACGAGAAGTTTTCATTGCTGTTTTATATTTTGTCCCACTCTTATGAGTGTTTCCAGGGAACTGTTTTAATTTCGCCCCCCTGCCTGCCAAGGATAGAATCTCTGTTATTTTTTTTAATCCTCATAGCAACTAGTCTTGTTTAGGCTATACTAATCTATCTTGTGATGCTTTTAGATGACCATTTCAAAAAACTCTGGATCTCATGAAGAATTATTAGCCAGTAGTCTTTACATGTCTGCTTGTTTTTTCAGATGATTCACTGTTTTGCTTAGCAGAGTTCTGTGCTGCTCCTGTACTTCCTGCTGAAGAACAAATGAAGAGGAATTTTGCGGTAGGTAATTGTGTCATAGGGATGGCTGGGACATGCCATTAAAGCTCAGACTCATTTAGAAATGCAGGTAGGCCCTGCCCTGAAGAGTTCTCATTTCATGTGAGATCAGGAGATACAGGCAGAGAGCAGATGTGGAGCTCACACTGGTCAGTGCAGTAGACTTTGACCTGGGGGTTAAAGTCATGATGCAACACGAGTGATGCAGGCTCAGATATGCTGCATAAAGGTAAACCCACATCTTTACACTGATCACACAGGATGAAACCAGGAACATGCTAAAACTAACTGTTTAGGAGTTTTACTACAATGCAATGGCATATTCTTTCAAAGAGTTTATCATCTACTTTGGTGTGTTGTTTTTTTTTTTAATATATTGCCTCAGTTGTGAGATTGCTGTGTGATGATTTTATACTAAAATTGCAGCTTGGACTGAGATTCAAAGTGTAGGGATGTGCAAACCTAAACCAGTGAGGTTGGAGATTGATAGTTGAAATCACGTGTAATGCTCTGTTCATTCTTTGGCTGCAAATTTGAAGGATTTTAACTGAGGTTCACTTTTTTGTATGTGTTCAAATAAAAAAAAAGGAAAAAACCCCAAAGGTCAAAACTATGTAGCCATGAATGCAAGTGGAAGTGAATGTGAAAAGTTGGTTTTGTTCACACTGATTGACATTTGCTGCATTAACCTGCATTTTCACTTGACCCTGCAAGTAGTTCTAAACAGCTGAATATATGGAATTAAATCTGTAGCCAAGACTAATAAATTGCAATGCCAGGTTCTTAAGGTTCTCAGTAACTGTAAATCAGTAGAGCTGCAGAATTCAACTGAGCTGTGCTAATTTACACAAGCTGAGTATCTGACCTTTAGTCTTCATTAGCATCATTAACTTTTCTTAAATGATGGCAACCGGAATTTGAGAACTGCACCAAAATTAAGATAAAAAAAACCCCTCACACCTCCCATAGGTTAAACAAAAAATAATTTGACAGGTAATTAAAATTCTTGCAAAAATTATGACTACATAATTTGTTCTCTGCAGAAAATTAGCATATAATCTACTAATATCAAACAACAGCTTCCAACATATGCCGAAAGGACTTCTTGTTAGGCTAAAAAAACCCAGGAATTTGGAATGGTTTCCACAGTCATGTCATAAAAAAGTGTTATGGTATAGCTCTTTTTATTTTCATCTGCCTTAGACTGCATTCTAACACAAACAATTTGTAAGCCAAAAGAGTTTAATACCTGAGGAATTCTAATCTGCATATTCCCACCTTCAGACAGGTACTGCTTTCTCCATTTTATAAGAAACTTCAAAGCACTTCTTGGTTTCCCTCCAGTTAAAAGTTTGGGGGCGGAAGGGGGGTGTCACATGCCAGGTATTTATCTGTCTTCTCAAGCCAGGTCTCCAAGCTTGATATGAACATACACTTTCAAGTAAACCTATACAAACGCTTATAACTGTACAGCAGGCCAATATTGCTGTGGTTAAATTTGTGTTACTTTACTTTGGGGTTGTTCTGATTCAGGTTGAGAAAATGATGAGCAATGAAAGTCTGTTCAATAAGCTTATAGTGATGATCCCTTATGGTCACGCTCCAAAACAAACTATAACATATTCTGAACCAATTTCACTTTTCCTTAAGTTTGCCTATGTAGAAGACAGTTTTTAGGAATGGCCAAATACCAGTGTCAGCTTTCTGAGTCACTGCGGAACAGCTGTTGAATAGTTTGCGAAGTGTTACCTGAACAAATTTTTAATAAACAGCTATTCTTATTATAGGGTGCTTTTTTCTTCTTTCTTTTTTTTTTTTTTTTCCTGGAAGCTTCTTTTCAAGAAAGAAACATTTTACAATGCTTTGTATGCTAGTTTTCACTTGTATATCTTCTGTCTGGCAGACAGAGCAGTTAATCAAATCTATCTTCATTTGAAACTGGGTATTGCTGTAGCTCTCAATAGAGTATAGCTTCTTAGACATTGCTTGGCTTGTTCAGAACTGCCTTTGGCAGATTTAAAGTAGTAGCAGTATGCAAAGCAAGCTGTCTTGTTGGGACAGATGACTCTGCTATGACTGGATGTCTTTAGTGCACAATCATGTTTCCAAGGTGAAAAATCACTTTCCTGAATCAGATATTTTTTTATTATTTTGGCAGATGATCCTAGTTTACCAGACTGCTAATGAAAATAACCACAGTTCATTTATTTAAAAACACACTTTCTAGTTATGGAAATATATCCACAGACCAGGTGCAGCTCCGAACATACAAAATTTGCAAAACCTTTATCAGTCCTTGGAGAGGAAGAGCAAGTGTTTTTTGTTTTTTTGTTGTTTTGTTTTTTGGTTTTTTTTTGATCAGAAAATAGTGATGATCTGCTCGTTTGCCTTAGGAGCTTTTTTTAAATGTCTTCCTTGCTCTTACTTATTTCCTTGGGTTTGATGATTTGGTATTTCTAAGTAGTGGAATGTGGTGTTGTTTCTCTTTCTCAGTGAGCAGGATGATGATAATAATGTTGTCAGATGCATTTCCCGTTTAGCCCATACTAATGGACTGAATTTAGATTGTGTTGGATTCCCACCTTACCCATGAAAATGCATCAGCTGATAAGGAGTCCCCTTTAAATGGCATACCATGTAAGGAATGAACTGCTATCTGGTATGATTAGTGGGGAAGAATTTGAGCCCTAAAATATGATTATCACATCTGCATTTTAGACTACGGCAAAAATTTTGGAGATAAAGGCTGCTTTTTGTTAGTATTAAAGCAATAAAGGAAGATCTTAAGAGCTAGACTGCAGTTGTCACCTTTTTAGTGGCTCTTGAATCAGCCCTAGGGTGTGAAATATACCTTCTGAACAGATGGTCTGAGGTATATTTCTGCATTCCCTGATTCATTCTGTGAGTGTGTTATTGAGAATGAAAGCCTTGGCAAATCACAGCCATAGAGGCAGTCTCAGAGGTAGCTCATCCTGGTGTGTAATAAAGCCATTGATGTGATGAGGATTCAGCAGCAGCACACAACAGTCATTCCAGCTCCTTCATATGCACTTGCTGCAGAGTGAGGCATAAGGAACTCAGCTCACAGGGCTACCATTTTTATGATGCTTTGGGATTTCCTGCTCAAAGTCTGACTTGTTGGTGGGTGATCTTCTTACCATGATGGCACCAGTGTGGCGGGACGGGTACAGGAGGGAACACGGCCCAGGAGTTGCACATAAATTATGATATTCAGAGATACCAGATGTTTGCTGCAATAGGTGATGATGGTGTGTGTGCAGCACCTCCAGCCTGCTTCCTGTGTGTCTGGTTGGTCCTGTTAAGCAATGTGTCCATGTGTCTAAGGAGAACTTGCACATCCTGAATCAGTCCCTGTCCTCCATGTCCTAGTAATGTGTGCTTACCTTGTGCAGTGAGCTGACCTGGGTCTGGAAAACCTCTTCAATAGAGTACAAATAGAGAAAGAAATGTCTTTAACTGTAGCTCCTCAGACCTGATCCCTTGCAGCCCTCTTCTGTGACAGAGGTGTCCACTTGTCTCTTTGTGCTCCTTTATGTCCATTTAACTCTGCCAGACCCTTTTCTCTGTTCCACTCTTTTTCAAGCATGCTCTGCCCATGCTATGAGACCAGCCTTTTTACCTAACACCTTCTTGCTGTGACGAATCTCAGTGCAGAACACAGAGGAATGTTGTTTTAACTTTACTCTGTTCAGTCTTGCAGTGATTCAGTGGTTGGTGTTTGTCTCAGGAACAAGGTGAGGAGTGGGCACAATCTGTTAATGTCTAACACAGGGGAGAGAGTAAGACTGCATAAATCAGCTCTCCCCTGTCACTTCTGCTTTTCACTCCCTGCCCCAGGGATCCCAGCTGTCCCAGGGACATCACATCTGGCACTTTGTTGACATACAAAATGTCAGCAGAGACTAAAACTAGAGATGTTGACTGAGGTCCCTCTTTTATCAAAGAGTTGCAGGGACAGCTCTAGGGTCCTGGAGAATAACAATTATTGTTTGGTGGACTCTGTCTGCTGACTTCTCTCAATTAATCAGTTCCTTCTTTCGAACTGGAATGAATCCCAGGTTGCAGCCGTTCATACCTCGAAGATGTCTTTGTTGCACGTTACTTTAAATATCAGTACTCTGTGAGTGCATTGTTTGATTTCATGAAAATTAATGCTCTACATCCAGAAAGAAGTAAGCAAGAGGGGCAAAACTGTAGCAGCTTCATGTTGTTTTGAGTGTGATCAGAAGGAGATGCAAGAGCAAATGTAACACTGGTCCCTTTGTGTATGTACATAAGAAAGTTTTCCCATGCTGCCAAGAGTTGGATTTTGTCATATGTTTGTGACTAGCGTGTCTACAGATCAGATTTAGGTGTTTTCCCATATATTGAAATATCATTTCATGGCTCCTTTCTTTTCCTCTGTTTTGTTCCATGCTATAATCCAGCACAGGGTGTGCCAAAGATTTAGTCAACAGTCCAAAACAAATAATAAGGCTATCTGGTCAGATTCTATCATCATCTGAGTCAGATTTGTGCAACTTGATTAAATCAGGGCATATACAACACATTAAAATACATGGCCTGGTAGAGGGAGAGGTACAAGCAGGTCACAATTCATTCCCAACAAATGAAAACATTCAGACCCATGAATAAAAGATAGACTTGATTAATGCAGAGATTTAGTAAATCATGCAATGCTACGTATCCTGCATCAAAAGAAATTCCTGGGAATGAGCGTACCTTAAATGACACCTGAATGTCTCCCACGTCCCATTAACTGTTTCTCTCTTTAGCACTGGCAGAATAGTGTATAAAGAACTTGCAATGTAGTGCATAGATCTTGGAAACCATAATGCAAGCATTCAGCTTTACTTGTGTGGGAAATCACATTTGTAAAAGTTTGCGGATCCAAATAAAAAATGGCAATATTAAAGTGAAGAAAGGAATGAAACATGTAATTAATCTTTCTGAACTAAGTTTAAAATACAGGAATAAAAAATTTAAGCTTTTCTTTAGCTTGCACATTAACAGGTGTGATTTAACTCACTCATTGAGGATGTGATGTAGAAGTGCCAGAAAATATTTCTCTATTGGACTTCTACTGCATCTCACACAATTGAATCAGAGGGTTCGTTAACTATAATGTCTGCCTTTTCACTGTGGAAGAATTGTTAGCAAAATTTGTCTCCTTGAGACAGTCCCTCTCCATCTTGTACCCATCGTTCTTTAAGCCATTATTTTAACTTAAGCTTTTGTACTTATTCTGGATAATTCACTTGGTCTCTACGGACATTCTCCCCTGACTCCTTGGTTGCTGGAAACAGATTTAGTACTGACAGGCAGAGTCCCCTGTAGGTGTGGGAAGAAAGACACACCTCATATAGATAAAACCCAGAAGTTTTTATAAGGTAAGGTTATAGGGTAGTAAGAGATCACCTTAAGGAAGGGTCTTTCTACTTGCTTTGAAAAAAATACAGGCAATCGTGCAATGTAAGGTAGTATTTTTAAAAGTTAGTCTGACAAAGTATTTGCCCAAGGCTTGCATCTAAGAACTGCATGCTTCCCACTCCAAATAACTGTGAGGATCATCAACTTTCGTTTCAGGAGGGTTCTTGGTAATGCCCACTTCAAACTGTAACATTTTGAGTTTTTCACTGGAGTTTCACCAAATAAGACATTTTCTATGAAAGCATAATGAATTTAGTGAAAGTTGACAGAAAAAAGTGGTTATCAATATATTTTTACTTTTTTTTAAAAAAAATAATAATGTATTTTGACTTTCTGCTATTTTAAAATATTTTGTTTGTATGCATTGGCTTTTGTATTTACCTTACTGAAACTAAACATTAGAGTTTTTACCATATGCAAAATTATGTTCATTTTGGACCAAAAGTAAGAGCCCAAATTTTAGAGTTTCAAGAGACATAAAAGTTCAGTTGTGCTGGAAAGAGGAGACTGGGCTTGAAAAGATAGATTTTGGAGCCGTTCAATACTTGAAGGTTGTGGCCACTTTGCTTATGAAATCATCAGACCTTTGTGGCTTGCTTTGTAAGTCCTATCCAAATAAACACGATTACCAGATGCCTAATTTGTATATGTCATTACAGACATGAAAGGTGATGCAGTTGCTTAATGGTGTTACGAGAGCAGTCTCCTTCCTGGAGTTCCTTTGCATGGCATGGCAGTAGTAATTCCATGGGCTTGCTTTAGGATTGCAGGGTGACTTTTTAGCTTTAGTCAGGGGAAAAAAAATTGCGGGCCACTGTCTCCACTACCAATTTTTATGGGAATACAAGGTAATTTAATGGATTTTTATGTGACAGACATGATGGGAATGATGAACAGAGTGAGACACTGCCGCCTTAAAAGTGTTTTTCCTCCTAATTGTTCTTTAGCTACAGGGAGCAAATTTAATTCTAAGTTTCTGGTCTTTGAATTTATTCTATAACCACAAAGCAAATATCAGCCAAACAAATAGGCAGCTGTACTACTATTTAGTGTGTGGCTTTGCATCTTAGGGTGAGTCCTTGCTTTGTGCATTTAGGGACATCTAGTAATGGCAAGCAAAGTCAATGCTCCTTTATTGTGCTCTTTGCTCCCCAGCATTTGAGAGAGATTTCCCGTCACCATGTTGTTCCTCAATTCATCCATCTGCAGCCTGCTCCTTCTGCCTCACATTGGTGATGAATTATACTCTGCTTCCTCCATCTAATCCTTTTCATTTATTTATATTTTATGAAGGAAACATAAAAGACTCCTCATAAAAATCCAACTGTTTTTGATAAACCTTGTCATGTGCAAATAATGGAGTCTTGTCAAGAACAAGCCTTGCTGGAAATTTATGCCTTCTAATAATAATAACAAGAGAGAATCAGGAACAAATAAGAAATATATTGAATTGGATTCAGAGAATGTTTATGGTTTTAAATTGGTGGCAATAAAGTATTTTTTATCTAGAAATGTTTTAACATGTTAGTTTAATTCAAATACCATGTTGTGCTTGAACTCTGCAGTATTTAGCCTAGCAGAGCTATGAAAAAGCATCTTGTACTTTAGCACAATAGAGCAGACAGACTTCTCCTTCCAAGGTTTGGTGGTGGAGAGAGGAAAAGATATACCTGACTTATTAATATAAGAGGAAGCAATCCAGAGTTTGGAGCAAAGAAGCAAAGTGGTGGTCAGCTGAGGCCTCTCTGTGGGCTAGCAAAAAATGGTAGGGGCACTGAGGTTAAAGAAAACAAAGGCAGATTTTTATTAGAATGTTATTTTTTTTCTTCAGCAGCAAATTTTCCTGGCCAGAATCAACTTGTCAGGAGCAGGAATATTTATTGGTTTTGACTGCTAAGGCTGTGGATATCAGGAAGGGCACAAGAACAATTGGTCATACGCAGGTAAACTTAATATCTAAAATAAGATATGATTGCCTCTTGCTGTAATCTTCAGCTATCTCTTTGCTGTATGACATTTTATTTTCTATTATAGTTTTTACATGGAGACCAAAACTAAACAGAATGTTAATTGTTTGCTGATGAGACCAATTAGCATTTTATAGTACTTTACAAATGTCAGGGAATGAATGGGATTTCTCAGGAAGAAAACTTTGTGTTCAACTGGCAGAGTCTAATTCAAACAAATGTGTCCCTTTAATGAAGGGGTTTCTTAGTAACACAGCTAGTTCTCTGAATATACTCTCTGTGCATCTTCACAGAACTGATATTTATGCTCCCATGAGTGTTACTCTTTACATGAAATACTTGTTTTACATCTTTTCAGGAGTGAGAATCTCTGTAATTCCCTTTCAGGTAACGTAACATAACAATCTGTCACGTTGAACTACTGCTAGAAATAATATTAGAAAATGAAGAAACAAAGACAAAAAAATATTTTTCAATTTAGAAAACTAATTGTCTCATTCAATACACTTGTTCCAAGTTATGTTTGGTAAATATTGAAGGTTTCATAAACAAAGGCATGAAGAGAAAATTTGCTTTCAGGGGATATTAATGTTTTAGTTTAATTTAATTCTGGTGTAGAACAAAGGCCCTTTCTGCCTGTTTTCCCACCTCCTTATTCAAAACTTCCTTGGCAGACTGGGCTGACACTCAGCCCCTGGGCTTGGACTTTGTGAGATAACACAACCATTGCTGAGCTGGGCAGTTGCCAATCAACCAAAGGAATAAGTTAATGAGAAATCAGTCAGATTTGAGGGAACTGGTTCTTTTACACTTCATCAATTACCATTGCCTATAAACCAGTGGGACTTAAACAACATTTGACAGAGATACTCTGTCACTGGTTTTGCCTGGCTCCAGCTGACATCAGTTGTAATGTGTTATACGGGACCAGAAGAACCAATCAGTTTTGCAGTGCTGTCAAAAAATGATGACCTTTGTAAGAATGATGCCCCAAAAGGTCACAATTTCAGTTTCGTAGTTGACTTTACAAAGGCAAGTTCAGGTTTTGCAGGTATCAGCCTTTATAATGAGGTTAGTGACAACCTTCCAACAACATGTATCTTATGACAGATCTGGCATTTTCTTTTTTTCCAAGATTTGACATAGGTATCTGTATTATCCTGTTGCCAAGTCTTCGTCTCTGGCATATATGTAACTTTTAAATTTTCTTCAGAACTGATGACACCCTCCCCGTTACTTTTCTTCACACCATGAATCCCTGAAATAGCACATTGATTTTTAAACAGAGCTTGGAGTAGTTGGGTATTTCACAGTAGTATCATTTTCATACTGCTCTGAATAGGTTTAGATTTCTCCCTGTCTGAATTACGCCAATGCAACCGGAAACGGAATAGAGGGCTGGCAGAGTTTTCTGAAGGATTTTACTCCAGGTATTTCCAGTGTGACCCTTAAAGTCAAAAAGTGAATTGCCAATTGGGTGTTTGACAAGGACCATTTATCTCTTGTGCATGATGATACGTGAGACATTACTTAAGGAAAGAGAATTGTAAATCTGAGTGACCTGTGGGACTTGGTCAATGTATACAAGCCGTAGATTTCTTGCTGCAGAAGGAAATTAATCAAAACCAATAATTTGGGCGTGATTATTTGTATCTTGACAGATTATGTATTCACACTCTTGAGACAGACTGGTGGCTTTTTTTGTAGATTAGGAGGAAGCAAGCAGGGTTGCTGGTTTTATTGCTGTTTCTGCAATTGCATTAATTTTTGAAAGATTGCTATCTAGCATCTTATTTCTAAGCCTAATGATGCTTGGATTCACCAGCTCTTTCCCAGTATTTAATGAACAGAATCTATGAATATGTGAACCTATGAATCTATATGGGAACTGTATGAATCATAAAACCAAAAATTTCTGATTCAAAAACTGGTTGATTTTCTTTATTTCCTTGCTTAGGATGAGAATAATAATATACATAAATATTGTGTAGTCTGCAGCCTAGAAATTCTTTATTGTCTAATTCTGAAATCTGATAACACTTTATTTCCACATACATAGAGGACACTTGAAAAGACAAGTTGTATCAAGCAGCAAGAAACAGCAGCTACCTTTACTGTTTGTTTGTTTGTTTGTGTAGTGATTTAATGTGGAATATCCTAATAACTTGACTTTGGTAGTATGATATAATCTTCATGCAGTAATCCTACTTATGAGTCACAAGAGCCCGTGAAAGTATAATAATTAAAATTCCATATGAAAAAGGAAGTTAAATGTGTTAATTCTGAATCTGTAGGAACTTCATAGATTTTACTGAAATAGCAATTTTGGAGCACTTTCCTCCTCCACCCCAGTCCCCACTGCCTTTCATGGGTCTAACAATGTTTCATTGGAAAACATTTGCTTTTTCTGTGACCTTGGCTTAATCCTCCCAGCCAGCCCAGCTCAGACTGCCCTGGGCACTGGGCTTTGGAGCTCCCATGTCTGTTTTGGGTGTTTGTGCTCAACAACTGCAAGACAAATTTGGACTTTGTGAACCTAAGGAAAGACCAGATGGTTTAAATAAGCCTTTAAATGCTAAAGTTTATTCTTATGATGTATACAGATTCAGGACATTAAATATGTTGATAATCTCATTCCAAAAAATCCCTTTGCTCATCTGCAAGGATTTGGCCAGTATGTCAAGTGCCAAATTTGGAATACACATGTCTTGCCTTTTTATACAGCTGCAAATAAGATATGCTGCATTACACTCTCCAAAATAAAGTCTGAGTAAGGTCTCTCAGCCTTAGCCCTAGTTTTCTTTTCCTCCTCCAGTACATGGCTGTAATAACTCATGGAGTTTATTCAGTCAGCATTTTAAATACTGTGTGTGTCCCCTTCCATCATTCATAATATGAGATGATGAAAAGCACTGTAACTAATTTTATGCAACACAATGAAATTAAAAGCTTTTGGTATTGCCGTACTGCAGGTATAAATCTAACTAAATGTGGTGTTGGAGAGAGATGGACTGTATAGGTAAGTGTTAGAATAATTTAAGGTTATTCGGCTTTTTTCTATGGATGTCTCTTCTTGTTTCTTCACAAAGACCATAAGTAATTGTGTGGTTAATAAAGTCTTTAAGTGTCTGAGCTTGCAGTTTTCTACTGCCTCTATTCATTAGCTAAGAAAAAGTAAAGCTAATGGAAAACAATCCATTTCAGTGAAACTGTAGATTTGCTTACCCATCATAGCAAAATGTTAATTTGTGTAATATTTTAGTGTCACATTAACTTATGTCAAGTACAGTGCAACTCATGCACTGATACATTTCAGAGAACTGGACAAAATATCAGATTTATATTCTTATATTTCAATTTTATCCATTAAATTCTACGTGTTTTTTATAATCTGGATATTAACAAAAATGTTGCTTGAGGTCTGGAGGTCTGCTTTGTGCTTATACAGAAACGTTTACATGAGTTAGGATATATATGTAGTTTTTCCACCTCCCTTGTGCATCATTATTTATGTACTATGATATTCATTTCTCCCAAATACAAACCTTGCCCCTTAACAGTATTGCTCTTTCTACTGTTCATAATATGATATATGATATTCTCTGTGTTATTTCTTACTGCACATCAAATGGATCTTCACTCATTTTTACAGCATTGGAGTTACTCTCCTGAGTTAATTTTTGCATATATCTTCTATTCAGTTTATGCTGTATAAGGTTTTTCTGCCACCAAGCAGCATGTGGAAGTCATGAAGAAGACTTATTCATGAACAGGTTAAGGGCCTTCTCACACTTAGTCTTTCCCAACAGAGGACAAAAGGATTTTCTCTTCTCTTTGTCTCATTACACTGCCTCTTTCATCTTGGAACTGCAGTTACTTGGAAGTGTGTGCTCCTAATCTATCCAAGTTGCTCTAAACTTTATTGCTCTCACTTTGTATTTACAACTATTTTCCCTCCTCTTAACCGGCATTTAGTGTTATCATCAGTTATTCAACTGGAGCCATACTTCTTCAAGGTTGTTTAGCATTAAAAGAAAATCTTTTCCTCAATTAGCTCTCTGATTTCCCCTTCCCAGACTGCCTCCCTGCTTCCCCTGCCTTGTCTGCTCTTATTAAGAGCAATCCTGATATGGATATGGAACATCAACTCATTTCCCAGCACCTGCTTAGGTGTGTTTTCTGTCTGTCTGGGAAACCCAAGGACTGAGGTGCTCACACAGCTTCTGGGCCAGCATCAAGGGCCACGTGGAGGAGTAATATGGGTGCTCTGGACAGAGCAAAGGTTCAGAAACCATCTGCAGGAGCCCTGAAATCTCAGCCTATGCCAGCAAGAAAATACCCTCTGGCTTCTCTACCCATAATTTCTATTCAGAGCTCCCTAAATTCAGATGAGAAAGAAGTTCTGTTTCTTTTATATGTCTAAGATGATCCTTTCTCTCTGTTTTGAATGTTAAAAAGTTTAGAGTCAAGGCTGATAGTTCTGGCTAAGCCTTGGCTCCAATGGACAGGCTCAGTACAGTCTTTCTTCCACACTTCTGCTCGTGCAGGATTTCGTTATGCTGCTGCTGTTATTG
Organism: Pseudotriccus pelzelni; assembly: GCA_035584735.1. Taxonomy (NCBI): domain Eukaryota; kingdom Metazoa; phylum Chordata; class Aves; order Passeriformes; family Tyrannidae; genus Pseudotriccus; species Pseudotriccus pelzelni. The sequence goes on from JAWMRA010000009.1 coordinate 18,286,778, forward strand.
CCAGGGTTGGCTCTGAGCCCTGTGTGCAGCAAGCAGACATTTCTAGTACTTGTTTATCTTCCAGCACTTTCCTTCTATTGCTCTATCTCACTCAATTTCACCCAACATTTCCCCCTTTCTTATTGCAGGCAAGTAATTCATGTAGTTATGCATCTTTTCAATGAGGAAGCTTTCTGAGCAATCCTTTCTCTGCAACAGAAAACTTTAAAAACTTTCCTGATATTAAATGCTCAGTCAAGTGCAGAGTTATCTCTCTTCAGCTGTGCAAACAAAAAACCCTATTTTTTGGGGGGTTAGAGAGTGCAGAGAAGTTTCTGTTTAGTTTATTGGTTATTTCAGGACATGATGGATGCAAAACAAAAGAAATCTCATTTTACTGAGGGAATGTATTTTAATTGCAAATACCATTTTAAGTCAGTGTTCTGAAAAGTAACGTATTTTAAGATGCAAAACCATTGAGTGAGGACTCCAGGAAAAGCAGAGTAAAGTAGCTTGACAAAATGTTCTATCCCTCCCTTCACCTTTATTTTGTATTTCTGATTTTATTTTTATGCATGGAACATATATTTCTTTTAGGCATTTTTCAGTTAAGAAATAAAATTTGTAAAGTGTTGCTAGCAGTTGGTTTCCTTCCAACCATTTTGAAAGGGTGTCCTCTAGTCAGCTTCTGGAAAGACTCTAGACTTCATCACATTTCTTAGTCAGCTTTGGCACTCTGACCTGAAAAATCAGGGTAATTTTTAGTATGTCATCACTATCAGGTCTATGACTTTATAGGAAAATACCATGACAACTGAACTGTGTTAATTGCCTACATTAATGAGCTCTCTTAGACTGCTAAGCTTTCTATTATATGCATTGTTCTACTTGTTTTCAGAAAAGGAGCACCATAGTTTTCACACGAGTACTGTTGTCTCCGTTCTGAACTGAATTGTACAGGTTGAATTTTGGTGGCTCTTGTAAAGCAGATACTAGTAGTTAGTTTTGGGCAAAAGGCTACGTCTAGCATTTTCTGAAAAGCAGAGTCTAAAATGAACTTAAAATGTTAGATCAGACAGTTAAGCCTTAAAAAAAAAACCAACAAAACATTCTTCAAGCTAATATAATTTCACTGTTTGCTGTGTATACCTGACTGTATTTCTCATATCACAACCCATTTTAGGACTGTCAGTAGTATGTGTTGTCTAGAATGGACGAACAAATCTATACTTACAACATTGTTAGGATCAGCCAAAGATACCGGCAGTATATTATTTCCTTTTGTGCTTTTGCAGGGAAGTGACAGGACTCATGACCAAGGTCAGGAGAAAGAAAATAGGAGTCTGTTGTGCTTCTTTGGGACCTACTGGGAAGCAATAAGTGAATCCAGTGCAGTACTCTGCCTGTTGGCTCCTTTTAAGGCAAGCTGAACTTTCAGTCCCCAAAGTCACTAGTGTTGAAAATTGTGATATAGGAGATACAACATTATCTTTTACTTTCACAGTCATGAGTTTACCTTCGAGTGCCAATGATGTTATTTTGGGGCCGTGACCCAGCCAAAAGTAAGAATGACTTTATCAGAACATCAGCACTGCTGGAAACGCCTGACTACTGAATTTCTGATGCCGAGTTTGATGTTGAATAACAACATTGTTCAGTAAGAGCTATTTCCTTGAGGCTTACTTACAGAAGTGTTTGGGACATGGTGGTTTCTGTATTAGCATTTTTGTAGTGAATACTCTTCATTGTAACTTGTGCAATTTATCACCGCAGTTGACTTTTCCTTCTGCAATTCACTGTAGAATGAGCCAGAAGAAGAAATAAGCATGTAAAGATTAAACCAAATATGTTATAAAATATTTAGATGCATACATACTGCCATTCCATTCATCACTGATATGCTCTGAATACAACAGGACCAAGTATGACCCCTGTTATCTCTAAATATATTTCATTAATCAGTTTGAAGACACTTTATAACATCTCCATTTTATCTGCCCCCTGCTAATTTATTTCCTACATCTGGATAATGGGCTGCCTGAGGTGGGTTCTCTCTGCAGAGGAACTTCATCTCTACAGGGTAATAAGATCCTTGTCCAAGGCTTTATCAACAGAAGATTCATAGGTGACCTTAATAATTGTGCCAATGTATCCAAGAAAGCAGAACTAATGAAAAGTCTGTGTAGCCTTTTCAGGCATCAAGGCAAAACAATAGAAGTTTAGAGCTAAATATTTGCTGGCTATAAAGCCACAGTTTCAGAGTTTTGAAGTCAAAAGTGTTAGGATTTAGACTTGTCATATAGACAAGTTAGCTTGATGTTTGGTGCTTACATATCTTTTTCTGAGTCCCCCAGGATACTGTCACTCCAAATGAAGTCAGTCACCTGTACATCAGTGCCTTGACTGCTTTCTCAGGTTTGTGTCAGATGTATAAAATAGATTCAAACTCTTGCTATGCCCTTTGCTTCTTTGGCAGGCTGACTGTGTATCCTGGGACTGGCAAAGACCTGAAGAAAAGTGTGTGTTCTGCAAGGTAAGAACATCGCCAACAAACTGCATATTTTTTAGCTCGTGAATTATATTTTGATTGAAATATGTAGTGTGAAATCTGTATTTTAGTAGCATGGAGTTTTTTCTAGTAGGCAAATAATGAAGGCATGTGGGAGCTCTGTGGTTTTACATGGATAACAAAAGACCAGAAAAACCCCAAACCCTTGTCAGTCAATGGAATTCATACACAAAGATTGGAATCACAGGTTGATATTTCAATTTATACCATGAAGTACTTTAACATTCATGCACTGAAGTGTTTGTGGGTGGTCCTGGGCTATTTTGTTTTATGTGAAGATGATGAGAACAAAGTGTGACTAAAGCAAATCACTGGTATCGCTCATAACATTCCAAGCTAGTCAGTGAGGCTGTTGTTGCAACTTTGAAATAACAAGGAATTACCCTCCAGAAGTACCTGATCAGTGGACGGAGACCAGTTCCAAGCCTAAGCTCATAATTTTTTCGTGTGTGTTCCTGGAGTATCTTGAGCTTAGAGCGAGATCAAACCTCCTTTTTTATAGCCCAGTTCATATTAGTTTATTTTCAGCAACAAGTTTTTTTCTTCTGATCAGACCTTCAGACTCACTGAATAATGCAATGTGATAACCCTGCTCATTTCACTCCTGGGTGAATGAAGCCTGTGGGACCAGAAAGGATATCTCTTTTAACAGAACGATATTAATGAAATCTGAAAGGTATGTTCAAGCACTAAGGTGGCACTTTATTTTTTTTTTCCATAATAAAATATGGCTTTGCTTCAGAAGCAGTGGCTGTTTTTGAATGACTAAAGATTACAGCTTGCTAAAAAAAGTCTTGTTAGATAGTCAATGGAAATGAAGGATTCTTATTTTTGTCTGGTCTGTAAAACATTGTACAAATAAAAATTTAGAAGCTTGCCAATGTACCGTACCTACACAGTGCCTGTGATTTTGTTTATATATCTTTCTGTAGCTTTCATTCAGCTGAGGAAACTCTTCTGTCTTCATGTGTTTTACAGACCAAGCGGTGTCCACTAACTCCTGTTGGGAAGATTTCTGGTTTAGCCTAAGGGTTTTTTAAAAAGAAAAAGCATTTCTCTGTTGGTAAACTGGGGCACAAGGAAAAGAGCTCATGAAGGTAGAAGTAGAACTTTGGATCTTCCCAATGATTAGCTGGGGATCAAAAGCACAAAAAGTACCATAAAAACCAATCCATTATTCTTATTTTAGAAGATTATGATGCTCTCTCACTGGATGGTGTATGAAGCCCTCGTGATTGCCTCCTGCATTAACAGTGGAAATGGGCCTTCGTTCAGCTCAGTGGAAGTCAGCAAAATGGTATCAAAGAGAACACTGAGCAAGATGAGCCAACTGCCATCAACAAGTGCTTGAGGAATTCAATCAATATTTTACAACAAAAGATACTTAATTATGACTTAATCAGAAACCACCCAGGTAGTTGAATGTGCGTATATGGCACACAACGATTCTGTGAACATTCACTGAAATTCCCCTCTGAATTTCTTGAATTTTGTACCAATTACATGTAAGAACTTTGAGACTACTTCTCTAGATGAATTGTGCAGGATTTTCAGGTAACCATTATACTGAGAAAACAGAAAAAGAAACATTGCAGATCTCCTACTGTTCACTGAATGAGAAAGTTGCTCCTGTTTTTGAAAGCATTTGTCCAACAGGTTTGTAGGTGTACAGGTAACATACATTGTACACAAGGACTGTCTTTAATTTAGACCTTGAAAAATAGTGTATACTAATTCTGGAGTAATTTATTTCATCCCAAGTTTGATACATCTTTGAAGTTTAATTTTCCTCTTTCAAAACAGCTTTGGAGAAACATGTTACTGCAGTTGCCTCAATATTTCACTAAGCATCAGACTGAAAAGAGAAGGAACAGAGATCTAGGAACTCTAAACTAATGTTTGACACTTACAATAGATGTATGTAAAATCTGAAGAATGTACAGCAAAAGACCACTATCACACTAAAGCAGGAACATAAAAATATACAAGTCTATCTGAGTTGTCTTGATAACTGAGCTTGAGGAATGTGCTTTATGTCATGACCACTGACAGCTTTAACTAGACAGGAAAACAAGAGCACCTTTTCTCTGATAACAGTTGGTGCATTGATAGGCTTTACTGACCTTATCTGAAGAATAATAAATGCTTCAGTTCCTCAGTTTGTCCTTATTACTTATTTTGGTTGATTTTTTATTTCCTTTGCCTTTTTAGTGTCAGATTCCTCAGATAATCAAGAAAAAAACCCCAACCTTTCGACCTGCACTAAAGGGTTGACTGAGAAAACTGGCAGCAAGATACCTTCTAAGTGCTCTTGGTTTAACATGAGGATTAAGAAAGGCCAGACATTTTATAGGGCCTTGTGAAGTGGTGACTGTGTTAGCAGCAAAGTCAAGGGGATGCAGAGGAGTTACCCCTGTCAAGGTGATACCCCACTGTGCAAAATAAACCGATATGTACAAATCCCAGGGTTATAAAACTGGAAAGGTGAATGAATACTCTTCCCTAATACCCCACCTCTAGCACACAGCCTGGGTGCTTCCCAGGCAGAACTCACTATTTTGTGCAGTAGGAAACAAACTTTCTAGAAATCCCAAGATAACATGAGAAATATAATGAATTAAATAAATGTGTTTGTCCTACATATAGCACCTTCAAGTTGGCTGGACTGTTCAATTATTGATCAGGAAGAAAATTTCACAAAAAATGCCAGATCAAAAGCCTTTTGCTTTCTCTAGTCCTAATGTGTTGAGGATTTTAGGTCAAATTCCAAAGGACACTGTGACAATCATGCTGTCTTCAAGAAAGTCAAACACTTCCTGGAAATTTCACTACCTTTACTGCATATAAAATAGGTAAGGACTGGATATTCTCCGCAGTAAGTACTTCTGATTTTTATTTTTTAAAACATTGATCTTCTGCAGCAAATAAACTAAAATAATTTCATGTAATTTTAAAAATGCTACTTATTATTTAACATGATCCTTTGAATCAATTGCAGAAAAGGCCACAACTTAAAGCAAATACAGATATTAAAACACATCATAGGCATCGTGTGTTAGCCTAATTCAGTTTCTTTGTTTACAAAATAAACATCAATATAAATATTTAATACGGGAGCTGCAGTAAGAAAAAGGACAAACTGTTATTACTATGAGAATGCTGAGCATAGTGGAAACTATATTTTAAATTACAACTTTCTCTTAGCTTGAGCTAAAGCCTTTTCTCATAAACGAAAAAGTCATAGTGCATTAATGGCAAATATCCATCAGGAAATAAGTCTAAAAGCAACTCAGAGAAGTATATCGCTCTGAGAAAGATAGCTTTGCATTTGTGCCATGTTTATAATAAGCTCAATACCAATATCTTGAAAATAACAGTAAATATTTAACCTAAGGAATATTTCATACGATTGCAATAAATGTTTAATACAATGTAACTTTGCAGTACTTCAGAAGCATATTGCTACAAACATTTATCTAGAATTTTAATTAAATACATGTATAATCCATGAAATAAACTACCTCAGCTTTGATTCAGCAAGCTGCTCTGCAGAAGTGCAGAGGTATGTCCTCATGCAGCTGGTTTCTGTGTCAGAGCCTAAGACTGTGTTTGCACTCCCAATCCTTGCCCTGATTGCAGATTCATCAGCGCCAGGACTATCCCTCTTTTCTAACTACTCATACACAAATTCACTTAGCAAAACAGAGTCTGAGGTACCCAGTGATCTACAGACTTAGGATTGTAACCTTTGCCTAGCAATCCTCAGAGTTAGGTGATACCTCATGCTCCCACAGCCAACCAAAATGGAATTGCAATTGCTTTAGCCTCAGGAGATGTCCTCCTTCTGGATGGCTTCCAGCGTGCTGAATATCCAGCCTTCCTTTCCAAGGCTTTACTACTTGTGAAAGAAAATAATCATCCCTTCTTCTGCTGGTTCAGGGATACATTTGTGTTCCTGTACTGGAAAGAATAGAGGGTACATTGAATCCAGAGAAGAGCAACTCCAAATGCTGGTAGGACACTGTGGGGAGGAGTTTCTGGCTGAAAATCAGTATATGGCTTTGCCTGTAATGTGTAACAGGGCTAAGTAGCCTCTTGTGGTCTCAGTAGCATAAAATTTCTGACTGTCTTGTCCACCTCTTTAGTACATCCTTGCATCCTGAGGTCACCTAAGCTCACCTGTTTTGCCCAGATTGCATAAGTTTTTAGAAGTCACCAGTCAGCCTTATATTTACTCATTTTGTCTGAAATGTCATTGTGTTTAAAACTTCAAGCAATGGATTATTCTTCCCCAATTAGAATTTTTTTTGTGACTCTGAAACACTTCTAAAAACTTCTGAAATATTTTCTAGTAGTGAACTGTTGCTTCAGGTCTGGAGTGAGATGCTGGTATAACACACCACTCTATGGCATATGGGTCAGTGCAGCTTTCTTTTCAAGTAATTTTTATTTGCTAGTTAAACCACTCTGTACCTGAACATCAGGACAGTAAGAAAACAATTTTGACAATTGTTGCTTTAATGCTGTAGTGGAAATGGAACCCATATTTCTGGAAATAGTATGTTAACAAAGTAATGAATATTTCCTTCTTTTTGTAAATCATAGTGCAGTAGTCTGTGATCTCTTTGACCTATATTGGAATGATTTCCAGCTTAAAAAGAATGGTTGTCTGGGAGATGGGAAGTGAGGAAAAATTAATCATGGAAGAAATTATCTGCAGTTTGAGTCTATTTGCCACTTTCTCTCTCTCGGAATCCATAACTTCATTTCCTGATTCTGTTTTTGTGGAACTGGTTATAAAAACAAGTAAGGAAGCAAAATATTGATGTTTTATGTTTTCATAAACTATAACTAAACCCATTTTCTTTAAGTCCCCTCTCTCTTATACTAACATTTGCAAAACTTTATTACTCCTTTTGCTCTTTTTAATGCTGAAGAGAAAAGATACTATGATTGAACAGCTAAAAATGTGTTTCATTTGACACGTCTGGTAGTGCTGTGACTCTATAATTTTTTCTACTGAATTGCTGCTAGTCAGAGTAAGAAATAGGCCCTCACATGAAATAGAATTGACATATATAGTTGTAAAATCTTTCTGATGCCACAAAAATACTGCAGAAGATTAGTAAAAAATTAGTGAAGATTGATAGAGCATCTTATTTTGCTGGATTCCTCATATAATATAGGAAATGATTGTTATCTAACCAGAGACAGTCAGGACTGAGTCATGTAATTATTGTATTTGAATGTCTGTAGAAGGTCACAGGTTAAGTAATCCTGCTCCGCCACCCCAAGAAACTGCTTGGCCACTGGCACCACAGAAATATCGTGCCAGGGACCATTAGTAACAACAATGCCCCAGATCCTGTGAGCAGTGATCATCTGAGCAATTCTCTAGTGACCTCACATAAGTGTGGCAAGGAGAGAAAAAAGGGTTCTCTTACAGTTTTATAAAGCTGCAGCTTTGCCCTGATTTCAGTGGGGTTTGAATAACCCTTCAGAACTGCACTATGGAAAGTGTGGATTATGTTGCTCAGGTTCCTGCTTGATATTCCTTCTAATCCCCACTGAAAGATGTTCCCTTCAAACTGATGACTATTTTCAAGCACACCATCCTGAAAGGACCACCCTCTATAATTGCTTTTCAATCAGCACCATTTATTAGTTGCCCATTCAAAAACTCATCAGCAAATACATGCTACAAGTAAAGGCATTTCTGAAACCATATTTTGGTGATGCTGAATGGGGAGCCCTTAAAAAAAACACCTCTGTGTTGCTATGTGATGGGCTTAGAAAAGAGCTGAGCACTAAGACAGACAGAGGGACACTGCATGCATAGAAAAGATTTGGATCACAGCTTGATAAACCTGACTGCTTCTCAGGTTGAAGAACTCTAAAAAAAAATACTATTGCTGTAGTTTGGGCCATTAGTTATTCCATGCTGGGCTCTGTATTCTTTGTGTATGGAATACTTTGATAGAAACGTTCCTTTAATTTGAACTGTGCACTGTTTGTCATAACAGCATGGGATGTTATGAAAGTTAAAAATGACACTGTCAGATTAATCATTTTAAAAAGGATCCTTTTGCTCATTGTATAAAAGGATAACCTTTGACAATGCACAGATGAAGGCAACTAAACGGCTTTTTAGAAGACAAAATTGGTTTAGATTTTTTGAGGTGACCCAGTGACCTCCCAGTTGTTGTTTGTGTCTTGTAGCTTAGTATTTCTAAATACTAAACTAAAAGTCTGTCCCTCAGCAGACTTTTTGTCCTCTAGCCTGATTTGGTTATTGCATTGGCAAGTTACAGTAGATTTACCTACATATCCACCCCTTCCTAGTCCACTTTTCAGAGTGGATCTGTGCTTTCTCTCTGTTTCTTATGAGTTAGCCTGGCATTTTCCATATTACTGTGCATTCTAAAAAGGCATGAAAGCAAATCATCATTATGCCTGCAGTATCACACCAGTGCTAATTGCAGTTTAAAGGGAATTAGGTTTGTTCTTCTGAAGATTATGAGGGGCGCATTTGTAAGGAAAATATTTTCTCTAAACAATTAGGTGAGTGGCCTATGCTCATTCTACCTTTGAGAAGTAGGGAATTTTGTTTTACTTTCTTGTGCTTCTGTTTAGGTAGATGGCAACCTAACAAATACAGGGAAACTGTTCGCAAAACAAGAATATTTTGTTCTGTGTCTGCAGATACAGTTTCCATCCAGATTGATTTCTGGAAAAGCTGGCTTTATCTGAGCAATATTCAGAAATCTGGGAAATCTGGGAGATTCAGAAATCTGTGTGCTACATACATGCTACAAACTTGAGGACAATCTCCATGGAGCATTCCAAAGAGGAGATAAATGTGGATAATTTGTTTTGAACCTCATCTCAAGGTTAGCACCCATTTTCAAAATGCCATCAAGTCTTCCCATAAAGAGCAAAGGTGCAACTGCGTAGAGGCAGTCAGTGTTTAACTGCTGGTGTCTCTGCTGTTTACAGACCCACACTCACGTGTGAAACGCTAATCCTGTGATTCACATATAGAAATTCAACCTTGCATTTTTTTCTCTCCTATCCAGAGATCTGTCTCATTTGTTTCAGAGCACTGGGAGGAAAGTCCTGGAACCTTCCACCCAAAGCGACAGGACTCTGTGAAAGAGCCGATGGAACTGCTCTGCAGCTGTATTTGTGCCACATTTGCTGGCAGAACCCCAGCAAGGCAGTACAGACCCCACCAGCTGGCTGGGACTGCGATTTCTCCCCTATCGTGTGACCTCACATCCTAAAGATGTGCCTGACAGTGGGGTAGGTCATTGTGCTGACAAGGAAAGGAGATGCTTAAAGGACCTGCAAAAGAGGCAACAGCTGTAGATAAACACACAGACAGGCTTCGTGTCAACAGGAACTGCTGATGGCCAAGCACTTCTGAAAATTTGGTACGCTGCAGTAAGATGGTGCCAGACTCTCTGGAAAATCACGACTTCATTGTGAGGGCAGAGCACTTCTGAAAATGCAGCCTGCAGAACTGGTGCAGATGGTCTGGCCCCCTCTCAACAGGCATAGATCACAATATCAAGGGCAGCAAGTGGGATTGGGATCGTGCGCTGTAGAGGACAAGAGACAGACACGAGCTGGCAAAGCAGAGGCTGTCAGGTGCAGCAGCTGTCCCAACAGGCACGTTTGCCATGTCATGATGCCATGTCTCTCTCTGATCCAAGTGCTGAACTCTGATTGTATCTGCAATGTGTTGATTACCATGGTTAATCTTGTGTTTTTATTTGAGAGTTGTGTATTTCTGTTGTTTGAAATTGTGCCAGCTGCTGGCTGAGAAGGTGAACTAAAAACTCAGAATCAACCACAGCCACCTGAGATTATTAGAAATTCCCAAAGAGAGAACTCAACTGTAATCTTGACTCTCTTAAACACAAAGAAACAATCTAATTGATCTCAAAATTCCCTAGGTTAGTGAAGACATATTCTTCCCATCCTTTTTTTCTTGTGACACAATTTATTGTTTGCCTCTTTCTACCCCCTGCATGAATCCTTAGAGAAAGGCTGTAGTATTCCAAATCCAGTAAATTCAAACCTGGGCACCCTTTGGGAAAAAAAAATGGTTAAGCTTATGATGTGGTACAAATATTGTCGCTCAAATAACCTTAACTCTGAACCTAACTGGGAAATGGAAACAAAAATTGGGTCAATTCAGTTTCCTGCTTCCTCAAGAGGAAATCACTCCAGCAGGTAGGGAGAACAAAGGTGGAAGAGAGATCAGTATCTTATCCCAAAGCTTTGCAAATATGGATGCAGGTAAGCTGGTGGAATGAGGCCATTGTGCACTGTGGGTGTCCTTTCAAAAGCACAGTCTAGGAAACTAGTTTCAATAGTAAAGGCAACCAATAATGATTATTATGGCTATAGAAAGACATGCAAGTGCACTGCCTTGCCTCAGAATCTAATAGAGTCCTCATGCAATCACAGGAGAGAAGGGGTGACTATAAGCTCATAGGAACACTGAGGCTGGAGTGGTTTAACAGCACATTACCCAAGCCACATTTGCTGTGGAGATCACGTCCTGACCCTGCTTCCAGCTCTGTGAGGGGAAAAACACATCCCCACACCTGAATCTTAACACCACTGACCCAACAGGTTCTGTGGTTGTGGCTAAATCAAATGTATTCCAAGTGGTCTTATCACACACAAAGAGTATTTTGCAATAATTTAATGTAGAAGTATTTGAGTTCAGGACAGGCACAAAGAGGCTTGAAGTGATGGGATTTGGAAGAGAAGATTGACACAAATTAAGTTGAAGGTCTCCATTAAGGCAGCTATACCTTGATCTTTTCAATAATCAACTAGTAAAAAGAAATAAACTTTGAAGATTCAAGAAGTGACAAATTTCAAGGGCTCTCACTTTTTTATTAAATTAATGAATTTAAGATGATATGTTAAACTTCTGCAAGAGCATGCTGGTAAGCCTTAGGTGCCCCAATGTCACCCAGCATTTTCATTGCTGAGGTGGACATTCTCCTTGTCAGGTGATGGTTTTAGAGGGGAAGGCTTTGAGGAGAAGGTGCCAGTCCCAGGTTAACTGGGAGGAAGGACAAATTTTGTATTGGAGCTCAGCACACGGGGAGTTATTCCACCGCAGGATGATGTTTGTTGACATGTTCATTTATGGGGTATGTCCTAAGGAAATAGGCCCCTGTATTTTTTACAGTGGCATCTAAATAAAAAGAGGTCCTGGTCTCTGGAGCTTGCAGAAGGAAAGGATCAGAAAGAAAATGATTAATTTTACCAAACTGTATGTGCTATTTTTGATCATTAACAGTGGGGAATGTGCTCAGGTAAGTGGTAATCTGTGTACCTGAAGTAGGAGGTCTGTATTTACAGTTATATCAGATTGAAAGCGTTGAAAAGCCTAAAATAATAGTTTTGCCAAAAATTATCTAATGATCTTCCTGGTTGGTTTTGCTATAAAACAGGCATTAAAATCAGATCATATCTGTAAGTTTTCTTCAGGTACTATTTTGTTTAACTGTCCCATGGTAGCCTGTTCTAACATAAAAAGATGCTTTTTTAAACCTTAATGCAACTAAATGTTTCTTTTGTCCTAAGATTAACCTCCTATACCCCAAATAGTTTTGTAAAGTTGTACCAGAACTGAAATGTACCGTTTTTACTTACATTTCAGGGACAAGACCCTTAACGTGTCATTCAAGAGTCACATGTATTTCATTGCCTAAGTTTTTTTTAAAAATGTTTTAACCTTACCTTGTGTTATCCTTCAGCAGCAGTTAATCATTACAGCAGGATCCCCACTCTGTGGAAGCAGAAAAGAAGCATTGTTCCTGATTACAGCTCTAATGATCCAAAGGGTGCAATCTCATAATTAGGTATGTATTTAAAAGCTGTTTTCTTTACTTGACTTTACTTCCACAGAATTCAAGGAAGCGCAGTTTACCATGGGTAAGTTTTTGCTCGTGCTGATGGTATTCTTTAAAATTCTACCCAAACTGTCCCCATCTCATGTCCTTGTCACTTGACCATAATTAAACTTTGGAAGAATTCAGATTCCCCGCTGAACTGACATAACCTTCATTTTCAGCAAGCGACCTGGGCTGAACAAACACAGAGTGCTTACATATTTTACAAACCCACAGTTTATACAGAGATTATTTTATGTTTAGATATCACTCTCGAGCAACTGGGACAGGGCCAGCTGCAGATCTGTATAAACAACAGATTTTGCACATTAGATAGCTCTTAAGGGTCTGGTATAGTACGAGGTATAGTGAAAATCTAGCAGTTGGACTCGAGCTCCACCCAACTGATTTTTTTTTTTTTTTTTTTTTGCCAAGAGTAGCATTCGGGTGGCATTTAGACCAAGAAAATACTGAGAGCAAATCAGATATGTGTACTGTTCTGAATGAGGAGTTGCTAGTGCTTTAAATGACTGCCAGATGTCAAACAGCAAAATGCCTCCTCCTTCCACAAAAGAATAGTTGTCTAATAATTCACTTTTAGAAGGCTGAGAGTCCAGAACTCTGTCAGAGATGTTTTTAAGCTGTAACATTTGATACAGGCTAGGGGAGAAGATGCAAATATGGATGTAATAGAGTTTACCCTGTAATCAAAGGAGGAAGAAGAAATGCCTTTGCATTTCAGGATACTGGGCCTCCATAAAGCAAGAATTAAGAACAACTGCCAAAAGCAACTTTCCTTTCTTTTACCAAAGAAGAAGCAGTAGCTCATGACATTGGTTAAAAGTTATGGTCATTCTGAGAGCATATATTTCCCTGTAATAAATTCTCATCTTGCAAGAGGAATCATGGCTGAACAAAATGGGATACACTTTGACATAAATATGCTGATACCTATGTCCCATATGTGGGACAGTAAGTGGGAATTCCATCTGTTTAAGAGGTTTTAATTTCTATATTTTAATGAGCTTTTTATCATATACAGAAATTAAATCCGGTTTTGCCTCCTATACAGTCAAAACCCACCTTTTTAATGAATTGAGATGTATATGAACATTTTTCAAAATCATTTCCTTAATCTTGATATATTACCACAGGTTCCACTAAGGAAAATCATGCTGCACTATTTATTAGTATATGTGGAAGAAATCTGTGCAGCACTGGATGAGAAAAACATCCTGACTGTATAACTTGTTTACATTTCAAAAGGCTGTTGAGATGTATAATCACAAGAAACTGGAGAAAAAAAAAAGTCGGTGAGTGCAGGTATAGTAATTGATTAAAAGAGCATGTGAGACAAAAAATAAAAATAGTAAGGATAAAAGGTGAGCTTTTATATTGGAAATCACAAAGTTTTGTGCTAGGACTAGAGCTGATCTGTAAAAGGAGGGTAGGCAAAAAAAAAGACAATCTATTTCTTTTATGAAAGAGAAAGAGAACATTTTGGAGAGACTTGGAGAAGGCTGGTGTTACAGCAATGTCAGATCCCATTGTTTCTTCTATGGAGTTGGTTAACATGCAAAAGAAGTTAATGTGTTAACTCCATTGAATGGTTCTATGAAAAGTTTAGTAATTTTTGCCATGAAACTATGGTTACTCTTGAAGGAAAAGTAAAAAGTTTTATTAAATATCTTAAGACTGCTTATGAAAATTAAGGACCATTATCAGCCTGCATTAGGCTTTGATCAAAGTATTCCGTATGCATTCTCTAGCGCTGTGTGCTGGTATTAGGAATTTTAGTTAATCATGAAAATACATTGGGCATATGAGGGTAGATTATATCTGCTGATTGGCAAATATCTATAGGTGTTTTATGCCGACTTCTGAACAAGAGAGAAGACTAAGATAGATTATTTTTTCAGTGATAGACACCACTTTTCTTACATCTGATGGTTTAATTATTTGCTCATCTTGAGTAGCAAAACAGATTTGTTTCTTTTCCTGCTCATTGTAAGACCTGTGCAGCCCATCAGCCACTTTTGCAGGATTGTGTGCTGCAGTGGTTTATGGATGCTATTTCTGGACCCTTCAGACGCATACCTAGTTCTGTGATGAGTTCTGCTTAAATTTCCCGAAATTATTTCACAAAGAAATCTTTCAGTTAAGCATTTAAATCAGGGGACAGCATTAAATCCATCCCCGCTGCAAGCCCCTCTCATTTATATGACAGGAGGCTTTGCTGAGGAACTGAGTGCTTTAAAATGACTGCTAAAATATTTGTCAACATATAGGCTTTAAAATGTTAGTTGTCTTAATTTATTGTTAAAGTACAATGCTTTAAGCTCTCTTCAAGCAGCAATTTGTGAGCAATTTGCAGGACTGTGGTGCTGGTGTGAAAAAGTGGCTTAAAGAGCAGTTGAAACCCCTTCAGCCCCTGCATAAAAAGCCAGGGAAAATATGGTCCTTTTAGATTACATTGTTCGTACAGTGTCAGCCAGACATGCTACAAACACCAAAAAACTGCTGGTTTTTAGTGTTCCTCTGTTCCAACAAGTCTGTAAATTAAACTGAACATAAAATAGCTGGGAATGGTAGTGATGCATGTAGGAGGAGTCGATCTCCGTTGTGGTATGCTGTGAAAGAAGTTACTTTGGCTGAGAAGAGCTACAACCTGGAGGAATGAGATATGTATAAAAACAAGATTACTGTGATTTTTATAGGCAACAATCATATTCCACTGACCTGGTGAGGCAAGTGAGACTTGAGACTGTGGAGGATAATTGTAGAGTGCCAAAAATTATACTCTTACTTGTACGTTTTTTTCAGCATCTGGTTTCTATTCCTCCTTCTCCTACACTTCCATTGTGTAGTTTTGAGGTTTTTTTCATACTCTTAGCACTGTACTAACAATGCACAGTAATGCATTCTACCAGCACAGTAATTAAACAAAAAAAGACTATTTTAAGTTTGGTGACACCCAGCCCTTTAATGCTTCCTATAATTTTTTTCTTTCCATTTCATGCTAATAAAATTTTGCTCTGGTTTAGGCTGTACAAGTTGATTCAAGATGTATACAGCCAAAGCCAGGAGAAGCCTGAGGAGCAAACTGGCTGACTTGTCAGGAGAAAGCTGGACAGGGACTTTGCCCAGTTGTGACTTGGCTCTAATTCTGTTTGTAGAGGACACTTGGTTTAACAGCCATTGGGGCTCATCTGCAGCAATGGACTGTGTGTTTTGTTGCTTGCTCAGCTCCGCCTGCCTGGCTGTATCTCACTTGGTTTCTGCAGAGTCCTTTACCCAACAAAGTCACACTGGGTGCTCTTGGACATCTTCATAAATGACTTGGACACAGGATTGGAAGGGATACTAAGCAAGTTTGCAGATGACACAAAACTGGGAGGAGCCGTTGGCTCCCTCAAAGGCAGGGAGGCCCTGCAGAGGTACCCTGACAAATTAGAGGACTGGGCAATCACCAACATAGGAAGTTCAACAAGGGGAAGTGTCGGATTCTGCAGCTGGGATGGGGCAGCCCCTGATGTACAGACAGACTGGGAAATAAGATGCTGGAAAGCAGTACCATGGAAAGGGAGCCGGGGGTCCTGGTCAGTGGGCAGTTGAATGTGAGTCAGCAGTGCCCAGGCAGCCAGGAGAGCCAACCTTGTCCTGGGAGGCATCGGGCAAAGCGTTACCAGCTGGGTGAGGGAGGGGATTGTCCTGCTCTGCTCTGACTTGGGGTGGCCTCACCTGGAATATTGTGGCAGTTTTGGGCCATGTTAAGCCATTAGAGAGTGTCCAAAGGAGAGCCATGAGGATGGTCAAGGCCATGGAAAGACCCTGAGGGAAAACCATACGAGGAGCAGCTGAGAACACTTGGTCTGTTCAGCCTGGAGAACAGGAGACTGAGGGGACACCTCATTGCAGTTACAACTTCCCTGGGAGGGGAAGAGGAGAAGCAGGCACTGATCTCTTCTCAGTGGTGACTAGTACAGGACCCAAGGGAATGGCCTGAAGTTGTGTCAGTGGAGGTTTAGGTTGTATATTAGAAAGAGGTTCTTCATCCCAAGGGTGGTTGGACACTGGAAAAGGCTCCCTGGGAAAGTGGTCACAGCACCAAACCTGACAGAGTGCAAGAAGCATTTGGATGATACTCTCAGGCACATGGTGTGTCTCTTTTGGGAATGGTCAGGGCCAGGAGCTCGACTCAATGATTCTTGTAGGTCCCTTCCAACTTGCTGTATTCTGTGATTCTGTGACCTTGGCACTTAGATGATTTTGTTTTGTTCCAGAGAATTGAAAACAGTCAGAGGTGAATTGCAGGATAGTAGAATATGAGGATGCAGATGAGTAGCTGAGTAACCCAAATATCCTGCTGCCCATTTTGGTTTAAGTTGATGCTTTTTAAAAGAGGATACTGTTCTGGGAAAGCCCCTTAGAGAGCCTTATTTGTTGTTCCAGTGTGGCACTGTGATAGTTTTCTCTTTTTTTTTTTGTTTACACTGGAGTTTCCGAAGAGAAGTAGTTTTTTTTGGTTTTCTCTGTACTTTGTTTTGATTTTTGTGTGTGTGTGTTTGTGACAGGGAAGAAGGGGAAATTGGCTGATTCCATTTACTTATCTTCATATTTTAGTAAAACTCATCGCTTTTTTTAGTGATCTTTTTTGCTTGGACTACTCTCTGTGTTGGCCGTAAGACACGACTTAATTTGGAATAGCGTTTCAGCAATGTAACATACCTGAAGATTAGCCAGGCAGTGTTTTAGCAGCTGCATTTAATTTGCAGTAAGTTAGTCAAAAATGTGTCTATTCATGTTTTAGCCCATAGTGTGACAGAACTGACAGTTGTGGAGTACATCCACCTTCCAAAATCCTCCTCTTTTATTTTTTTTTTTCCCTCCAGAATCAAGGCTCTTTGGAATTGTTAAGAGGCAGTCTTGTTTCCTGTGGTACTCAGGCTTCGAGTAAATAATTTTTGCATCAATCCAGAATCTGTTTTGTTTTCTCTCTCACAGAAAAACATTCAACAGTAAAGCATCAGCGCCAAGTTACCTTCAGGAAGGTCAGTGTGAAAAAAATAAATAAACCATGTGATTTGGAGAGATGTATCTGAAATACACTTGCATACTCTTTTAATTGGCATAGTCACCCCACCTGTTTTGTTATGGCCAGGAGTTCAGAAGACAGGCCAAATAAACTCAATCATCATATTAGCAACTGTTCATATTAATTCACAACATAGTTTCCTATGAAACCCTTGATATTTTACAAACATTTTTAGCCATGTGGTTGGAGCTCAAGACTGCAGTTTTGAG
This sequence comes from Pseudotriccus pelzelni, assembly GCA_035584735.1. Lineage (NCBI taxonomy): Eukaryota > Metazoa > Chordata > Aves > Passeriformes > Tyrannidae > Pseudotriccus > Pseudotriccus pelzelni. Next base: position 18,304,550 of record JAWMRA010000009.1, read on the forward strand.
AGCTCTGATTTGTTTCTTATTTCTGTCGGAAGCTTCTTATGGTGTTATGTGGAAAATCTTTTACTCCCTCAGTGCCTCAAATCATAAAGTTCATAACAAGACTTCCTTTTTTTTCCATTCCCTGTCTTTCTTGCCCATTTATGCTGCAGAGTCTTACAGGAAGACACCATTTCTTCAATTGGGTGTTGGTATTTTTCCACTCTCAAGGTGGGATCTCAACAAAAATACATATAAGTAGAGATTTATAGACTAGGGAATGTATTTTTTATTACCATGGAATAGAAACACTGTTTTTTCTATATTATACATTAAAAGCAAATATAAATGCATAGTGATTTTTGAGTGATGCTTACTTTCACAATAACTAAAATGAATAATTTAAAATTTTCAAGTGTCACAACTGCCACTACATCTGTGCATTATTAAAATACTGATAGTAAGATGTTTTTACACATATATCAGTAAGAAGAGTTATATTGTACAGAGAGGCATTTAAATTCACATAAATCAATTTATGCTTATGGTTCCGTGTCCCTGGCACTTTCAAAATAACTTCTTAATATATATTTGCCTCCTGACAGTATATGGATTCAACTGGAGAGCTATTTTCAATAATTACAGTTCATTTCCCAAGAATCAGATGTTAGTGTACATGAAAGATCATTCCTGACTGGTTTTCAGCTGCCTTGAGAGTTTGGGTTATTACAAGTTAATTGAACCAGAAAAATTGAGGATAAAACTTGACTTATCAGATTGAATTCTGTTAAAGTGACTGATTGTTGTAGGAGGAAAGGCAACAATAGGTGAGACTGTACCATCATCACCTGCTTATTTTTAAGGACCGGATCAAAGAGGTGAAGAGGATGTTTGGTTACTCATGGATGCCCGAAGTCAATGCCTGGATGGGCAATCTTTTTGTAACTAATTGCATATTGGAGTTGCTCCCTGAGTAATGTTGGTGCAGCCTGAGGCAGCTGATGCTGGGAATTGTAGCAGAAGAGCTGTATTCTCTCTCCCATAAAACCACCCTTGGTGGGACTGTTTCTGAGAGTACTTGTCTCGGGTTATGCAGATGGGGCACATATGAAGCTGTCAGGTTTCCTGTGCACTGGAAGAGCTTTTAAAGTGCTGCTTTGTGCATCCAGAAATGGTGGGAGGTAGGTACTGAGTCAGCCAGTAAACCACCTCTCTAACCTCCCTGTGTGAAAGTCTCCCTTTCTATTCACATTTAAATGATTCTAAAGACAAGGGCTAAAAATCAAAATAATTACATAATTTTAGGTTGGGGTTTTGTGTTTGTTTTGTTTTATTTCTTAGCCCTTCTCCTTTTATTATCAAGATTGGAAAAGAAGGGCAGATGGAAAATCTTGAAGTGTTATTAGATGAATGGGGAAGATATTTCTCTTTAAAAAAAACTTCCTTGAGGGAAGAATATTTCTCTCAAAAACCTTCCATTAAATATACATTTCTATGTGAGAATTTTCATTTTAAGGTAGTGAAGGCAACAACCTTTTTCCAATATTAAAATTATGTTGACACAATTTTTTGCTTGGCTGAATTTTAAGGCTGATATGATCATCCATGCTGCCCAAGGGATTTGGCTACTCAGATTCCATTAGCAAAACCTCAGTCTTCATCCCAATATTGACTGGAGAAACCATTATATTAAATTCTATTATAGGTTGTTATCTAACATGTTCAGTGTTGAGTGACAAGAAGAAAATGATAATGTGTTCACCGAGGGACTGTAAGACAAATGTTTCATGTGTTCTATGGACTTCTGTTAGATAACATTATGGTCATATTACACTAAATAGACACATCTTGCTTTTTATACTCGAAAAAGAATTTGAGTTATTGGCACAGGCAGATTCTTAAAAGCCAAATTGTGGGTTTTCAGCTTGATTTTTGAGATAAGTGCATTTTCTTGATAGATTTCTAGAATTACTAAATTTCACAGAGCTCTAATTTGACATTACATCAACTAAATATTCTCTGTGTGTTACAAAATGAAAATCATAAGTACCACTGTGTATTACAGAAATTACAAAAAGGCCTATGCCCTGTTTTTCAAATGGCTGCCTGTTCTTCATGTGACACCAAGATTTTGTTTGACAGGCACAGAAATGTGAGATCTAGAGAAACCTGTAGCCTTAATAGAGATGTTTCTAAATCTGTTCATTCCTTGGCACAACAGGGCTCTGCTGGTTCCATTTAACCCTTCAAATGAAGCCGTAACTGGTAACCACGTTGGCCTTGGGAGGACAGTCTGTCACCTAGAAGTCCATTCCAGAGCCACTTCTGCCTGGCCCATGAGCACAGCCCTCTATACCAGCCTGCAAGATGTCCTTAGCCTTGGGCATGTGGTCAGCATAGCAGCAGTTTTCTTTTGCTTGGAGGTGTGCTTGACAACATTTCCTACCCCAAACATTCCAGACAGGTGAGGGATGGAAATGCTGTTTGTTTCGTGTTTTTGTAGCTGACCTTTTTGGGTGTCTTTAATAACAGCGTGTTTCCTATGAATGTGGTGTTGCTTTGGGTGTGCCATATTATGACTTGCTTATCTCAAGGAGGTTTAGGGGGTTTCTTCTGAAACTGAGGGTAAAATTGTAACAGTTCTTGTAACAGAAACACAACTGCTTGCTCTGGAACAGAATTGATACTAGGGCGTGTCAAGACAATCAGAAAGATTTTAAACTATAAAAAGTAATACTAAAACCTGTGAAGCTGGGCAGACTTGGAATGATTTGTCTTGGATGCTAAAAGAGAGTAGGAATATAATATTACAAACTTCACAAATGATCAAGCCTCCCAAACTGTCAGATTTCTATAATAAAATGTTATTCAAAATGAAGTTTTTCAGTACAACTGTCATTTTTAAATACCAACACATTCTCTGTGGTTATGTTTCATGGACCTGTGTTTCATCTCTTGTAACTGCAGACCATTCCCCTCAACTGACAAAGGTGACTCTAGTGAAAACATTTGAAGGGTGCTTCCACCTCCTCCCCTTAATTGTATGATTCAAACTGAAAATAAAGAGGGCTTTCAAAGGCTTATTTTTTAATAAATAATCTCAAAGGAACAAAGAACCATGAAGTTACTCATAAGGTACAGTAGCTTCATGGCTGAGAGCAGAAGAGCACAAGGATTCACATTCCCTTGTTGCTTCAGTAGCTCTTTTCAAGATGTTTCCCATTTGACCTTTGCCACAAAGATGAGGTCTGTCCAAAATCTTTGAAAAAAGTAAAGGAAGGTCATGCGGAGATGTCTTAATATGTGCTTTGCACAAAGCTCTTTTCATATCTACCTAAAAGCAGTGGACTATAGAAAGTAAGTTGTGGACAGGACCACTCAAGCCCAAATGGCCCGAAGGGACACCATTTAGAGTGACCTTTTAACATCCTTTGTCAATAATCTGCATAGATGAAGTCAATTGTCTAAAAGGTCTGTCCTTGTCTAGCAAATAAAGGATAGTGAATGTCTCAGTAGTCACATTCCTCTGCAGAAATGATGCAGAGCAATTGCTCTAAATTTTTCACTCATAGTTTCTGAGATTCCAGAGGCTATTTTAGGGAGGCAGTAGAGCTGATAATCTTAAGCAGTTTTGTAAAATTCAATTGTAGTCTATTTCATACTCACAATCAATAAGAAAATCTAAACCTGGCTACGAAACTGTGCAGATCTCTTTAGTTGTTTTTCTTCATATGTACAGTTCTGGTTGCAACTGTCTTTCTCTTAAAATGAGTATAAGAAAGTAAGAAGTTCCACTACAGTGAAATTTTAGAGCTGTGTTCCTCTTTGAGCTAATCTTGGTGGAAGTATAAGATTAATAAATTGAAAGCCATTCATGTTATCTGAACAATGAGTTCATAACAAGAATTTTTTTGTTTGGTTTTTAAATGTTTTCTTGCCTTTCACTTTTAACTACATGAAAAAAATCACCCATTCTAAAAAGTTTCAAATACTGCATTTCTAACTCCGGTATTTTTTGGACAAAGTAAACAGTGGAAAGGTTGCAGTTCTTGCCTGCAGAGTAATTGTATCTTGACTATGTGATCAAACTATCAAGCTTAACTGAAAGGAAGGTAAGAAGCTGACCAGTCTGACAAATTGTCAGCTTAGTCAGAATTTAGCATGTGGGGGAGAATTCAAATGGGCAAAGCTGATTAGGGTTAGCAAACTAAAGGGTAGAGGAGACTATAAAAGGTAAGATCGCTAATTAGCTGTTTGAGCCAGAGCTTCAGACAAATTTTAGAGGTGGATTTGTGAGCTGCCTAAGAAAAGTTATCAATAGGGGGTTTTATTGTGGATTACAAGACTGGTGAGGAAACAAAGGAGGGGGAACAATGCAGAATGGCAGTTTTGGGGCACCTCCATCTTTCTCCTGTCGTGCATCATGCAGTCAGGTAAGAGAAAATTTTGAATTACAGTATTTGACTTTATTTAAAGTCTGTCCAAGAAAAAATCCCCAGAATCCAGCCTGCAAAGGACTGGAATATCAAATAGGAAAATTCTGAAGGTTGTTTCCAGATTTAGAGAAAAAGGGAATTAATTCCAGTAATTAGGCACTTGTGAGGCTGCACCTTGAACACTTTGTTCGGTTCTGGAGCCCTCACCGCAAGGAAGACATTGAGGTGCTGGAGCATGTCCAGGGAAGGGCGACACAGCTGGTGAAGGGTCTGGAGCACAAGTCGGATGAGGAGCAGCTGAGGGAGATGGGGATGTTTAGCCTGGAGAAAAGAAGGTTCAGGGGGACAATAATTGCTCTCTACAACTACTTGAAAGAAAGTTGTATCCGGGTAGGAGTCATGCTCTACTGCCAGGTAACGAGTGACAGGACAAGAAGAAATAGCCTCAAATTGTGCCAGGGGAGGTTTGGGTTGGATATTTGGAAAAATTTCTTCACAGAAAGGATTATCAAACATTGGAATAGGCTGCCCAGGGAAGTGGTGGAGTCACCTTATCTGGAAGTGTTTAAAAGACCCATAGAGATGTGGTGTTTAGGGATATGGTTTAGTGGTGGACTTGGTAGTGTTGGGTCAATAGTTGGATTTCATGATCTTAAAAGTATTTTCAAACTAAATGATTCTATGATTCTATCATTCTATGATTATGTTTGTCTGTGGAAGATTTACACAAAAGGTTTTAGCATGCTCATTCAGTAAGGAACTGTTATTGATTTGGCCAAAACTAAAGACAGCCTGAATACAGAATATTTGGCCAATGCTACAAACACATTGTTTTCCATGTATCAGTGTGTACTTGAATTTTTCATGGTCTCCTTGTGAAAATTCCATAACTATTGCCTCCTGAATTAAGTTTTATGTTAGTGATTATTTCATCATTATTATTGATTATTGTGCCTTTGGTCATGGCAATATTGAGATTCATGTCTACCATTGCTAAGAAATTAATGCTATACAGTGTATAGATGTATGTGTACAAAGCTCCAAATGCTCTAAAGCGTGTCTGCTGTAAGTACATTGTATTCCTTGGTAATGAGCAGTGTCCATCAATGTAACATGTCTTTCAGTGGCAGCACAGCTGGGTCTTCATATTAAAATCTCTAAGGTAGATTGATGGATGAGTTCAGCAGTAGACTAGCTATTCAACATTACAGAATAATGAGAAACACAGTTTTTCTGGGAGTAGCAGCAAGTTTAAATGCTGGGAGCTAGATGATTCTAGATATGTTGTATAAAAATCTAGGCTTCATAGAAAAGAAAAAACTGTGTCTGGGCAAACCAGCTTTTACCCAGCCAGTGGTTTTGAAACAGGCAAATTAGACATTGTCTAGGAAATAGCGCAGATGAAACTGCAAAACAAACACCTGCGTTCCTTGGTTGTGTTCATGGTAAATCTATGCATGTGCTTTTTATTTCTACAATAAACTGAACCAGCCTGGGACTGCAGCATCCCTGCGTTCTGAGGAAGTCAGATCCCAATCTGATGCGTGCCGCTTGGACATCTCCTTAATTTGAAACAGGACCACTACCACCCCATGAAGCTTTTGAAAATAATTGAGGTCTGACCAAAAACATTTGGTGGTTTATATGAAATTCATTTATTCCTCTTCCTTTTTCTGGGGAAAAGTTCTGGCTCCCTGGTTTATGGAGAGGAAAGTATGTTGAGAACAAGTGGTTTTCTTGGTACTGCCTAATGATAACTGTTTAAGATAAAATTTTCCATTCAGATATAGCAAATTCCCAACTCTTAATTCTTGCCACTAGAAAAGTGGAATATTCCAGAATTAACGGTAATATTTACAGGTTTTTGAGTCCACTTGGCATGATTCATTTTTATTTTTGCAATAGCGAACAGAATACTATTGAAAAGAGATCCTAATTGTATGTTTCTTAAATATACTAACTGAATGAATTATTGCTAGTTTTTCAAAGAACAAAAAATTGCACACATGACATACTACTGCTTTATTTTGAATATTTTCTGTGAAGTATTTGGAAGGTTTGTCAGTTTTATTAGACATCTGTGAGGCAGAACTCTAAACCTTGATTGTGGTTATAATCAGTGCCAGCTGAATCTCCCATTAACATCATAATTTTCTTTGTTTTTCTGGCCTTTATATACACAAAAATACACTGACATCCACTTACAAATTTTTGGTACTAGCTCATTTAAAATCTTGAGGGAATAAAAAAAATGCTACATTGAAAAAAACGCACAAAAAACTCATATATGAATCTGTAAAGATCAGAATTCTTTTCAGTAAAGTCAGTTAACTGATCCGATTTTTTCTTTGTTTGCTGGTGCTTTAGGCAAAAAAGCTACTATTATGAGCATACCATGGGATCGAAGATACTCCTTTAATTAGTCTAACTGAAAGAAAAAAAATACAGTGGTGGAATTGGTGGTAGAAATCGTGTCAGAGAAGCATGAAAAATAAGACAGAAAAGAACTGTGGCTGTTGAAATCACCTTGCAATTTTAGTGATTATAAATATCAAATGTATCTCCCTGAAGCTGAAAAATTTGGTGAACTAAATGTAAAGAGCTAGAAAAACTTGGAATTACTTTAAAGGTCCATGAAACACTCGAAGGCAACAAGTCAGAATCCAGCCAAAAGAAGGTTGTCAGCTGGCACTACTGATGCCCATTCTTCAAAACAGAAAGCGTTCGTGACTTCGGTAGGTCTGTTTCTCCAGCAGGCAAACCAATTATTTCTGGATGCTATATTGTTCACACAAGTCATCTCTGGCTGGCCTCCACCTAAGCTTTCCAGTCAGGAGACTGAGCATCTCAAACTCAATCCCTGTCTGGCTAATTCAAGTGAATTTAACATTGGACTACTCTGTTAAAAGTATTTATTTGCCAGCTCATCCACATGAATTTGCTTTTGTGCTGCTGTGCTGTCTGTTAGGAGCAGAAAGTGACACACATGTTTGTGTGTTCTCAATAAAAGCCTTTTGTGAATGGTTCATTACATAAATGATCTTTCTGTTTGATTAGGGGCTGAGGGAACAGAGCTCATGTTTGAAAGATCAGGAACATTTTCATAGGTCACTGATTCTGTGTTTTTGAAAGTGAGCGAGTCTGGTGCAGTATGTGTATCAAAGAGAGTGAGGGCACACAGTGACAAAGGTAGTCCTGATGTTTTTTTTTTTCATGGTATTTGAATGTGAACATCATTTTATTCAGACTTTTTTAGTTGATGTATTGCTGCAGCTGCAAGAAATAATGACATGAGCAGCCTGCCCTTCACTGTTACAAGCTGCGAGTGTGGTTCAGCCCTTCTCCTGAAGAAGGATCTGGCCCGGTATGAACCCTGAATATTGCAACAAAACACCCACTGAAAGAAGAGAGAGATGAGAGAATCCGTGCCAAGTAGGTATTTCCAAGTGCGGGAGGCTCATTTTGCAAAGCCTAATGAGGGCTGAGAAGCAGTGCTTCTGGGATCTGTCCAGAATCCATGAATAAGCCACAGAGGGACTGATGAAAGCTAATAATAGTCTCAAATTCCTCACTCAAATTTGTGTTCATCGTAGGCTTACAGTCGTTAGGAGAGAAGCAGTCTCTGCTCTGCAGCAGTGTCCCAGCCTCAGCCACGGTCGCTGTTGGCCACCGTATGCCATTAACAATGTTGTTTTTTTTGAAAAGAAACTTGTCCGTTTTCTTTAAAACATTTTTTCTTTGACATTTTTCGTGAAGACACATTTGAAAAATCTCTTTATATAAAATGTCACTTCTCCTTACGCTCCAAAGCCTTTCTGATGGACAGTTTGCTAAATTAGCCCCACCCTAATTTATGAAAAGCAATTTGGCAATACAGGATAGAACAGGATGTTGGCATTGCATGGAATAGCTGAGGGAAGGTGCAAATGTGCCTGAGAGTCTCTTGTTTAGAACTAAATGTCACAGTGATTGTAGTTGCTACATATCAAAGGCTTTATCAGAAAAGTGTTCTCTGAAGACACAACTCTTATTCATGTCAGGTAAACCCCCATATTCCTCCAGGGAATTAAGGCTTACTGTGAAATGTCCTGGCTATTAGTTTCTGACAGTCTTTTGGCATATGCTTTAGCCTAACAGGATTGATCCTGCACAGCTTAAATGAATGGGGACCTTGCGACTTGAAAGGGATGGAAGATCATTTCAAAGAGTCTGTAATACGAACTACATGGGTGCTAAGTCCTTGTCAACTAGTTGTGGTTGGCTTACATTTTTCAAAATTACTTGGATACCTTGAAGAGCCCTTAATATCCCTATCACTCATTTCCTCCCACCTGGGCACAGAGTATCAGGAATCACTTCTAAAAGTGCACACACACAAAAGTTGCAATACTGAAAATTATTTTCAGAAAGACTGAGCTCTAGACTTAAGAAAAAGAGAGAAGGAAAATAAAAAAAAAAGTAACGAGAGGAAAAACTGTAAATAAGTAAGATATTTTATCCTGCATGTAAGCTTAATAAAGGACATCATCATTGGATTTACCTACAGAATAGCTGTGTGCTGACTTGATAATGACTCCAGTTCAGGTGGAATCCATAAATGGTTCATGGAAAGTTAGTGCAAATTATTCTTTTTGACTGCAAATTGCTCAGGTGTGCTGTGTGGTAAAAGAGGCCAATGATGACTCCAGTACAAGATTTTTGTAAAAAGGTTTACTTTCAAAAATCCAAACCAAGACGTTTATGAACAGGGAAATAATAGCAATTCTTGTGAAAGCTTTGACACTGAAGGGGCCATCTATTTACCAGGCTCGTCTCTCTTTTGTGACTATATGGAATGATAGCTTTCTCAACATAGCATTACAAAAAAAAAATTGGGAAGGAAATATGTGAGTGCTATCAAAGAGATAACAGCAAACCTCTTGCTCCAGGGATTGTGACAGTACACTTAAAGAAGCAGCTGGAAAGAACTGGAGAGAGAAAGATGGAGTATAGGTCTGGTTTCAGTTATTCATATATATACCAGCAGTGGCATGACATTAGGATGCCAATCAACATTGCTCTCTCAGTTTTTTTACTTATTTGCTGGAAAACTAACAGAATACTGTGACATCTTTTTTGGGCTCATAAGTTGAAGTTTTGCCTTCTTACTTAGATCTCAGATTTTCTTCCTGGCTAAGCTTCCCAAAACCCATTTTGACAGGTTGAGGGGCAGGTTGGTTTGGTTTTTTGTTTTTGTTTTTGTTTTTTTTTCCCATTATCTATCTTTACTCTTACATTTCTAAATTCTTGCTCTTTACCCTTTTCCATCTCCATGTTTTGTTTCACTAGCACCTTTTCATTGCTTTATTTTGCTCTATGTGTGTGAGATGGAGAGAAAGCATGAGTCTGTTTTTCAGCTGTTTCGCTGGCTGTTGCTTTGGGGATTGTTCTCTTTCCTTGAGCTCCTATTCACTAGGTGTCCAGGTAGGGACATGGCCCTTTTTTGCAGCACACTTCGACTACTTTGTTCGTGGAGTTCTCCCAAGGTTCATGTGAGACACATGCAAAGGGTTTGCCTGGGAATTTCCTGAGCCTGTGTAGAAGCTGCAGCCACAGGTCACTGCTTTCAGGCATGGTAGGAAAACAGAAAGAAGATTGGAAGAGTTAATCCCTATTTCATCCATAAGTAATGGAGAATTAATGTGGGTGGCCTGTGGCTTGGGTGGAGTTGAGGTCATGTTTCCTCACCTTTCTTGCTGCTCCCGTCTGTTCTGTGCTTCTCAAACCTGTCTGACAATCGTCTTTCCCAGCTGCTTCCTCAAGTTGGGAAATGTTATTTGCCAACAAATACACTGCTATTTGTCTTCCTGCAATACACTTATCAGTGGAAGTGAGCATTTTGTTTTGATAGATGGCCATTAGTCACAAAGATCTACTTTTATAAAAACAGGTTGCTGTACTTGGTGTTGCGAAGCTGAACTGACGTAAATGGCACAGTTCAATTTTCAGAATGAGAGCTTAGGCAAGATTGAGTGAAGCAATGTTTAATCCATTGAAATCTTGGGCCTCTCTCTTTATTAAGCACTTTAACACCTTGTAGGGAGGCCTAATTCGTGTAAACTGCCGTTGGTTCCGTTGGACACAGGGGAAGCTTCTGACACCTCCTCAGAGAAGCCACTCCTGTAGCTTCGCCACTACCGAAGCCTTGCCACACAAACCGAAAGCACCATGGTATCTTACAATTTCTGTTGATGGGCCACCATCAATTCTAATTATAAAATAATTCATTTTCCTCTATTTCACTTCTACAGAGAAGGTGTTTGCAGCAACATAACCAGGTTTAATTTTAACTGAAGGTCACTGGAATGGGAGAAGAGGAATTATCTTTATTTATTTTTGTCCAGTTAAATTAGCATAGAAGTGCTTTGAGAAGACAGACAGAAAATAACACAAGAAATTTGTTTGTGGCTTTCTTACCCAAAGTCTTCATAAGACTTTGAGGGTTACAACTGACCTGTAGCTATAGAAATGGCCATGTTTCAATGCTAGTACTGCCTTAGAGCAATCAGCATGGGAAGGATTTTGTTTCCTCTTGACCTCTGATGATCTCCATTTGTGTGCAGCTGGTTACCAGGACTTTATATGCAGAACCACATTTGTTAGTATAGTTACATATATTTTCTCATAAAACAGATGAATGATGCATTGCAGCCTAAGTCTTACATAGAATTTGACTTTTAAACGGTGGGGACTGAGTGTAGGAATGGAATGTGTATGCGCAAACCACTGTAAGCTTTCAGGTCCCTTCATGATGAGTGGAAGGCCAGGTGACTGAACAGTAGCACCTTGGGATGTATTTTCATATGCCCTCTTTGTGTGGAAGAAATATTTCTACAGAATATGCAGTCTTCTGTGTTTGGGTAACCCCACAGTTTGAACCATTTTAATTAATGAATGTCAAACATCTCCAGGCTGCATAAAGAGTTGATTCCTACCTGGTGGAGGGAAACCTTAAAGTCTGTCATTATTTTTTCACTGTTGTCAATGGAAAAGTTTGCTGTCTCTCATTTAATAGACTCACACTGAATTTACTTCCTGCCCTTTAATGATGGCCTGCCCACTTCCCTGGACTTATTATTTCAGAAGGTTTCATTTAAGAATGTTCTTTCTGTAAATTAATGTACTGCAGATTTATTCTTCAGCATGTCCACTTTTGATATATACAGTATTTAAGTTTGTATTCACTTAGCAAAGCATTTACGCCATTATCATGTAATCACTTCCAGTCCAAATACAGAATCTAGAGATTAATGTCCTATAAATTTCTCCTTGCAGCAGTTTTATTGCTTATATTAGTTATTAAGTTATGTTTGCATTGATCTTCCAAAATAGGAAAGATAGATAAGAGATTTGTTTGCATTTTAAATTAAAGTGAGTCTTTTACAGTCAGTTCAGACTGAAAGGCTAAAGATTATGGCACATACACTATCTTTACAGCTGGTCAAATGTTGCCGGTCAAATGTTGCCAATCAAATTTGGGAAAGTCAGAAAGTTTTAACAGGGCTTTGTGAACTTCTGTTATCAAAAGTGCTTTTCCTTTTTCTTTTGTTTGATGGGATGGTGATAGATTTTTTTTTTTTTCCTAAGGCTACTAAAAGCATTTTAGTCCATGATGTGGAAAAAAGAGAAAAAATATTAATATCTCACACTTCCGTTTATTTTTCTGTTAAAAGTGTCCTAAACTCCTTTATGTCAAGAAGACTAACCGGAAAAAATAAATAGCTAAGGCAACCCTTAGCTCCTAGAGAAGCTTGATCACATCCATGTGGAGCTGGTCAGCAGCTCGACATGGAACATAAATACTTAACAGCAGCTTGAGACAGGGCACAAGGATATTTTAGGATTCACTAAGTCATAACTTCATTGTAACTGAAAAATCCATAGGGTCACTATTTTCCCTATGAGGCAGAATGCTCTTATTTGAGAATCCCACTGGTATCTGCTCCATTTAAATGTTGTGCTGTATTCGCTGTATTTGTGTGAGGAAAGTTGCTGAAGTCTCAGTCTGATCTGTGTGGAAGGCTCAGAAATTATAGAGAAGAAAAGAAATTATTTTCGACCTCTCCCTGATATCCAAAATTTCTTTCCAGTTTTAGCAACATGATCTAAGACCATTAAAAGAAATCTCATGTATTAATCTCTAAATTTCATATGTAGGCATTATATGACAGATAACAGTACATAGTTCTTTATTGGACAAAAACCTCATTGGTATATCAGATTTAAGAATATACCTGCAGCACCAAAGGTTATGTGCTTACATCTGTTTACTCACACAGATACTGGCAGTACCTGTAGTGTATATATATATATACTGAAAAGTATTTTACTTTGGTTGATCTTTTCTTTTTCTCTCTGTGCATTCTCTAATTTTAGACAAGCTACTACCATACATATCACTAATTCTTATAATGAACAAGACAAAACAACAACAACAAAACCCTGAACAAACCTTTTGAAGCACATTTTATATGGCAAAATGTATATCATCTGTTATACAAGATACAGTGAGGTATACTATAAATATTTTACGAGAGATGCATAAAGTTTTCATTGTCCAAACTAAATTTCTAACCGCTTAGAATGCAACTTAAGCACGAGCTTGTTGGGCTAGTCAAGAAGAGAAAATTTATATTCTCTCTTTCACTTCCTGAATGTCATTCTCATCCCTTTCTTCGTCAGTTATTAAAATGCACAAAGCCACTTCTGCCAGCCCACTTATCCCCTGCCACACTGAATCAGCGTATCCAGAGAGCATTTCCTCTGTGCTTGGAGCTGTCCCAGCTGGACTGGAAGAGCTGCTTGCTGGTGATTCAGTGCAGCAGGGGACACATGCTCCAACGACAGCAACGGCGCTCAAGTAACATGGGCTAAAAGAGCAGAAAGGAAATTGTAGAGCAGACCGAAAAGCTGCAGAACCCTGAGCTGTAACTCACTCAGGGCTTTCCAATTCACTTTGCAATAAGGCAAAAAGGCAAGTCAATAGAGCGCTGAATATTTTTGTAAGCCAAACTATTGGCCTCTCTTTATATAGAATTATGAAATACCAATGGACTCCAGCTGACTTCCATATCAAAAATGTTCTTAGGGAGAATTTGTGGAACTCAAAATGATGAATTGTCTTGGTTTTGCCATTCTTTAGCAAAGATTTACAGAACCCACCCTCAGTTTCCTTGATCATTTTAATACTTTAAAAAAGAAAAATGTTCTCAAGGGATTTTTACTGAGAAGGAGGTTTTATTGTGAGTTCCCCTGTACTGCCATGCTAATCAATAGTTATGACTGATTGCTGTGACTAATCCATAAGATATAGGTCTGAAGAATGGAGAGTTTTTCAAAACTTTGTTCAGCATCTCCCAGGAGGAGATAGGCACTTCCATTTAGGTATGATGGGTTTACTCCAACCTTTGCTCTGTGCTGTGCTTTCATAATTCTATCTGGGCTAGAAAACCACCACGCTTTCTAATGTGTCCTGCTGTTTGTCCTCCTCCAGCCCTGCAAGCATCACTGTAACATCCTTGTGCTTGCCTGTTAAAATAAATAGCACTAATGATCTGCCCAGAATCCTCTGCAGACTCTTTGGAACTTCTCCATTTTCAAGGTCACAACTCTGCTTGAGGTTGATAAATTCATGAATTAATAAAACTTAGCATTTTTCATCCATGAATGTCAAAGGTGAGAAACCATTGTTAGTCCCATTTTTATCAAAGAGGAAATTGAGCTGTAGAAGTGACATGTATAAATTTGGAAGCCAATCAGATCCAGGAAAAGAACATAATTTTCTGCACTCAGCTTGCATTGTAGCCATTGCTTCACGGTGCCCTTTGTGCAACAGCACAGTCTTATTAAAGTTGAGATTTAAGTTCCACAAGAGTCAGGAAATTAAACTTTGCCACACAGTATGTTCATTGTACATTTTTATTGGACATGGCCTATACATTACCAAGTGATCATCCTTTTTTCCAAAGGTAACTTTCAGAGAACCTTATAGTGGTAAGTGATGCATATTTCTTTGTTTATTCAAAGTCTTATTTGTTTAATACCATAACTGGAAACAAAACAACATGCATTTTATTATTCTAGTTTTTATGACTGTACTAATCAAGGCCACTCTATTATTTTGACTTTTTAAAATTTACTTTAGCAAATGTTTACAATATAAATAAATGTCTTAAACACTTCTCTGGGAAAGTCCAAAGACGATTCATCCACTGGAGTTCTCATGGAACATGATGAAAATAATGGTGAAGTACCCAGGGCAAAGACAATTCCCTTCTGGAAATGATCTCTTGTCACTCTTAATTTTTTGCAAAAATGTTTTATTCAGGAAGGATGTTCTGCCTGTTCCAGTACCAGTCTCATTTCTCCAAAGGGTCTCTTGACTGTCTATTATAATTCTTGTTTCACTCTCAAAACACTTTGTTGAAATGAGTACTTCTAATAAGCACATCTAGTCATGTAAGCACTCCAGAAAATCCTCTAGATGGTTAAGAGGAGACGCTGAAGAAACACTCAGAACCATCAGAGTAAAGCTTTTATCTCCCAGAAAACTCTGGGAGAGTCACTCTTGAGAAACACTGAATGCTCTGCCAGGCACGTCAGCTACTATTTAGCCATTCAGCAACTGAAATGGCTTCAGGTACAACCCTATGCAGAATATACAGACAGTCCATTAACCCAGGGGCTGAAACAGGCAGGCTGGTTATTTGACAGGCTCTGGGCAGGGCAAATTTATTGTTAAAATCCTGAAATTGCTTCTAGAAACAAAATGTAAGGTTTATTGTATTTATAAAAACTGGTTTAAGCTTAAATTCAGTATTAATTTTGTACACAGTTTCTTTTGCGAAAGGCAGCCATGATGTAAGACAAGTTACAATAGCAGTGGTCCTACCTATACTGATTTTATTGACAGGATGGTTTTTTGCTTATTTGAGTTCTGTTTTTTGGGTTTTTTTGTAATATCAGAAATATTTTCACTGAAATATTTCTTTGTTATTGTCTCTGTGGCATCAGACTGTATCATTTGTGTATTTGTTTTGAAATAGAACTTAACAGAGGAAGGAAAGAAGTCTAAGAAAAATACTATAATGGCAATATAGTGCCTGGTGAAAAGTGGCAGATTTATGGCCTTAAGAAATGAAAGATGTCATTTTTCTGTGTTGCCAGTGCAGCTCATTCTTTGGCAACTTCTCCACAGTGCTCTCAGATCCTGAGTTTTAGATACTCTGACCCTGTATGTGGGAGAACAGGGTCAGCTTTGATTTTGCAGAAGCTTTCTCAGTCCATATCACTTGTCAGTTCCTGGAGGACAGGCCTTGTAGTTTGATTAGAGTGGCACTTGCTGCCTTTTCTGTTTACATAATTTGGCATTTACAATTTCTACTACTGTGTATATATAAATCACAATTATTTTTGCATTGAAAGACTTACCTTGCTGCTAACAACTTCTCTTTTTCCTATCCTATTAGTTGCATCTACTTTACTGTTAAAGATTCCAAATAATATAGTCTAGTAATGTGGTAATTTCCTATGTTGACAAATAGTATAACTACCACTAGAGGGCTTTAATAAGGACCCAGATCTTACCTCTGTCACACCCTTTCCAATCTGGAGGGATTTTATGGAAAGTGTAGTTGCCCATTTTTCTTTAAATTGGAAAGACAGGCTGACAGATTTTTTTTTTTTATTTTAAATTAAATCAAAGTTCAGCCTAATAAATTGTTCAGATAATTTGCTTCTTTAAAGTTCAGTTAAAAAAAGAGACAGAGAAATTTTCCAAGACAGCGCTTGGAAAATGAAAGGTTCTCTTAATTGTGAAGACTAACCTTAAAGTGAGTTTACAGCCTGGTCTTTTAAATGTCTTTAAGGTGACTGTGTTTAAGGACAGAAACTCTTAGTTTGCACTTAGCAGAGCTGAGTGAAGGGGGACCCAGAGGCTGGGGTGCTCATGTGCATCACAGCCCAGCTCCACCAGGGCTCCAGCACTAATACAAAGCAACAAAATTTCTGTAGGGTCTAATGGCTAAAATTCATTTAATAATACTTAGCACTTACTACTTTGGGTACATCTTCAAAGAGCTGAACTAATAGCAGCTAATTTAATCTTCAAACAAACTGAGTGAGGAGCATTATCATCGCTGTTAACTGAGGGCCAGAGCAAAGGAATGGCACTGCAGAGAAACACAAACGTACACTTCTAGCCATCTGCTTTGTGCCTGACTGATAGGAAATGTTTTTAGAGGATTTAATCATGATGGGTATTTCAGGGTGGCTGCTGACTCCTCTCAAATCCTTCATAGCTGTTATTTTAAAATCTAAAGGTAAATTTAAGGTTTTAAAAGTAGGGGGGGAGAAGAACTAAAATAAAAAGTAAAAAAGCTTTTTATGGTCCTGGAAGCATATTCCCTGTTATAGGAATAAACTCAACTGTCAAGGAGAAGAGACATTTCAGTTCTTTCTCCCCAGAGCCGTGATTCTCAAGGACCCCATTTAACCCCACTTACACTATTTGAAAAGGGGAGAGCAGCACGTTCAGCTGGGCACCTTGAGGGCCCTGATAGTCTCTCCTGCCACCCCACGAGTTCTGCAGCTCTGGGGGGCATGGAGGTGGGAGTGCCCCGTGCACTGAAACCCCTCAGCCCCTGTGCCCAGCCCATCTGGGTCCCTCTCAGAGCCCTGCTGCCCTTGCTGGTGCTGCCCAGCCCAACCCTGGCACCTCCTTAATCCACAGGTAGCCAGAAAGGGCACAAGGTGAAACTTCCCTCTTTAATGACTCCTCCCCCTACGGAAACATCCTGGGGTAGCTCAGGGAGGCAAAACGTAGTTCTGTAAAATTGGAAAAATACCAGAAACAGAGAATAGATAAAGGAATAAACAGGGACCGAGGAGGGCAATGAATAGCCTATAAAGAAACAATGTATTCGCTTCTAAATAAAAGAGAAGTCCTGGCTGGAGGCTGATTTGATTTGGTGAAGCCATTTGCAAGTCTTTATGTAAAAACTGTCAAAACTCTAGATATCTGGGTTCACAGAAAGTGTGTTTAATGAATTTCTAAAGTCTGTATTCAGCCTTCTCTGAAGCCTGCAGTAGG
The DNA here is from genome assembly GCA_035584735.1 of Pseudotriccus pelzelni. Taxonomy (NCBI): domain Eukaryota; kingdom Metazoa; phylum Chordata; class Aves; order Passeriformes; family Tyrannidae; genus Pseudotriccus; species Pseudotriccus pelzelni. The sequence goes on from JAWMRA010000009.1 coordinate 18,322,091, forward strand.
TATGAATTACTAGTCAGATGCAAATTTAGCAAGCTTGGCTTTTGCTCATGTTTAAGAACACATCCACTAGGATCACCTTCGGAAAAAGAGCTGGAGAATAATTGGTTTTCTGCCATTGCAAATCCAAAACCAAGCACAGAAGTGCACAGGTTTTTAAGTACTTACGTACATATGTGTATGTATATTTATACGCATAAAATTAACACCTAGTTTTAAGCAAACAATCTAGTTTAAAACCAAAGACACCTAGTTTTACACACACATCTACATATTAATATATTTAAGTGTTACTTTTTGCAGGAACTGCTTAGGTCAAGTGAGATGGTGTGTTTATATTTTAGTAAAACTGCAGAGCATTTGAAAAAATATTTTGAAGTAAAGGATTAGAACTCTTTGTTTAAGGAATGAAAAATATTTTTTAGTTTTTAATAATTTTATTATTAATACTAGTAATCAAATATTTTGTTTGTTTGGGTTTTTTTTTTAGTGAGTAGGTTATTGCCTAGCTTTTTATCCAGAAGAGAGCAACTGCACTTCATTGCAATGCTGGGCAATATGCCGTGTTGTTCATGTTTCAAAACCTGGGCTTCAGTCCCCAGTCCTTCCTGACAATGACTGGTCCAATGGAGCAACGATTCCTCCTGTCAGCCAAGTCAGTATTTCCGATCTGTGTTGGTTGTTTCCCCACTGCACTTCCTGCCACTGCTCCCTTGCAATTGCACTTCAGAGCACTGGGAGATTGAGGTCCAGAGTGGTTATGGGATTTCACAGCTTAGGGCACATGATAATGAAAAGCACAAATCTCCTTCATCTCTTCCTCTTGCATTATCTGTTTTGTGCATGAACACTGCCTGCATTGGACAAAATGGTGCACACCACAGCAACAGCAGTATTTTTATTTTTATTCAACTTGGCTCATTTTACTGGCCTTGCTCTTGTCATGGATCCAACTCAGGTGAAAATGAGAAATGATATAATACAGCATTAGCCATTGATTTGGAAGACATGTGCAGGTCAGAAATTCTGGGTGCCTTAGGCAGGTAAGCAGTAATAGGTTACCTGCCTAAGGCATTAACTCAGAGAGCAGTGATAGCCCCTTCTATGTCTACAAAAAAAATCTTTGAAGAGGAAGAGGTGTAATATGATCACAGAGCACTCAGAAATGTATTCATTGCTCTGCTTTGTCTTTGTAAATCTTTCCAGTGTTCAGCAGGACAGCTGTGCTGTGGCTGCTAGCTATTAGGGCTGCACACCGCTGTTCAGATTTACAGCTGTGTGCTTGTCATTTCCAGATGCAGTTTTACTAAGACAGTCACTCAGGAAACGTTGTGAGAAGCAGCAGGTTTCCAGTAAAACATGCCCATAAACACCACGGTTGCTGGCAAAATAAGACTTACACCCAGATGCTTTAGGAGAAAAACAGTCTATTCTTTGTTCACTTTTACCCTGAGGGTTCAACTCAGATCCATAAATATGTACAATGGAGCAGCCCATCCAGCTCAGCTGGCCGACAGGACACGTAATTCCCCATCTCAGATGCTTCTGCTATTTCTGTTGCATGGGTCTGTGCAAGGAACCTAACTGGGGCAAATAATTCAGAAAGCTGTTTCAAACAAAACCCAAATCGTAGGCTTGGTGGTTATTTTTGTTCTCAGTTCAGCTGTGGCTAGTTGAAAACTGGACTTTAGCTGAGAAGCACAAGCGTGACATGCACAAAACTCTTGCTGTTTCTGAGTTATCCCAACAATACCCATTTCCAGTTCCTCCAGACTCTGGAAACAGCAGATTGCAGCGCAAAAATTGCAAAGATTTAATTGGCACCTGACAAAGGATAAGCAAGGTGGGGACCACAGGCTGCTCGGGAACTGAACTTGTGTCAGACACAAGCACTAACCAGATGTGGAGGTTTCTGGGAGCAGCAGCTCTTCCTTATGTCACTGGGCTCCACATGCTCGCTGGTATTTGCAGGGACATGGCAAAACTTTGGTTTGCCAGAACGGGACAGAAAATTCAACAGTCCATAACATGTACAGAAGTTGGGAAGGATCTTCTACAACTCCTATTTCTCAGTATGCCTATTGCTCATAAATACCAGAGCCAGCCAGACCTTGGGAATTGTTTTTTCTCTTTCTTCATTTTCTTGCTGGGTTTCATGTTTACCTCTTTACATATTAGGAAAAATGTAGTAAAGGATCGTTCCTAGCTGAGATTTCCTATAATATTCTTTGTTTTTCTATGCTGCATTTTCCAAATTAGGATTATAATTGTGACTGGTAACAATTAATCACATGACAGTTTTTATTCTCATTTGTTTCTCCCAGCTTTTCTTCTTACGTGAAAGAACTTCCTGAATCAGTTTCTACTTGAATGACAAGCAGCATCGGATGGAAGACCAGAAACTGTGTGTATCCATGTTGATGTTTGCCCCTGGTCAGAAGAAGGGTACGTAGTCTAGTTAAACTCAGATGGGCCAGAGTGTCCCACCAAGCTGTGCTGTCACTCCCCTCCTCAGCTGGACGGGGGAGAGAAAATACAACAAAAGCTTCTGGGTTGAGATAAGAACAAGGAGAGATCACTCACCAGTTACTGTCATGGACAAAGCAGACTCAGGGAAAAATTAATTGAATTTATTACCAATCAAATCAGAGTAGGGTAATAGAAGAAAACCCCCCAAATCTTAAAACACCTTCCCCTGACCCTCTCTCCTTCCTGGCTTAACTTTACTGCCACTTTCTCTGCCTCCTCCCTGGCAGTGATGAAGAGGGATCGAATGGGGGTTTGGTCTGTTCATCACATGTTGTTTCTTCCACTGTTTACTCATCACACTCTTTCTCTGCTCCAGAGTGGGGTCCGTTCCATGGAAGAGAGTCCTCCATGAACTTCTCCAACAAGAGTCCACCCCATGGGCTGCAGTTCTTCATCAGCAGCTCCAGCTTGGGTTACTTCCATGGGGTGCAGCCCTTTAGGAACAGACTGCTCCAGTGTGGATCTCCCACAAGTCCTGCCAGCAAACTGGATCCAGAGTGGTGCCCCCACGGGCTCACAACCTCTCTAGGGCATCCCCTTCCTCCAGTGCGGGGTCTTCTACGGGCTGCAGGTGGGTCTCTGCTCCCCCATGGACCTCCATGGGCTGCACCACAGGCTGCAGGGGAACCTCTGCTCCAGTGCCTGGAGCACCTCCTCCCTCTCTTTCTGCACTGACCTGTGTCTGCAGGGTTTTTGCTCTCCCATAGCCTCACTCCTCTCTCCAGGTGAAGTTGAGCAGGTATTTCTCCCCTTCCTTAATGTGTTATCCCAGACGTGCTGCTGCTGTTGCCGAGAGACTCAGCCTTGTACAGCAGCGAGTCTGTCTTGGATCTGGCTGGAACTGGTTCCATTGGACTCAGGGGAAGCTTCTGGCACCCTCTCAGAGAAGCCACCCCTGTAGCTCCCCCTCTCCCAAAACCTTGCCACGCAAACCCAATACAAACAGAACACTTTATCTTTCACTCTCATCTCTCTGATGGAACAGGGCATTTATTTTTCTGGCAAGTGTTGTGTTTTCTTTTTGGCCTGTGTACCCCCTCTGTAGCATAGAAATCATTTCCTTATAGCTGTTTTTACAGTGCAGGGTAAAAGTTGATGGATTCATTACCAAGGCTCCCCAGGCATTTTTTGGGTGCAATTTATAGAGATGTACTGAATGAAAGATCTCTACTGCCAGCTTGTCAGCCCGAGCATGGGACTGTGCAGTCCTTCTCAGTGAGTGCGTTGTCTTGTGGCTCCTGCCTGCTCTCCTGTGGCTCTGGAAAAAAGCAAAGGGGACTTGAGAGCCAAAACAACAGTGACAAATTGAAATGTAGAAGTGATACTTCAGAACATCTCCTGCCCCTGAGCACA
>JAWMRA010000009.1:18344839-18382293 GCA_035584735.1 Pseudotriccus pelzelni
AGCTTCAGGAGGATGAACCATAAGGCTGATTCCTCATCCAATCTAGAAATTCATATGGAAATTCATAATTAATTTAACTAATATTTAGTTGATTAAATTAAATTCTTGGTAGCATAAGGTACAGAAAGAATTATTTATTTTTCCATACATTTAGAATAACCTATCTTTTTTAGTCCGATTGTGTTCTCAGGAAAAGCAATTTGTACTGTCCTTAATGCCCTAACATAATTTCCAAACATTTTTTTCCCTTTTTTTTTTTTTTTAATTTTAGTTTTGCATATAGTTCTTGTGGTTTTTTGGGCTGGGTTTGGTGGGGGGGTTGTGTGTTTTTGTATAATTTATATATTTATATTAGATTCTGTATTTTTTGGAGTGTGGTAGAACAAGTAACTATTTCACAACTGAAGAAAAAGCAAGAGGTATTTAAAAATGGAAAGGTATGTCTTAGCAATGTATTTTCTAGAGGTTTGGAAAATGGATTCAATTTAAATGAAATGACAGAAAGCAAATCTGTCAACATATCTGTGCTCTAGTGCTTCTCTGAGTCATGACACTCCCAAGCTATAAAGAAAAGTTACAATGAGACACTGAGGGATAAAACCCAAACTGTTCTTTAAAAGGCACAAATTCAAATTTTACTTCTTGATAAAATATGATTCATTGCATGCAAATTACTACCCTCAATAATGAAGGACAATTATCTCTATTGTGGCCAATCAGAGGGAGGTAGCACAGGGAGAGAATTGTACTTCAGATTACACCCACTCCTCCTATATTTAATGTACAAATATATGAAAACAATTGCACACTAATATGTTATAAGATATTAAATTGAATGCAATAATTCATAATCCAAGATAAGATACCAGACATGTGAAGGAGTTTGATGAACTGGCAAGGCCCATTTGTCTGTGAGCCCAACGTGACGTGACATGATTCCTGAGAGCACTGGCTTTGTTTCCTCAATTTTCTCAGCTTGACCTTCAGCAGATTAACATGGCATCACTCTAAGAAAGCTGGAGGAATGTAAAGAGGGGGTGTATGTGTACATTAGAGTAAAATAACATATTGTACATGGATTAAAAGTAATAGATTGTGTTCAAGTGTATTTACATGATGTTTTATCGCTTCTTGAAGGGCTGGGATACTCACAGATTTTAATCCTTTTGTTTTGGACCACATGGTTACAAGAAATATGCATTTCATCTGGGATTAACCAGGTTTGTGCTAATTCACCTTCAGCAATAGGCCAGTTACACAAAAGTCATTAGAAGAAAGTCCCAGTCTTGGACCATCTCAGCCCTGGACAGATCCCTCTGAGAGGGCAGAAAAGCACAGTGGAAATTACTTTCTTGAACGGTGATATTCCTCCCGGTTTCAGTTGGAAGTTGTTTTCTACTTGTACAAATGAACACATTATTTCATTCCCACTTTACCCACATCTTTTTGTCACTTCTGGCAGTAAATTTGTCTCATGTTTATGTACCAGATTCCTATAAATGTACACACATATCATGTAAAATACAGTCTTCATAGGAATGGCATCAAGCCAAAAAGAATCTTTTTGCAACTTTATTTCCTTTCACTGATATGCTACACTCAGGGCTGGCTGCTTTACTACAGAATATCACCTTGCATCCATTTTTTCTCTTGTGCAGTCATTTGAATACACACAGGTGCTTTACATGTATAGGATTGTAGTTTTATTTTAAAAGCACTCCGTGTCAGAGGCAGGACAGAAAAACTCAAACATGCTGAAAAGCCTGTGTGTCTTTAGGGAGAAATATTAACACACCAACACGGGCAGGTGATTTTCCTTACCCTCTTTTTACAAAGTGTGTTACTTCAATTAAGATGATGTGTAAACTTATGATCAAAGAAAATGGAACTTGCCCTGTACCCTACCAATATGTTCCATATCCTGTTCTTTAACTGGAGAGGGGTAGTTTCCTCTAGCATCTCACTGGCATCTGTACAGGGTAGAGAAGTCTAGAACTGTCTTCCTCACAGATCAGATAGGTAAGTGTCATGGTTCTACATGAAGCTTACCAGGCTTGGGCATTTAAGAAGTGGATTTTTGTTCTCTGGAACAAATTTATGCCAAATTTTTGCTCAGAGCTTAGTGAAAAACATCTCAGTAACATGGATCTCTCCTGCACTCCCAGACACAGGAAGATGCTCCATTTGAACAGTTTTGGAGGTAGTGGTATATGTTATATACTCAGTGATAGTTCAGCTATTTTTGCAGGGCAGAAGTCTCTCTGGCACTTTTACAAGTTCATCTGCATAAGACTCAAATCAACAGACACCTTAGTTCTTCAAGAACAAGATGACAAAGCCTGCAGCTCTGGCTTGATGCAGAAGTGAGGCAGCTCTGTGGGAATTCTACCTTTCCCTCTCCTCTTGCATTTGAAAATAAGGGTCTCAATCTTGCCCAGAATGGTATGGAAATTGTTAGCTTTCACCTCTAAACCTCTGAGCTTGAAGACTGAGTTTTCAGTTTCTTGCTTGAATGACAATCAAATTACTGCATAAGCTTATTGTAATATTTATAAACAGAGCATTTATTCTAAGCTGTAAAATAACTACTGAATCATTTAATGCAATGTTAGAAATAAAAAATGGTAAACTGTATTCCAAGCACATAAAACACAATTAGAGATGCAGATTAGCCTTGAGGAACGAGCTCAACGAGAAAGCAAATGAATCAACTTCAGACAAGTTTTGCTAAGGGCTTTATGATATTCAGACTTCAGCAGCGTTACTCTTCAGAAGAGATAATTAAAGAATTAAGTCATGGTATCTATTTGCCAGCTCACTCTGGCACTTCTTGGTCTGGTATCACGCTACTCCCATACCCATTTCTGTCCTAAGTACGTCAGCTAATTTGTCTTTCACTTCTCCAAAGAAAATAAGGTGAATTAGGAATCATGGAATAGGGATAATTGTAGCTTATGCATCTTGCAGAAACAACTTCTATGAGTTAAAAGTAGTCATATCCTAAGCTGATATCTATGGTCTGTGGTAAAACTGCAATGGTTTATTCCAGATAAGGATTCTGCTCTTTGCTTGTAAATGTCTCTCTTTCCCATGTGTGCAGACTGAGCTGCTATGCAGGCTCATGCACTGCTAAAAGGCAGAAAAGAAGATTGAAGATTACCATGTCCACATCTAAAATTGTGCAAAATAAAAGCACAAAGAACCAACAACATTTTCAGCAACACCTGACATTTTGTTGTATGCAAATTCAGTTTCAGGATAAAGATCTGCCTGATCCTGCCCTATCTGATCTTTCTTGATACCCTGCTGTGAACAAATATGTCATCAGAATGAGTGAAATTCAAAAGAGGCAGGATGGAAGTTCTGTCATTTCCACAAAAAAAAAGAGAAAGAACAAATAACAAGCCAAAAACAAACAAACAAAAAAAAATAAACAAAAAACCAATCTGAAGCAAACAAACATAACAAACAAAGAGCCCCCAACAAACCAAAGTAAGACAGATGTCACAAACTGAAACCTTCAAATTCAATTTAACAACGCATTTAAGTAGGAGGTAATGCAGGAACATATAGAATATAGTGATTCAGCAGAGCTGTCGTCTGGAAGTATAGACTACTATTCCCATTGTGCTGGCACTTCCTGTCAAGCTACCAAGATGCTACTGAAGAAATGTATAAGCAAACAATACCAATATTTTATTGGTAATAACCTCGGTGAAAATTGAGCAGAAACATTATTTTTATGCAAGTGTTCAGCAAGTGGGCACGAGTACTGCACTTGACTCAGGTCTCTGTATTATACTGGCTATTCTTTCTGGGAGAGTGCAGAAATCACACTCATGGAAAACTGACCCCAGGCAGTCCCTGACTGGCACCTCAACCTTTTCCACTGGGTCAAGGATGAATGTGTAAAAGACAGGAGGATGAATGTGAGCACCAGCTTTGAGTGTCGCTCTGAACCCACCAGGTGAGATAAACAGTTTGTTGAAACTGGACTATAGCAAGGTCATGAAATGTAAGTCCATCTTTTCAGTCTTAATTCATTTGTGAAAGATGAGAATGCTAGGATTCAGGACCAAAAAACTGTTCATAGTTTAAAACAGAGGGAATACCTAAAATTTCCTTCTATGGAATTGTCTAAATTATCTTAAAAAAAAAAGAGTTTCTTTAATAAGCACTTGACATGCTCTAAGCCTGCTCTCACTGCTGTCATGTAATGTTTTTTTATCAGACATTGGTGATGTTTTTCTGGAATTAAAACAAAGACATTAAAAGAAAACCAGAACAGAATCTTTTACTCAGCAATAGCTTTGTCAGGTACAGTTTAATTCCCTAATCTTTCCGAGGTAATTGCTTGTTAAATGAGTCACTGTACCCCCGGGTCCCTCAGGTTACTGTGCATTGCTTAGACAGGATGTATCTGTTTACAAATGTAATATAAATTACAGAAATGAAAATAAAAAATATTTTATGTGTAACAAATCATAAATATAATGACAATTTTTTTCTCCTGCAAGGCAAAGGGGAAAAAGTGAAGTGTGCAGACAGATTATGTTATGAATAAAGAACCTATTAGATTATGTGACATTATTTCACTCTTTGAACTTCTGATGTTCTAGTTCAGAAGAAGAACAATCTTCTGCCTCCTCTTCACAATATATAGCAGTAGTTTTCTTCACCTCTTTACTCCACAAGAAAAAACCACTGTTAAAACTACTAAACTACTTAAGTTTAAAGTTGGTCAAAACTAAGATCTTTGTGCCATTGGAAAATACCAACTCTTTGCATTCATGTTTTAAACTAGAACATATAGCTAAAGACTGAAAATATTCCAAGGAACAAACAAAAGAAAAAATTGCAGTGATTTTTGATTGGCATAGGATAGGAAAAAATGTAGGTATCTTCACATTAGCCTGAAATGGCTGGTATCACATACACACAATTCAGTATTAAAATACTTTTCCCACACAGCTTCCTGTAATTTAAGGTCAAGCCCTGATGCCTTTTCCGTTTTCGTCTTTTTTTTTGTAAAAAACAATACCTAAAATAGAATCGATTTCTTTAGCAGAATTGAAAATATTTGTGTCAAACTTCATCTTGTGGCCATTAGGGAAAAAAATACCAAACCAACCAAAAATTATGGTCCTCGGGGAAACATCTTCCAAGATATATTTTTTTTAAACTCCCCCCCCTTTCATTTTCATCATGGAAAGAACCTTGACAGAATAAAGAAGTTAAGCTAACTAACATAAAAATGAAAATCCATAGTCTATCCTGTCCCGACTTCTACAGCAGCAGCTGTTAGAAACAATATGCAGGAAACTGTATGAATAGACATTAAAAAATTAAAACTGATTTTTTTTTTCCCCAAAGCCTGTTTTCTCCAGTTTTCCCCTGTTTTCCCAACACTACTTTTCCCTGTGCTTCTGCCTCACAAATACTCAAATTAGAAGTATCAGTCCTGGTTCTCATGGACCTCATGTCCTCCCCATGTGTTTTCTACACACAGAAAATAACTTCAAAAAAACCCCATAGGAAACAGGATACAGAGGGAATTTTTCCATGGATTAAGTAGAGATATTGAGGTTATAGGACATTTTAATATCCTCCACTTTCATTTTAACTAGCTCCCCACAGTTCTTGGCTGACTTTTTTTTCTCCACCCTGATGCAAAAGGCTTAATATTGCGGTTTAATAAAAACCCTATTACTCTGAAAGAAGGAGAAGGGATGATTAAATAATGTAACTGCTTTGCTTTCTTAGCATGAACTTGGACCAATTGTTCCTAAGCTTTACTTAGCTGAAGGTTTGTTGTGCCTTTTCAGATTTGAACAGATATTTACCAGGTACTTTTCCACCTCAAACTATTTAATGAAAGCAACTTTCCTCCCTGCTTCTTTTATATCGTTGGGTCATGGTTACAACAATCCTACTGTAATAGGTAGAGGAAATTCTATGATCCCTGTCTAATCACCCGAGGAAAAACAGTAACTCAGTAAACTTTTACCTTCTTACTCTTCTTAAAATCACATGGATATATCGATAAGGCTCCTGTGCAACACTAGCAGGATAGATTAGAGAAGGTCTCATATGAGATCTCAAATAGTCTCCTGACTCAGGAGCGCAAATAAAGTGTAGTGCTTGTGCTCGGTTGCAGGTCTGCAAACTGCATGATGGTTTTTCGCAACTGATGTTCAAAATCACTGACACAAAGAAAGGCTTTCCATTGATTTCAGTAGACTCTGAACCATGTTCTTAAAGGTGGAAGAAAGAAAGAGAAAAATTTAAATGAAATAACCTATGTCCTAAAATTGCTTAAGACCACAGGTGCACACAGAGGTGGTTTTTTAGAGCAGTAAAAAACCTATCTGAGTTTTTATGTATCTTTTGATTTCTTTCAGAAAATCTGTGTTTTCTAGTCCAAGTGTCCTAGGGTTTCTTTAAGACTTGAATACCTAAGGCATGTTGAAATGGGATCTAACCTCCTGAATCACCCAGGCAGTTTTGTCAATGTTCGCCTCTTGATTCCTTTGCTGGAAAGAGGTTCAAGCCTGGTTAGACAACTGCAGTGCTCTGTGTTCTACGGTGTTCTGTCAGCACTGGCTGCCCATCCAGGGTGCTGGTCCAATGCTGCACAGATCCCTGGGGATAATTTTACCTGTAGAGCTCAACACCATTTCATGTTTTTCAATATAGGCCCCTGCCTTCTGATCGTGCTTGGGTTTTGAAATCTAATTTGCTGTACAGAACAAGCCTCATTGACTATGGTAGCACAGGCCTGGTATTTAAGTAAATTAATTGATAATTATTTCTAATGTGAAGCAAAGTATTTACAGGAAATTTGTATTTTTTTCTTTATTGTTGCTAAAATGCTATTCAGGAAATCTAGCTGACACTAATTTTAATTAGCAGGATATTATTCAGAACTAAAAAAATACATGAATAATACTATTTTTCTGTTGTTAATAAAAGACATATCTTTTGCATTTGTTTTTTGAACAGCCTTTTTCCTTTAAAATGTGCTCTTATGCTGCAATCTGATGCCACCTATTCTTTTGATTAATAACTGAGTATGTTAATTTTATTTAATTTCACCATTTTTGGACAGAATAGTCAGCTCCCTTATTCAGAAAAATGAGCTAATTTGAAAAAAGCAAGAACTAATTTCAGACAAGTGCTTCCACAAGATGATTTCCTTGACTTGTGCATGCCCTATTTCCAATGACTTAACAATCACATTAACTTTTTTCTGGCTTCATTGCATTGCTGGACAGGCTGATGGAGTGATATAGAGATGCTGTTCATCTAAACCATAGACCAGCAAAGCAGTTAAGTGTATGAATACCTTAAACATGTCTGTACTTCACTAAAATCTATTCAACTACTCACAGGTTCACCTCTATGTGTGCTTTGTTGGACTGAAGCCACAATTACCAATCTGCTAGAGTGGAGCTTAGTAAAATATATTGAGAGGAACCATCTCTGTGAGTAAAACTAACAGTTTGGGAATGTGTTAACTATAAAATTACTAGAATTTAATTTTCTCTATCATTATAGAGAAGGATATTAAAAAATCTTTTCACATTGGGCTGTATAGTAATTCTTGGCTGGCTCTTGAGAAAGCTTAATACATAACTCACCTCCATGGCCTTTCTAGTACTTAATACATAACTCACCCCCATGGCCTTTCTAGTGATGCCTGTTCTCAGTCTTTTGGTCTTTCTTTATTTTTAAAAGTCTCTTTGTCTTTCTTGACATAATTGTAGATCTACAGTGTAGTGTGGTCTTTTTCTGAGATCTCTTAAATGACCTGTTGCTATTTACTTTCTCCAAAATGAGTCACAAATCTTGATGCTTTCATTCATGAGAATCATTCAAGAGATAACACAGCCTTTTTACTTGCTTACCTTGAATAGGGACATGGTAAACCAGGATGTGGTGGTTTATGGACTTTTTGCTGTAGAATCTCTTCTTTTGCCCAATTTTACAGAACTCCCTTTAGTCCTGGTGATATCTCATGACTACCATGCGTGCAGCTGGTGCTGTGAAAAGAGGAACAGGCTTAGTAGCAGCTATCCAGTATACTATGACTTCATCATGAAGGTAGGAGCTGTATGGAAATTGACATTTAAATTAGTTTGGAAATTATTTCTTCAAAAACTGTTATAATTTGAGTAAAATTCCAATATTCTGTCTGAGATTCATTTTATGTATTTTCAATGATTCCACACTCAGCATGCACTGAACATGTACTATGTTTTTCTTTTCCTATGCTTCTGCTCCTCTCTGACTTGCAACTTGAACAGATTTCTTGGATTTCACACAAGTATGCAGTAATACAAGTACGCAAGTTAAGCCTTAAAATAAATGGCAAAATAGAACTTATTTTCATTACATGGGAGTGGAACATTGTGGAGAATCTTCAGTCCTGCTCCTTCAGTGGACATAAAGGACAGACTGCAATCTATACTGAATGATTTATTAAATATTAGGGTTAAATCAGAGAAGATGGAAAAGAGCTCATAAAGCAGCACCTATTATTCATTATATAATATTATATATTATTGCTCTTCTCCAGGACACAAGCTGTCATGAAATTATTTTCTTTTACTTTAATATAACTTAGGTTAAGAAAGATATTGTTAACTAGACAATTACATCCTCCCACCACCTGTACCTGTACTTAAGAAAGCATCATAATGACTCCACTATTACATTTCTGAATTAATTTAAACCTTAACTTTTCTTTGTTATAGGTGACTGGATAAACTTTAAAAATATTGTGACCTAGCAAGACTCAAAAATAAGTATGTACTTTCTCTTGTCAGTAACAGGCATCAGGGCCACCCTACCTCTGGAGTCTGTCCATTTTCTCTCGTCTGTTGCTGTTCATCTCCCGTTGAGCACACTCACTGGAACCAGAATAACTCACCTTCTGTTCCTGGGCAAACGGAGAAAGTTGTGTTCCTCCACAGCTCCTACTGTATCTTCACGCTACAGTAGTTAGAGAGATGTTGACAAAGTTCTGGGACTGTGACACTGAAGGATGTGGCTCCCGTGTTCCACATGCTTGGCCAGGCTGAAGCCTCTGGAGGTCTGACTGCAGTGGCAAACCAGGGTTTTGCTCCACAGAGCCCCAAAAGACGTGACACTGTCAAGAAGATGTTATTCCCAGACAGAGTAAATATGAAATAATAAAGAGGGCCTCAAATGAACTAAAATAACTTCTCTCCCTTTCGCTACTCGTACTCTCTTTTATAATAAAGTTGCCAGATAAATGTTTCTTTGTAGAGAAGCTTGGGAAATTCTTTTAGTAGAAGAGTGACCTCCCTTAGAGTTTATGAGATTGAAAAACTTTACATAAACTATACTTCACTCCACAATAGCTCATTATACTTCCATTTTATTTAATGTAAAGCACTGTGGTTTATAATCAATGAAGTTCCTTTGCTGAAGAGAAGGAGGTTTTAGCTTCAGAACAAATACACAGCATTTTTTCATTTCCTTAATCTTGTGCTGTAGGTGGTCAGTTCCAACTGCTGCATTTGGCACTGGAAATTTGTTTAGTTTAAAGCCAAGTAAAACAGACAGAGAATAGCTAAATTGAAAAATTGAATTTAATATGTTAAGTATTATGCAGCAGTTTATATAACATCAGTGTTCCCTAGAGTTATATATTATTGTTATAATGTTCTCTGACACAGATTGCTATGAACCAGAAGCGATTAAAGGGCAGGTAGGAACATTAGGTTTGCTCTTGGGGAAAAAACCTCTTCAAATATGGTATAAAATTAATCTGGCTGAGGAAGATGTTATTGCAGAGCTATGGTAATGCAGTGACAGTGGCTTGGGCAGCATCATGACTGGCAGGGTCATAACTCACAATTTGGGACAATACTGTCAGGATTACAAATGGCTCCCAGCTTTTTCTTTAGTACTGACACAGACAACTATTTAATGCCCCTTACAGGAAAAATAGAGCAGTATTTAGAGAAGGACACCAGTCTGTAATATCATTGCTTTTCAGGAATTTGAGAGCATACGGTGACAGGGCCATATTCATTAGCATCTGGTTCAACACACATTCAGAGGTGATGTCCCAGGCAAGGAGCAGTACCGGCAAGTAGAGCAGCATAACAGTCTGCCATCCTGGCACAGGATCCCTCTAGGAAAGAAACTATCACCTTTCAGTGCAGTGCTGCACTGGCCACTATTTATGATGTGAACATTAATCAGTTTAGTGTTGTGTGGCAGTCTGGGGACTTTCCTGCACCTAATAAGTTCTGGAGAACATTGCATAGTTTGTCCTGTGCTGGCAGAACAGCTAAACGGCTTTGGTAGAACAAGTCCTGGGACACATTTTAATGCCTTGGATGGCCAAGCCTTCTCATGGAGAAAGGATCCATTGACTCCAATATAACCACAGAGCTTCCAGGAGCTGAGAACCCAGCCCAGAGCTTCCACTTCTAAGACCTCTCTATAACTGTCACACTTACACACTTTAACAGAAAAGCTGTTTGGTTTATGTGCCGTAGCAGGTGAGCTCCCACTGACCAATTCTTCTCAAAAAACGTGAATTTTGGAACTGGGTTTTTCACTGCTATTTTGCTGCTTAGCAGTGACCTTATGTCTGAAACCTCTGTGCACAACTAGGGAAACTCCCTGCTTTCAAGTGAAAAATCAAAACTGTCCTGGCTCACTACAAAGATCACAGCCTTGAAAGAAGTTCCTCCCTTTGGCCCTAGGGGACTGTAAGCCTAACATGGGTTTAATGGGAGAATGGAAAGTTGACCCTGGCCCTTTTTTTTAAGGGGACCTCTGTGTGGCTCATTCCTGGAGTTTGGATGTCTGCCTCACCAATATGTAACTGTTCAGAAGTTCATAAACTGGAAGAAAGCACAAGATGAAAAGAAGCAAATTTGTCCAAATTTAGTATGACTAACAAGTGTTAACTTTAACTCCAAATTTATGCCACCATAACCGTAGCATCATATTCTAAATTTATATTATCAGCTTCTCAAATACTAGTTTCTTTTAAAACCAACGATCTAAGTCCACCTACTTTGAGTTCAAAGACAAAAATTCTTGTCATGTGTGATAAGAGGAAAATTGGGCCCAAGTTTGCTATTTCTCCAGAATCATTAAAACATTAAATGTTATAAAGCTTTTATTTATTTTTTTTGACATCTAAGCAGAATAAGTAGATGAGCAAATGATTTTTCCAGTTAGCTTAGAAAAATGCTTGTCTTTTTAATATCTGAAAATGACAGCTTTGCAGTTCTACTCTCATTTTTTCCATCATTTCTAATTGCAGAGTAGAGTACTACTTTCTCAACTGCTGTGGTCATTTATTCCACTGCTAGAAGGGTAGAAAAGACACTGTTTAATTCTTAAACTGCCTATGTTGAATTCCTGCCTTTTGAAAGCTGATATTTATTTTACTCTAACTGTGACTGATATATTTCCTAATGGTTATAGTTACACAGAAGAGGAAAATTATGATGCTAGTTAAGACATCAAAAAAATGTGAAAGTTCATCTTGCTTTTATTTTTTGGTGCTTCCTCTGCTGAACAAATACTGTTATCCTCTTTCAGTAAAATTTTAACAAGAAGCCTGCATTGGAGTCTGAGAAAATGATCATGTGAATAGTAACTTATATTTCTAGAAATCAGCAGACTCTTGAAATATAGATAGAAACACCACCTAGTACATTCAGAGCAGCATTTAAAAGTCCCCTCTCACCCCTGCCTAGAATCAAATGACTTTGGAGTAAAGCTTGAAAAAGGAGAAGTTGCAACCTTTAAGAAAAAAATCACCACAGCTCAGTTCTGTGAAAGAAATAATGAAAATACAGAAAGATATTGAGAATGGCTTTACTGAATCAAATTCACATTAGCTGACGATCTGGTCATATATAAATATTTATTACAGAAATTGGATGGATGTGTAATGCAGGGGTGGGGCTGGCAAGAAGATGATCAGATTCATGTGTGTGACACTACAGGTTTGCTCCTGCTATTTTGGGTGTGTACCTTTCCAGAGGGGAAACCCTCTTATTGATGGCAGTAACTGAACATAGAAAAAGCTGTTCCCAGCCCAACTGGGATTAGTTTTCATAGTGCAAAGCTGAACAGGCTGGGACAGTGTTGAATAGGGTTATTAGAGAGGGTGCTTTAACTTCTAAGTCTCTGGCTCCATAAGTCTCCATAATTTTCATAAGTCATGGAGAACCTAGAACAGGAGAAGGAGCAAGAGCAACCCTAGAGATACCTTAGCTTATCCCAGGAGAAACAGAGGAAGTTCAGTACATTCTTGTGCCAGAGTAAGCATGGAATGAGATACAAAATACTCTTTCATTAAAACTAATAAATAACTTCCTTGCCTTTGCATTCACATTTGTGGTGCTCTTGCAGCAAGTTAATTCTCCACCTTTTGTGGGTTTGTTCATAAGGAATGTGGATTATTTGGAATGTAACGCCACTGACTGTTCCTATTATCAAGGCTGAACCTACAGATTTGAAGTTGCACAGCTCCTATGTTATCAAAAATGTATTGGTGTTATTTTTTGGCTTATTTTATACATTTTAAATTAGGAGTTTCTGCATTAGACTTAGATGTACATTTTCTTGCTTCTGTTTCTTGACAATTGAGCCTATGTTGAGCTCACCATCAACCAAAACTCCCACATCCCTTTTAGCAGGGCTGCATTTCAACTTCTTGTTCCCCCAGTTCAGAAATACATCTAGGATTGTACCATCCCAGGTGCAGAATCCAACACTACATTGTTCTCAATAGAAATTGTTTTCCGTAGAAAGAAGCAAAGAGTTACACCAAATTAGTTATCTTCATTATTTTACACAAATAATGAAGAAAACATCTTCCCAAGCTGTGGGACGATAAAGGATGACATTTACTGTGAGCATTCTGTATCAGAGCTCCTGCAAGCCTAACATACCTGTTTACTGCTGCCTCCAGATATTTATTGATGAACTGATGTTGTCTCATCATTATCCTGACATTTATAGTTCCTTTTTTTCAGGATAAGCCACATCTTTCTTTGTTCAGATTTTCTAAAAAAATAAATACAGCAAACACATTTTTCTAATGTAGTCAATGGATGTGTTATGATAATGTGTTTAAAATTCACTGTAAGTCATTTTGTTGATGTCAGTATTATGAGATACTCTATAAATTAAATTGTATTGTATTGTAAACCTGTCCAGTAGATCAATGTATATTATGAAGTACCAAACTAATTTATTTCACCTTCCTTTTAAATGAAAATCTAAGTAGTCTGACACTGGATTATTTATACGAAATAATTTTTAAAGAGAGAATTTCTTTTTTGGATAAAATAGTAATTTAAAAAAGGAATCAAGAAAAAGCTATCTGAAAGATTAACAATAATTTACTCTTTTTAAAACCTTATTGGATGACAATTTTACAGTAGCAGAAGAAGTACATGAGGGAAGAAGGGAGGTTGATATTATGGCACTTTGCATATTTTTTGTGTCAGGTACTAGATCTCCTGGTGTGTTAGTGCTGAGACACTGACAACAGATCAGGCCAGGAACTGAAGCCATAATGGAATGACTGCACTGCTTTTTCCTAGGATGAACTGTGTGCACATATATACCTGTGCTCATCATGCCTGAGTTACCGTGCAGACTGAGCTCACCTTTAGCACTGTCTGTAAGGTGCTCCAATAGGTCAGCTATTTTAAAAGAGATTGATCTAATGTTTGGTAAACTAAACAAGTAGGATAAAATATCTGAGCAATACAGAAAGGTGTTACTTCTCTTAATACTTTCTTTGGTCTGAGGGAATTCACTGAGAAGATCGAGAAACTTCTAAAATTTTGTGCCAAAATTTGATGTCCTGTTACCTTCAAGGTGGTGGTGGTGGGTGTTTTCTGATGTAATGCATGTCAACTGTTTTGCTGGTTAAATGTAGAATCCATTTGTCACGTCAGTCCAGGCACAGTGACAATTACATAGTCAAATAGCTGCCTGCAATCTTTTAAATCTCACAGGTACGCCTTCCTGGGCTGTTAGCACAGTTACCCAGATTAACTAGACAAAATGTTTTTAAACATATGAGCTACAGTTACTGTATTAGACCGAAAGCTGTCGCTAGATTAGATCTCAGATTGGCATGCTACTGGTACAGCTTGCTGAAATGAAATAATTATGTTTGGAAGCTCTCTCTTTAAACAGCTCAATTTTCAGATCTCTCAGATTGGGTGCTTGGCCCAGAAGTAATTTGAAATTACCTAAATCATTTGCAATTTCTCTGTACTTTGGCAGCACTGTGGTAAACATATGATTCTTGCTAAGTCATAGGATACAATGTTTATTCTGAGACGTTTTGCACTTTCTATTTTAGAAAATCAGATCCTTGTTTGTTGGCATTTGAATAGAACATGGAGTACTAATTCATACCAGGAAAGTCCTGAATTTGGTTGTTAAATGAGAGGGCACCTGGCTAGCTCTTACTTATATGCATACTTGTACAAAGCAAAGTGCATTTCAAGTAAAATATTCACATTTAATCTTTTTTTTCTGGAGTTGTAAGTGGGTGGGAAAATGGTTGAGTCTTGACAGTGCTTCCTTAAGCACATAAGCAACAGCAAATAAACTGCAGAAAGTCAAGTATTCAGGTTACTATGTCCTGTTCTTTCAGCTTATTTTTATTTCCATGGTTATGAGCTAGGAATTACCTTTTCCTGTTCCTTTTCTTACATATCCATGTTGTTCTCCAGTCTGTGCTTAATCTGTTATTTTTCTTCTGAGACATCTATGCTCACATCTGTCATACGCTGTCATATCTCCCTTCTTCCATTGCTGCAAGATCTCCATCTCCAGTTTCCCTAAATTTCAAAGTCCTCTCTCCAAATCGTTTAATTAAACCTGTATTTAAAATATGTCCCTCAGCAATTTTGACTTGGTCAGCCTGACCTCTCTGAACCATCAATTACTGTTGTTTTATCAAACTAGGTTCAGGCTCCTTCCCTTTATCTTAAGACATCTTAATTCTTTCTTTCTGTAATATGTCTGTTTCAGTCTCCCAGATTGAGATTTATTAAAAGTATTTAGACATTTCAAGATGAAAGAATGCACCTGAATATTCAAAAGCACCACCTACCTAATTCCCACTGTGAATAACAGTCATTCATTCTCCTGGTCAGGAGGATCCACGGTCCAGCCTTGCAGACTCCTTCCAGGCCCCCATCCTGGATTCTCTCTTCTTCTCCTGTCAGGAGACTGGTTCCTTCCCCTTCATCATAGAAGGCAACAAAATTTGGTGTCATTCAGCCTGTGGAGAAAGCTGGCAGCAATTTGGAACACCATTCCTCTGAGCAGCCTCTTCCTTTTCCAACACAGTTTTGTAAGTGTTTTTCAATTAACCATAGCCCAACTGAAGAGGTATAAATGATGAGCAGATTAGAAAGCCAGAGAGGCTGTACAGACCAATGATGGCAATTCCAACAAAGAACTAGAGCTAAGTGGGGGAGCCTCCTATTTTATGTATTTTTCTCTGGCTTTGAAAATCTTTTTGTGTCACTCTGCCATGAAAGCCAAGTGTGCAAAAACTTTTGGCAAAAATGGGACTTTGGAAAAATGTTCACGTTTAGCTCAAGAAACTCAGGTTTTCCATCTTTTACTCTTATCTTCCAGGAAGTCTATTCTAGAGATCAGAAATAATCCAATCAAAACTTCATCAAAGTCAGTATTATTTCCAAAATGTTCCAGTTTTGGCACAATTTCAGTTGGAGCAGAAAATTTCAAGAGATTCTGACTATTTCCATAAATGCCATTACATTCATTAGGTACATATGTAACAGTAGCTGAATTAGGTATCTATTTACACACATCAAGTCATCTGAAATATTATGTCATCTTAAATATTATGAAGTCAAACAGGGCTTAAGGGTTGGTTGAGTAACAGTATCATGAATTTTAGTAAGTCTTGATCTTACCTTTATGCTTATTATAACACTGTCTGTGAAAAAAACTAATTGAAACATCAGGAAATGGTCAGAATGCAAATGAAAAGCATAAGAATAAAAAGGAAATATTTTAATTAGCTATTATTTTTCTGGAAGGCCTTCCAAAAAGGCAGAAAATCCTTCCAAAGGGCCACCAGAAATATTGACTGGTCAAAAAGTAAGCTAAAATCAGACTGCTTAGGTACATGCTGACAAAAGCAGTATCAGAAATACAAGGCAAATAAAGAGGCTGTTGAAAATTTATTCACACAGGAATGCTGGAAGAGTTGTTGCTCAATAACTGAAAAAAAGCTTTTAAATTTGGTTACCTTAAACTGCATACAACTCTATGGCTTATCTAGAATTAGAGCTGCTTTAATTTGATTTAGCTTACTTTGCTCCCAAAGCAACATTAAACTACTTATGTTCATTTAAAATGTTACTAAAATGGTTTATCTGCAGAGAAGTCTAATGCATTTTAACTAATTCACTGCAAAATTTAGTTTAGACTTAGATAGTCTATTTTCTGTTTCTTACATGAAAGAAATTCTGATCTCAAAAAGATTCAGATTGGGAACATTCCATTTTGTTTCTACTAGAAAGGACCTCAGGATGAGTTAGAGGTGTACAAATAAGAGCAGTTAGTATGTGGGATCCAGTGAAAAGAGCCATTTTGCTTCTGTGCACCCATCCTGGGCCAAGAGCCAGTGGTCCAGGACCATGTCCAGATGTCTTTTGAGTATCTGCAAGAATGGAGACTCCACAGCCTCTCTGGTCAGCCTGTGCCAGTCACCCTTGGGTCCTCTCACTGTAAAAAAGAGGTTCAAGCTGGAACCTCCTGTGTTTTATTTTTTGCCCATTGCTTCTTGTCACTGGGCACCATCTTCTTTATATCCTTCCTCCAGATACTTATATGATCGGATAAGATCCCACCAGTCCTTTCCTCTTCTAGACTAAACAGTTCCAGCTCTCTCAGCTTTTCCTCACAGGAGAGATGCCAGTCCCTTCATCATTTTTGTGGCCCTTCCTTAAAATCGCTCAAGTATGTCCATATCTCTTTTGTACCAGGGATCTCAGTACTGGACACATATGCTGTGGTATGGTACAACCTCACCAGTGTTGAGCAGAGGGGATGGATCACTCCCTCAATCCCCTGGCAACACTCCTATTGCAGTCCAGGATAAGTTAGCTTTCTTTATTGCAAGGTCAAATTTCTGTCTCCTGGTCCACCAGGACCTCCGAGGCCTTTTATGCAAATCTGCTTTCCAGTCAGGCCCCCCCATCATATGCTGGGCTTGGGAATGCTCCTCCCTAGGTGAAGAACTTAGGACTTCTTATTGAAGTTCACGAGGTTCCAGACATCAGCCTGTTTCTTCAGCTGGCTGAGGCCTCTCTGGATGGCAGGATGTCATTCTGGTGCACCAGCTGTGCCTCCCAGTTCTGTGCCCTCAGCACACCTGCTGAGGGTACACTCTGCCCCAAAACTTGCATCATTTTGCATCCCTCCCTTTGTACAATCTAAAACATTTTTGCTACTTTTAGAACTTTTTCAAACCACAATCTAAAGTTTGAGGTCTGAAGTGTCCTTTAGAAAGTGGTTTTTGGCTATGGAAACCTGTATCTGATATGTGAGGAAAGGGAAGACATAAAACAGGTGCTAGAGAGCTTGCACTTGCCATAATTTTCAACACTACACGTACACCTTTATAAATACTGAAAAAAATCAAGTCACTCATATCACTGCTAAATACTGATTCAACTACATAATTATGAGCACTCAGGGTTGACAGTTTCAGCTTGGATATTTATCTGAAATAGATGAATTACTCTCTTGGTTCTGCAAAATAGGTTCAGGTTATACAAAATAGGTGCAAAGGTCTCAGAAAAACATTTTCTTTAGTTAACTCTAGGATGTTTGTACTTCTGGCCCAGAAAAGAAAAAAAGTAAATGAAACACTTTAATTTCTGTTTGGGTCTCAGTTTTGATGAAACACTGGACTGACTAATTTTCATTGCTTTGGCATACACACACTGTATACATAAATATATCAAACCTCAGATATAAACACGTGTCTGCCACTATAGAGATCTTAACAGACCCATCAAACCTTAAGCTCTTTGCATAAAACCTGAGGCACCTTGCTCGACTTTTCCCCTCTTCTAATGCTTTCAACTCACACTGCTGGGGAGACATTGCAATCCTCCTGCTCCAAGACCATTCATGCTGGGCACAGCTCCTCACATCAAATAGGGAGAGCTGGTATTTGGCTGCTGAACTCCTGTGACACTGGGAATCTCCTGTGATGGGTTAAAAAGGTGCACAGAGATGGTTAGAGATCTGTGTCACTGACACCACAGCTCCTGCCCCTGAGATACAATAGCCCCCAAGAATTAATTGTGCAGAATCCAACTTTGTCAAAAAACATTGATTAGCAAGAACAACTGGAAAAACTTGCTGAAGTAGATGGAATTATATCATATATCCCTCTGTCCCTCCATCAGTCTAAATTAACCATGTGCTACCATGATCCAAATCTAACTGGAACTGGAGTTCACAGCATTTTGCAGAACGCAGTCTATGGCTGATGCAAATGGTGCCATGTTGTCACAGAGGAGAGACCAACCAAAATCTTCAGAAATAAAGCACAGATAGAAGAGAATGGTTGCCTTTTGGACCATTGCTGATACAGTTTCCATTCCAAAAGGTTCTTTATATACTAGGAATATGTCATTCTGTGTAGTAAGAAGAGACATCAAGTGAGATTTTTGTGGGATAGTTATGTGGAGTCCTTAGTATCAGTAGAGCTCTATTAGATGTAGGGCTTGACTCAGTCCAGGTTTAGGTCCTTACTTTGCATCTGTCAGAGTGTAAAGTATAACTAAATAAGAATGATGTTTTACTTTTTTTATTCCCTTCATTTTGCAGAAGTTTAAGTGAAACTAGGTGAATCAGGCCCTTTGTGTAATGTATAACTTCTGCATATTCTCCTGTGAAAGATATTTTCATGTAGGAAGTTAAATCAGCTGAAAACTTACTAATGTAATTACTATTGAGACATGATAGAATTCCAGTTGCCCATCTAAAAAACCCCACATCGCTTTATGATTTCTACACTCTCGCTGCACTGCAAGAGGTTTATTTATCAGTGAAAGCACAGATACATGTGAGTTTGTAATAAACAGAAAATAGGCTACCCCACCCTTTTCAAAAGAACTAATCAAGTACTATGAGGAAAATAAATGTAAATAAGATATTGATTAAGAGCTAAAAGGATTCTAATTATATTACTTTCAGAAATAATTTAATTTAACCTAAACAGACAACTGGGAGCAGATACTTTGCCTTAGCATTTTTCAAATTGCTAATTAAAATTTCCAGGAGGAAATTTAGGTTTAGTGCCCAGATTTTAAAGATAAATAATGTTTGCTTCTTTTCATTATGAATTTATGAAGGTTTATGTAGTGCCAAAATGTAATATTGCAGGAGCATTCTTTTAAAAATCATCAGATAACATGGATGCTCTATGTAATACACTGTGGGTATAAAGTAGTTTTTAATTAAGAAAACCTGAACATTGAAATGTGATTCTGGTTGCATCTGTCACTTGTTTTCATACAGATTTATATCTACATTGTTTATGGCATTGTTTAGAGACAACTGGAGTTTTGGTAAGATAAAATCTATTATAGTCAAGGGGCACTCTTTACTGAGTGCACTCTCCACTCAATGCCACTGAGTGGAAATTGTTCTATTTATTGAAATAGAGATGAATCCAATGCTTTTTTATCTGCCATAAAGACCTGATCCAAAACCCAGTGAACTAAGTGGGAATTACTCATCACTCTATAATTTTGGATGGTGCTTGGCTTTCAATGCTGTTTCCTACTTTTCACCACATTTCTATTAGACTTCTGATTACCTGCATATACACCACCAAATGGAATAGGACTAAAATAGTAAAGATGCACAACATTTAATTCTCTGAAGAAAATTCCACAATAATAAATTCGTTATAGAATCTTTACACTACTAAATTAAACTTCTTTTACCTTCTATGGACATAGAGGGGAAAAAAGTGTCAAATTAAAGTAGAAAGGATGCTGTTGAGCGTTCTGTCCAAACACTTATGATAAAATAAGAGAAGAATAAATAGCTTTCCACTGATATCCTCTAACATTAGTTTTAGGAGCAGGAGCAAGGAGTCCTCTTCATGATAATGTTGGGGAAAGGGGAAGGTACAGAACCTTCCTGAAGAAAATTGTGGCACAGAGGACTTATATCCCCTTGGCCAGTGCTTCCACTCTTATGCCATTATGAGTAGGAAGGTCACAGAGCCTCTGACATGCTATTTATGTGTATTTTGAAGCTGTTTCCCTGAAAACTGTGCAATTCATGTCCCTCCTGCAAGGGTCAGTTTCCCTGTCCAGTCCTTGCAAATTTTGCAGCAGTTTCAAGTAACTTCTCAAACAACTTGACAAGTAGATTGGGGGGATTTAAAATAGGAAATTCAGAAAAATGGACAGAAACCCTGTTAGAGCCCCCAGTAACCTACAGCAGTTTTATGAATTGCTAGATGCCAGATGCAAAGCAGAGCAATGTTGTGACTCCTTCAGCCTATGAAAAGCTTTGGTCTGGGCTCACTTCCCTAGACACCAGAAACACACATCTGAGGAAACCAGACTTCACAAAGGTGTTGCTTATGCAACCCCTACAACTCTCGACACACACAGTGCTTCTGCAAGAGTAAGCTTTGAAAATGAAACCCCTTTTGCCTGTGTGGGCACCAAAGATGCAAATTGGGTGGGTCAGAATCTCAATGCTATCTCCTCAAATGCCCTTTCTACAACTTAATGCTTCCTTTGCACTTTGAAGTGGCTGTATTTAAGCTCTTCTGTGTACATACAAAACGCTCTCTCAGGATGAAAGGTAATATGAAACTGAAGACTCCAATTGTAATGCACAGAAAAAAAGGGAATGAGATGCACTAATATTCACCGTTAATCATTTCAGCTGATTACAACTTCATGAGAAATGCATATTTATGCATTTACACAAATGCACAAGTGTGCAAAGACTGTGGAGACAGGGAGAGTTCACTGGCTGCTTTGAGCACATGAGGCTGCAGTGGAAGCAAATGAGAATGACGTTGAAGCATGATGTGTAAGCTAAAGGGAGTGTTTGAACTGCTTTATGTTCAGTGATGTATGGAAAAGCAGAGCTGACATTTACAAATGGAAGTTCTATATGTGCTGTTTTCATTTCTTGACCCTGTCTGTAAAACTATCCTTTCCCTATCCAGCACAGAGGAAGAAGAGACAGAACACTGATAGGTAAACTGCATTTTCTTTGGGGGACCCCACTGTACACTATTAGCCTTTGCCTGCCTTCCTTCATCTAAGCTTTAAACATATAAAACCTGGACACATAGCAATATATGATACTGCTCCTACTACATTATATTTCATTAAGAAAAGTTTTATTCCTGTAAGTCATATCTCTTAACGAAAAATGAATGTTGCTGTAAACAGATCTTAGCCCAAATCCAGTATCTTGCTTTATATTATAACCAAAGCCAGTTGGCCATTTCAATGTTTCTCTTGATCTGGACAACAGTGCAATAGTTTTCACTCTAATCTTAAAAGTTATTTGGTCATTTACAATATTCTTTTCCCCCAAAAAATATTTCGCCTTCTCAACAGTAAGAACAGGAAAATAATGTTCTATTAGGTGTTGTGAGGATGAATAAATCTGAAACTGTGAGATGGTTAGATCCTACAGTTAAGGCCACAGGGGTAGGTCAGGCAGATGGTAATTACCATAACTAAAGACCACAGTACTTCAAGGAGTTCTCAGCATTAAAGGATACAGTGCCATTCCCATTTTGTCCTTTGAACCTGATCAACTACAGCACGAAGAACCGTCAGAGGGACTTGAAACATATATTCTTTACTCAGACAAAAGAACTTTAAACATGACTATCATGCCCCTAGGGACAACCTACAACTAACACAATCATACAATTCATTTTTGATCTGTCTGAATGGAAAATAAAAGCGATCTAAATATTGGCATATTTTATTCTAAAGCAAGTGTTCTTTGGATCAAAAATGTGCCTCTCAGGGACAACAAAATAAAAGTACCTCAGTTTTATCAGTCAGAGTGCAAAGTTTGTGGAACATAATTTATTAAAACCCAAAGTATTTATCAGACTATTGCATTTGTTTTGTAATTCTGAATAAACCTCATTTCTTATTTAGCTCCTGATTCTGTACCTCCATTAAAAGAGGATGATGAATATGTATGCTTGCAATTTCCTTTGAAATCTGCACAGAAAGCAGGAGTGAACCCTAAATTCAAATAAATCACTGCAAAGACTCAGGGGCTGACAAGTATGTCTTGCCTGAATGTGCCCGGTTGCTTGCACATGTGTCTACTCATTCATGTGGCTGACAAGGTATCATCTTAACAGCACAGAGACGACAGCCTTTAAACTGCGACCCAGATGTGGACTTTCCATACAGGCATTTAATTTCATGAGCTTCTTTTTAAGGTGAAGAGAGCATGGCTGCCAAAAGAAAAAAGGAGATTAAAAAATGGGGATGACATCAGTGGGGGAATATATATCCCGTATTCCCCGAGGTTTGTCATAAGCTTTCAGTTCTTTGCCGTGAGTTGAATGAATCCTACAGGACACACTTTTTTTTGTTAAAACCATTTTCCTCCACATTTCTGCTGTTTGGATGTTTCTCTCTAAAAAGTATTTTAATGACTGATTCGGTTGTGTCAAAGTAACAAAAGCAAATCAGACTCATGAGGGGGATTATAATAAGCACTCAGGTGAGGGTTTTATTCAAACACTGCCTTTTTCTGTGCAACATATGCTTTTTCGTTTTCTCTCTCTCAGCTGGGCCATACTGCTGAGGTCACTTAAGCACAGAAAGAGACATGACTATCCAGTAACTGCCCAGCCCAAAGCTACCCCACCACACATTTTTGTTCACAATTCAGAGCAAAGGAGGCAAGTTACACCTCTACTAAAGCACCCAGCCTTTCAAATTCTTTTAGCTGGGACTGACATAAATACAATTGCCAAGTGTACGCCTGGAAATACTACTAGCAGTGTTTCCCAGTCTTTTTGTAGCTGAGCAAGTCTTTAGAAAATTCTCATGTTTCCTGCTTCACAGGTAAGGTGATAGGTATGTACATACTCTTACACTGAATAGAGGTTATTTTTCCTTCAGAACAAAGAACCATGTAGGAATACAAATCTGTATATTCATTAATTATGTCACCTTCTGAGTGAGCTGACTAAATTAAATATAGAGAAAATATTAATCACATTTTCCTTATAAGAATGAGGTAATGCTTACCTTTCTTCACCTAGCCCTTCAGATGAGAGGTGGGAGGAGATGACTGCATGGTGTCCTGGGATCATCTGGGAGCTGGAAAGATACTGGGTTGAGGCAGCGGTTGTGGGATAGTCACTGGGAACCTGCGATGGTAAATATTTAGGTTAGCAAATTCTTGCAGTGTCTGCAAAATCCTGAGGATGGGAACTGTGTGGAGATGACCTTGAATTTAACTAAAATTACTTTGGTTGAAAGAGACACAGTAAGATGGGCAGGGAGGATAGAGATGACGCCAGGCTCTTGCCTGAAGCAATGATTGCTGAAGGCTCTGGAGACCAGAAAGATGTGGAAGATGGGGCTGAAGAGTGCAATGGATTCATGGGTGATATCAGGGTGTGGTAATAAGGGAAAGTATCAGGGTATGATGTTGGTGGTGGTACTGGGACGATACTGGGGAGACTAGTGGGGAAGAAAGGCTGGCAGTTCCTGGGCAGATGCAAATGCAGACACGTGAAAACTGGTGTAACCCACTTAGCTGCTATTTTTCTCTCTCTTGCAGCATAACAGTCATGATGAAATTATCTCTGGGTCAGACCAAATGAGTGAAAGGGACACAGCCCTTGCATTTGTGTTGAAACTGTCACAGGGGAGACAGCAAGAAGAGCGGACCAAGCCTGCTGCTCCTCCCAGTAAAGAAGGTTCAGAAGTCAGGACAGAATGTAGGTGACCAGTTTGGAGTAACTAATTAACTGAAATATGTAATCACATTTATATTAGTGTCCCAGTACTACCAGTAATGTGCCCGGAAAAGTATATAGCCTAAGGTGTCTGTCCTGCAGTCCTTGGGAACATGGCTAATACTTACCAGTACGTCTTGGTAGGTCTGAGTAGGTTAGGAGGTAGGTTAGGAGGTAGATTAGCAAGTTGTTTACTAGATTAGTAGGTAGACATTACCAGTTAGTAGATAATTATGCTAGTTAGCAATGATCTATAATTGTGGTTATTTACTGAAACCCAGACAGATATTTTCTAATTGCTTAATGTGACAGAAACTATGTTATGCAAATTTCTTAAAATGATGGCACACTCCAAGTCACAAGAAATGCTCATGAACCAGCAGAGGATCAGAATAATGTTTGCAAAAAGATATACAGAGCCTACTTTCAAACAGTATATGGATCATGGAAAACTAGAGTTTATTCAGACACTGTTTCTGAACACAAAACCCACTGACATTCTGTGAGTAAATTATTCATGACAAACTATTCACCTAGTCCTGGTGGGATGGATGTAGCAGTCTCTGCCATTTCAACTTTTTTTTTTCCTTCCCTTCTGCTGATGAATTTCAACTTACATTACAGCATCTTTTGAGATTTTAATCTTCATGCAGCAGCCAGTGATCTGATTTTCCTCTGATGGAGTTATAGGGGTGAGGAGGAAAGGAATTTCTCGAGTAAGAAGGCTACATGGGTGAGCAGAGTCAAATTCATGGCTGTCAGTGTCCTTTTGCTCTGCACAATTGTGCCGTGCTCTTGCAGCAACCACATACCCTTCCAAATATTTCTCTGGTTATTTATTTCTCCTGTGTCTTCCTCAAATTGAAAGATTCATAACCAAGCAGAAAAACACGTTATATGTGAGGTAAAGAGGGTTAAAAATATGCTCTTCAAATGTATGATGGCTGAACTAGGGCCTTGATTACTGAGACTTATTTTTCTTCCATATGAACTATAAAACAACACTTTTCTTTCTTTTTTTTTTCTTTCTTTTTTTTTGGCTTTTGACTAAACTGTTTACCACCCTACAGCATGTATGGTTGCCATTACGCTTTGCCATTCATTTTCTCTGTGCTCCTATCACTGTATTCTATAGACAACAATTGTCAGAAAAAGAAATTTATATGAAAAGCAGCAACTAAGAGAGATACAGTATTTATGAAATAAGAGAGCATATCACACAGATCTAGTAAAATAAAAACATTCATAAGAATCACTTTTGGAACATTCACACCCATGTTCTCACTTGGATGGGGATCATGGAAGCAATTTTAGCTGTCACCTTTCACACCTGTGTATTATAATGGAACTGAATTCCCCACTTGTGTCTGAATTGTGTAACAATAGAATTATATTATACAAGTATTATTTGTATGCAGCATCTGTGTTAATAAAATTTTCATTTGTCAATAGCTTTTAATGTTTTTAATTAATCTTTATCTTCCATATCTACTAACAGTTGTTACAGTCTAAGCCATTCATATCGCTTTGCAAAGCTTATTTGAGACCAATGAAGATCATCAAATTAAATTAATCTTTAATTCTTGTTCCTATGAAATCATTATGATGTCATAATCTAATGATGAATTGCCCAAATATGAGTCTTGTTTTTTATCCATAATAATGAAAGATCAACTACAGTTCTAACTTATGTACATTGTATTTACAGTATTAATAGCCCTGCTGCTCTTATGGCATAAATGATTCTCAATGTTAAACTCTGAAACCCTGGGTAGAGAAGAAAAGCAAGTCAGATATCCAGAGAAGGATCTCCTTCAAAGTTTTTGGAAGACCACAGAAAACCTTTCAGGGATTTCAGATGGTTCAGTACTCAGCCTGAGTCCTGTCAGAGAAGAGTGGTAGATACTAACTGTTGTCTGTGTGTGCCACCAATGGAAAAGGTTAGGTGCAGAGAAAGCATTAAACTTCCCTCTCCTTCTTTTTTAATACTTAAAATCCCGTTAATCTTCTATGTATTCTTATTCTCATTAAAATTCTGAAATTATCCTAAGCATTACAGAAAGCAAAATATGAAACAGGTTCAATTTCAATGGAAACTACAAAGCAAAATTAATCAAATATTTACTTTAGTAAATGGATGTTTGATGGAGCATATATGACCTATTTAAACAAAATGTCTTGATACCCAAGGATGCATATGGAGTAACTGGTGTAGCCATTCTGAAGCCAAGTCATTGTTCACATTAACATTTTCTACCACGTGTTAATGGCAAATATTTTTTAACTCATTGTAATCAGATAATCTCCCTAAGTTCTGTGTCTTGCTGTTGTGGAACATGAAAGTATGAAAATCTCCTTTTTGATGAAAGAAAGTATCGTGGCACAAACAAGGCCACTTCAAAGCTGGATGATTTTGCTTGACAGAACAGACTGACATTAGCAGTGAGTGTAAATTGCTGAAATGAAGGTTATAAAAACCTTTTAGCATATTTCAGACCTGGCTACTACCTGAAAAGTAGTTTAAAAAGTTGCCTTGTTGGAAAAAAATAAATCTAACTTGCATCTCTGACATAAAACCACACAAAAAAGACAAATTCAAGTATTCAAAATATCATCATAGCTTAGTGTAATCCGCAGAAACAGGGATGTTATGTGGTCTTGTGGGGCCCTGACTGCAGTATAATTGAAATCTGATTATTCTGAAATAGGACACTGCAGCCTATTTGATAGTATTAATTAAATGAAAACCTCTGGTGTAAGGGGTAATTTTGAGTTCTTTCAACACGTCTGAGAAACTCAATAATCACCACTTCAACACATTCTGGAGAGTTTAATTGTGATGGTGGGACATAGATAGACTTTTGATATATTTCTGTCTTCAGTCGGCCCAGACATTCACTCTGAAGTCCAGACTAGCTTGCATACAGATCCAGAGTAGAATGCACAAACATAGGGCTCAGAAATCAAGCCCGAATTTTGGCTTGTGTGGAGCTTGTGGGCACTTTAATTCATTGTGAAAAAAAAATAAAATTATTAAGAGCTAATCTGCAATTATTAATCTCTCCAGCACGGAAGTGCACATGGGTTCATGACAAAAATATAAAAGAAGCCCATGAATTGGAAATGGTAAAGAAAGGAAACAGCCATGCCAAATGCATGACTCAGATGGAAATCCAATGCATAAAGGGTTACTCTGCCCCACTACAGTGATGCAGCCATAAAAAAGACAGATGTGGTAGTAGTTAACAGAAAATATTGATGACCATGACATAATGACCTGAAGAATGGAAAGCTTATGAACCCGACTGACCTGAAAGAAGGCTGTGGATAAGTCTGCCTTGATAGTTTAGTTTGGAATAGGAGTGCTCTTTAAAAAGAAGCTTCCAATTTATGTCCTCTTGCCACTCTGTAGTTTACTCTTTGGGAGAACAAAAACTGGATTCCTTATTGTGGTTCAGGAATGCACCAATGCACTCCAGTTGCTAATGGGCATTCAGTCCACAGGACCAGTCTACAATTAGTACAAAGTCAGGCACCAACATAAGTAAGTGTGGGTGTTGAGTCTTTAGCACCCTTCCCAAGTGCGTAGTACGTGCAAGGAAAAGCCTTTGAAACTGCTAGAGCCTTATGGAGTTGGCTGGTAGCCCTTAGATGTTCTCACTGGTTTGAGCCAAGAGTGCTGGGCTGGGGCCTCTTTCTGAATTTTGTGTTAAACTGGTCACTTCAGCTCTCACCTACAATATGTGAAACAGTCCAAATGTACTTGACTTTCAAAAGCAAAAGAATGGAAAGTCAGACCAGAAAAAAGACATTATCTAATTGACTTAAATAAGTGAGCTGGAACTAAGACCATTAGGGACGGTTTAGCTCCAGGCAGTGGAGACTAAACATTTGAATAACTCCAGGTTTGTGACCGTGGGCAGGGTGCTTTTTTTTGTTCTTCTCTTTTAGAACAACATTTTTCCAGAACTTTTTCAACAGTCAGCTGATTTTTCAATAACTTTGTTGTTCTGATTTTCCAACTGGGCTTCACAACCACTTTTAATCAATCAGAATAATTAGAAAAATTAATGAACCTGAATTGTAATAACATTTAGCCAAGCTTTATGAGTATAGTGCTCCCCAGACCTAAATGACTGTCTCATACAAAGATCACAGTCCAGTGACTATCATTTAATTATCAACTATCGACAGTAGAAGTTTGTTACCTTTGCTAACCAAGCACACCAAGTACATATCAAAATCTCTTTTTAATGAACAAAACCTGACTGGAGTCAGTCTGTAACTATCGCATAGACTGAAGCTTTAAAATATATCTAGAGACAGGTGCAGTTTAAATGTTACATGCTATCACATCCAACTACTGTTTCTTTCAAAATGTTAAATTAATAACTATTCAAGTCTTAGAAAAATTGGGGAACATCTGATTTATAGAAATTTGAATTCAAAGTAAAGTACGTTGTACACACACAGTAGTTGAAATGCTTATATGCACAGGTATACTTATAGATGTGGGGAGTAAGAAAAAGGGAACTGCTAAATTCGGAAAGCACAGAACCAGATCCCTCTCTGGCACACGAAGTACACCTTCTCGGTTAGGCAAAAAGGTATCTGCAGTCTTGTAAATTTTCAGTACATTTAAGTGCCTTCAGAATAACCATTTGATTACAATCTTTTGAAGTCTATCTGGGATAGCTAGAAGCATTGTTAAATTATTTACAGGTCACAGAAAAGGATTTAGTGCAGGCATAACCAAATCCCAGGGCAGGGCTCACTCCTGAGCTCAGATTCCTGCACCCCTGTGCAATAGCTTCATCTGAAGGCCACAGTTTCCATAACAATGGCACTCGGAGAAGCCTAATTTACACATTGCCACTGTGACACATTATATTATTCCTTGGAACACCAGGGTGCATTGCTCATGTCACATCACATTTGTGACACAATTAAAGTCACTGGCTGAGTCTGACACAGTTTTATATGATTGTCACACAGTGTAGATTGTGTACTGAATGATCTAAAAAGTGATCAGAAAAAAAAAAAATAGTCCCAAAGCTGGCCTGGGCCTGGGAGTGAAACAGGTGTTAAAGGTTAACTTTGTAACTATGATATGGACACGTATACTGCATGAATGTCTACCTGTGTATATAAAAAAAAATAGGCATATGTGAGCATATGGTTTGTTACAGACAGATTTTTAAAGTCTCCACCACTTACCACTTGTGCTTATCCTCACAGGACACTTTCCCTGGAGTCCCTTGAAGACATAACTGATCAAACCTTCACAGCCAGGTGTAATCTGACAGAATAAAGAAAGCGAGTTACCATTAAACCTCAGACAAAACTGCCAATCCCATGGTAAATTAACCTGTGGAAATACATCCTCAACAAAATTATGGGAGCCTGCTGCTCAGAGCATTTGAAGCCATTCTGGCCACAATATGACATTTTCACACTGATGAACTTTCAAGCTCTAATGTACATGATTTCTGTTGGAGGAAAGCTCCGTATGCAATTCACATTCTCCAAGAAATCAATCAGAGCACTTATGCAGAAGCATATTTCTAAACAATGATTACACAAGGAATCAAAGGTGTATATTTAGGCACTTAGGTTATATGCCTTTAAAAACCCAGGATGAACAACATCAACACCAGAAACTGATCTATTAAGAAAATCTCATTTAGAATGATTTTTTAAGTCACCTTCTGAGCTGCAAAAATTTTTTACCAAACTTAAATGTAAAATTCTTTGAGGCAGTATCATGTCAAGTTCAAGGAAAATAAGGACTTTAGGAATAATACCTAATTAAAAATTTCTAATACCCAATTAATAATTGTGACAACGGCAAGGATAGCTTTGATCCAGCAGATAGCTAGTTCCTTTGACAAAACCCAGAAACTCTTGCAGTGCTTTAGAGAACATGTGATTTAGATAGAGAAGTTATCTGCCATATATCAAACTTCTGAAATTTAATCCTAGCTCAGCTGAAGCTGTTCAGAATTTGACAGCGACGTTGACACAAGTGAAATTTTACTTCTAATGTATTTGTGATAAAGAAATCTCTTTTCCTTTGTGTACAAAGTAAACTAAAGTAGAAATGTTGCCAGGTTTTACTTTACAGATATATTTCATGCCATTTCTATCATACTGTAGTCAACTGAAAGAATATACATATTTTCACAGGGGACAAACTAAAAAGGACAAAAATTACTGAGATTTTTATTTTTGGCATTACTAGCACTATTCAGAACATTTTTGTTGCTGCTTCTGTAATACAGGGATCAATACATGAAGATATTCTGCTACTATCGGATCTTAAAATAGCACCAATAGTTAATTTTTGATAGTGAGAATGTCAAGGTTTAAGAATGTTGGCTAATGAATAAGTTTAATTGATAATGAGCACTTGATTAAAACCCTTTGAAGCCCAACATGAAACATTTAATTTATGCATTCAAATCTGTGAAGAGCAAAACTCTTCAAGGTAAATATAATCAAAGATTGTTGATTTAAAGCTGAGGATTTGAACAGAAGTTCCATAATACTGACGCTGACCGAAACTTAAAAACGTACTTGTAGTTCCCTTTTCTGTGTGAAAACAGCACTTTATATCCATATATTTCTGTTGAAATTAATGCCACCATCATGCTCCTCTCTGTGCTTTGTTAGAAATTACTTTCCATGTATTTTACAGTGTTTATATTGTTAGAACTGATGAAAAAGAGATCCAACCCAGAAGCTGGTTTAACTTATTAAGTTGATTGAAATAAGAGCAGTGTTATGTGCATATCCATGTGTTGCTTGTGCTCTGTATACCTTTGAATTCTCCCAGTCACACCCCCTGTCTGCTTGTCATGAGTTATCTTTGGTTCCCTTAACCACCAGCACAACCTGAGTTAGTGCTAAACCAGGCCAGTTTCATGCACACAGCACAGTCTCATACAGATGGGCCAGTAGGAAGCAATAAATCTTCTCTACTCAGGAAAAAGTATTGGAAGGAATTCAAATATTGGAAGCAATAGATCTTCTTGCACTCAGGCAGTACTTGGGCTAATAACTATAGACAGAGCTTAATAGATTGGAGAGAGGGGTTGGAGAAAGGCAATCTGCTTCAGGAAAAAAGATGTAGGAGAGAAGCACGTATGCATGAGTGTGTGAGAGCCTCTGCATCACATTCCCAGCACTGCCCATTCCAGATGAGACTACAGAAAGACCACCTGGATCTGCACACTTGATATTCAGCCATTAAAATCAATGCTCAAATTTAGGTCCCTAGGGAAATCACGAGTGATACAGGACTCTCATGAGAAATGCTGAGTTCAGTGAAGTTTAGCAACTGTAGCCTGTTTTACAATGCTTCCATTTTTAGATATAATACCTGCCAAGAAATTCCAAGCCATAAAACTTGAGTTGTATAACAGATATTAAGCAATACGGAAAATAAGGTAAGTACTCAGCTCACAGCTTGTCAGTATTGCAGTTGCTGGAGGTAGCAGGTTGTAGGATCAGCTATTTGGCCTCTCCCTTTTTTTTAAAGTAGCAAAACATACTGTAATATGAGAAATGATGAATCAGCTGATTATAGTTGATCAAATAGTAAGGAAAATTAATCACATATTTTTGTTACAATAGTGTATTTCCAGCACAGACCTTTGTTTTTAAGAAGATCTGCTGAATCAATGTTATTCTTTTGAATGAGTTTCAAACAGCAAATGCTCTTACTATTCTTTTTTTAATGAATAAATACTTTTTATTTGCAGGATCAGAATGAAATGTCTTGTTCCTAGAATGTAATAGAGCTTGTGCAGGGAAAGACTTTTAACAACTTGTGTTATTTTAATATGTATGCAAATCCGTAAATCCACTGTGCTTGCCAGCCTTAGAAAAGAAGGTAGACTTTACAGATATTTCAACCAATTAGTACAGATACAGGTCAAACATGTGAACCTGCAAGACAGATGGAGGAAAAATCAGGATTACATGTACTGTAAGGCTTATCCAAGTTAATGGCTTTGTCAGAGGGGAGAGAGTTGAAGAATGGGTTAGACATAAAACAGATCAACTCTATTAATCTAATTTAAAGGTTTTCAGAGGAAATAGAAGAACACTGATGGATTTGTTAGTAGGATACCAAATCTAAATCCCTTCCAATCCACCACTGTTATTTTAGGCTCAGTCTTTAAAAATTATTCAGCTGACTTTGTGTGAGTTTGATCACTTTGTCTTATCTTCAAAGTATCTATATTTTTACAAAATTCCTAAAGTCTGCTTCCATAAATAGACAAACTGATGACATTCCCTACAGGGAATATACGCTGATCTACGATTAAAAGTCTAATTTTTTAAATAAAACTATATAAGTTGGCATTTCTCCAGCAGCTGATAATTCATAGGCTCAATAAGGAAAGGAGACAACTTTACAAAGCTGTGTAGTATAAAAAAGAAAAGTGTTTTCCCTTCTCTTATTCCACAAAACTACCTTATACAAAGAATTTGCGTATTTTTACTTGCTAGTTAAGAATAACAACAGTGCAGATACATTCTGAAAGTGAGAACCTTGGTAACTTGGGTTTACTGAAGGGCGAAGTACTGTTACTGTGACAATGGTTGGTTCCTTTCCAAATGTGTTATGTGGAGGTATTAAAGGCAACCAGCCTTGCAGTTTTCAGTGATGATTTACTGGGGTTTCCTTCAGGGTAATCCTATCCTTTCTTCTTTGCTTGGTTCAGGGACACATCAGTGACTATTTTGGGCCAGTCCAAATGAAGTGACTAGTCTGCCTTTCATGAAACTGAAGCAGAGCTGTGCGTGAGAATTCAAGACAGGACAGAGCAGGAGGCTGGGAGTTCCCATCGAGTGCTTAAGACCAGACTTGGAAGCCCGCAGTCAGTAATAACCGTGCTCTGCCCCTGCCATACCAAAGTGAGTGTTTAGGTCTGCCCTGAAACCTCTTCTCCAGCCAAACCACTTAGCCCAGAGATAGCCGGGCTTACCTCTGGCCAGCTTGTTCACATATTAAGGTCTCATTAAACTGTAAATTACATAAGCAACATTTACTGGTTCCCTATTTTAAGGAACAATTTTCTAAGCAAAATTAATTCCTCCATTTGCAAGGGATGAGGTCAACTGATATGGTACAAAAGACTGTGCTTTCAAGAGCACTTTAGTTCCATTAAGTGAGATGCAGTAATAGAGTAGGAAAAGCTTATGAATGATTTTCCAGTTGCATTCCTCTCACTGTCCCATTTTCTCTGTCAAACCTGTGATTCTCAGAAGAGGTCTTTACTGACAAGAATCAAGTCCCACTGCAAATGACAACTGTATTTTCTCGATTTCATCAGTGTCTCCAGCCAGCCAGCAAAACTGGCCACTTTGTAGTTTGTCATCGTCTTGGAAACTAATTTAATACTGCCCTATGAAATGACCCCTTACTAGAATGCACTGTATAACTGGCATGGCACATGGATTTTCCATCCCAGATATGGCAGAGATCATATAATCATAGAGGAAATAGTGAGAGTAGTCTCATGTCAGTCAGGGAGGAGGTTATTTTAACTCACGACAAAAATGCTTTGTGTCTCCAATACAGAGGAACATTTTCTTTCTTCTTGGACGTAAGAGTCAGTGGTTTAAAAAGAAATCAATTATACACACCCACTGTTCATCAGTTGTCACCTCATCACCAGGTGAAAATTAATTTTAGCAGTTCACTCAAACTGGGTGAAGGGCAGGCTGCAAGGATTTGGAAAAGCCAAGTGAAAGTAAAACAGATACAGCCTAATGAGACAATATATGGGACCACAGTTACACTTGGGCTTGGGTAATAATGCTGCTGTTTGATGGAAGCATGTTTACAATGCTTGTAAGTGGCAATCTGGGGAGGGAAACAGATGCTTGATTCATCCACACATTTCCAGGGAAATCCTGAGGCTAGCTTGAAAATTTTAAAAAATTAATTCTATTTTTTGAGTACAGTCTTGAAATGTTACGCTCATCTAAAAAGTTGGGCAATTATATCACTGATATGAGAAGCGAGCAGAGGGATTTAACTGGAATGCTGTAGACTGAAAGAAAAAGATAATTAAGCAGTAGCCTGAATATTCAAAAAACTCTTTGAGATTCAGCATGTAAGTGAAAATGAAGGGGTTTTAAATGTGCTAAAGATGGATTGAGCATCTCACGATACTGATAGCGTCATCAATAATATATATTATCCAATATTGTTATATAAAATAGAATCATGTAAAATATAGTCCTATTATTTAACTTTCTAGACAAGTTTTCAACAGAAACTTAAAAACTTATGAGGCAAGCATCTATCTTTGTCTTGCTTTCCTTTTTTTTATTTATTAGGAAGGAGGCAGAGAGGTAATATTCCATGCCTGCTACTCATTCTCCTGGTGGAGAGGACAAGCCTCCTATCAGGGTCACTATGCTGTGCAGAGTAGAGGACTGTGCAGCTCTAAGGTCCTGTAATAGTAATCCTTTCTTGTTCCCAAATAAATCCTAAACAAAGATATCAATATATATTTTCAGATTTTGTGAACTCTCTGTGGCACAACAGTGTCATTTACATGAGATGGTGTCATCAAATGTCAAAAGGTGACCTTTAGCACTGTAGTACTTTTTCACCATCCAATTACAAAAGGAAGAGGAGCAGGTGTAAATTAAGGTTGTCAATTTAGACCAAAACCAATCAGTACTGGGTTAGTACTCTATGAAGGACAACAGATCGAGCTATTCCAGTCAGAGGAAGATCTGCTGCACTTTTTCATTCACTGCTACTTCAGGGATAC
Organism: Pseudotriccus pelzelni; assembly: GCA_035584735.1. Lineage (NCBI taxonomy): Eukaryota > Metazoa > Chordata > Aves > Passeriformes > Tyrannidae > Pseudotriccus > Pseudotriccus pelzelni. The sequence goes on from JAWMRA010000009.1 coordinate 18,379,715, forward strand.
CCAACAGGTTTGTAAAAACACGTATTTTATTAAATAAGTATTTCACACAGGATGTGTTGTGCTTTCTAAAAGGTAAAATGGTGAAGACACAGGTCTCAGTAAAGTGCCAGTCATCGCTTGTGTGAAAGCTTTGCTGACACACATCAGCATGAGTATACATTTACCAATAAAGGAGAGAAATGGAAGCAAATCTCAAAATGTTCTAAATTTTAAGAACCAGAAATGTAAATCCTATTCTAATCATATAATTTGTACTGAAAAAGAGGGTGAGGTAGGTAATAATAATAATAATGATTTCCTCTCCACTTAATCACAGTGAAAAAACTGCTAACTGATGAAGCCAAGATTATAAGTATTTTGATAGATTAATAATAGAAACTTAAAACCACTCTAGAATGTTTACCATTAATGCAGATAGCAGCAAGGCAGTAATAGGAACTACTTAGCAATTCTTTCCTATAAGCATTTAAAAGAGTATTGATCATCTGTCCAGGTATTATCTGTGTTTTTACATTAGCTTGTCTGATACTATGTTTCATTACAGCAAATTTTAACCCCAGGGCACTGGGATATTGGGAACTACTGATACTTAACAGGGAAAGGGAGCAGGAAAAAAGGAAGCACCGTATATTTTGAGTGAGCTTTGGGAAGCAGAAAACTCTGACTGTAGATTTCACAGCAATAATATAACTGCAGCTGGGGGCAAAAAAAAAAAAAAAGAAGGCCTGAAAACTGTTCAACCTATTCTGTTACTTTCAAATAGTTACAAGGCTAATGGTTTGATTCTCATGGAAAGCCAAAAGACCCCTGCCCCTAATTCAACCAAGTGCTTTTGAATCCTTCCACTCTTGTGATTCCCAATTTCCCAATGATCTGCCTAAGGCTCCACAAGAACTTCTTTATCTTTCTGAGCACAGGGTAAGTTAAGCAACCAGGACCAACAAACAGGTAAACTCCCTTTAGACTAGATTAGAGTGTTTTCCTGGCAAGAGCTGAAGTGAGAGATCCCACCCACACTCACCTTTTGTTATGTGCAGAGTCAGGAAGCAGCTACTGAGGGAATCAGCAACAAGCACTGGCACAAACAGAACTAGCATTTCAGGCTCTTTTGTGTTGCTTACCACACCTACTGGAAATTTGAAAAAAGGAGAGACCTTTACTGCCTGAACAAGGTAACAGAAACAATTCACAGAATATGCAGGAGTCCAGACTGTGTGAAACCTGACAACTCTCTGAAAACTCATTTTGATGGCTCCACAAGAAGATATGACTTTGACATGGGAATAAAGGTAATAAGGGAGACTGTGTTGGAGGCAACCCTTGAGACTGTCTGAAAAGTGTTAGAAATATCTACCCAATAAGTTCCTGGAGAGTTGTTTTGCCACTGAATTAGGTTTCCTGATGACTCTCTTGTACTGCTAACCAAGAGCAGATGCTGGGAAAGACAAAATAGGGAAGGCATACAGAGAGCTGGACTGAGCCTTGCAAAGTTTCATAAAGGCTGATATCATCTATATAAAAGTGATATTTTTGACACACCCATGAAGTGCTCTCAATCTTTGTATTTGTCAAGTTCTGATCACCTGTACCGTTGTTCCAGCAAAAGAGCTGTGATGATGCAGAACACACACAATGGTGGGTTGTGTGAGCAAGAAAATCACTGAAAGCAAGAGGTTAAGGGGTTGTTTTCTTTAGTTTTGCTAAAACCACAAATGGGCTAGGTAAAATATTCTGGTTTATGGGAACCTATCACAAATGTTTTATCTCTCTATAGTTTACAGAGAATCTTACAAATAGAATGGGGAAATGGGCATTTTCTTCTTCTACTGTTTTCCCCCATGATATATCAACATTCTGATCTTCTTTCTGGGAAATCCCTTTCAGGAACTGGTGTCTATTGCCTTCCAAGTCTGCAAGAATCGAACATGGCTATGTGTGTTGTACTTTAAAAAAATTCTTATAACAAAGCATACATATTTGATCCTTTAAAAAAAGGTTTTATTAAATGTACAAATATAATAATGACTGCTAGACTATACTAAAATTTTTCATGGCATTTGCTGTACCTTGTGCAGTTTAGTTAACCTTTCCTTTATTTAGAAAAAAACTTTTGTTTGGATTTAGCATAATTTAACTAGACTTTACTAAAAACTCTTTGTTATAAACCTTTTTTCCCCTCAGAGAATGCAAAGGTAAATGTTATCAGAGAGCATTTGGACAACGTGTGTTGAATGTTTTGTGATACTACAGAGCCCTGAATATATGCTGGTTACTCCTTCAAGCCTCTTGCTTCCTTTAACACTGGGTTGGGGAGCAGTTTTGTGCCTCACCTAATCCACACATTCTATTGAGGACTGAATCTTCTTTAGGACTCCCAGAAAGGCAGAGTTCACTCCTCAGTTGCTATTTGCTCCTGAAGATTGCTGACAATTTTACAGGTTGTTGGTTTTTTTGTTTTTTTTTTTTTTTTTTTTTTTTTTTTTTTTTTTTTTTTTTTTTTTTGTTTTTTTTTTTTTTTTTTTTTTTTTTTTTTTTTTTTTTTTTTTTTTTTTTTTTTTTTTTTTTTTTTTTTTTTTTTT
>JAWMRA010000009.1:18382393-18475439 GCA_035584735.1 Pseudotriccus pelzelni
GGAAGCGTTCTAAGAGACGCAGGTGGTGGTGGTAAATGACCCACGATTCAGACCCATAAAGAAGAGTAGACAGTACAATGGCTTTGTAAATGCTGATCTTTGTGCTTTTCTTCAAGTGTTCTTACATATTAAATGTAGACTAAAACAAGAATACATTTAAACCAAGTCTGAGAATGGAATCTCCTCACTTCATTATTAGGAGTTCAGTGTAGCATGGCTGGTTAACAGCTATAGTAAGACAATCTGTTGAAGAGCATACTACCAACACAGAATCATAGAATCATAGAATAGATTGGGTTGGAAAAGACTTCCAAGATCATCGAGTCCATAGAATTCCTTGCACTCTGCTGTTAAATGTTTGGATCATATTGAGCACATGACAACACCTTCTATAGTGACATCCAGCTGACTCTGCTGATGGGGAATTATATCAATCATCATTTCCATATGCAATTCTTACTTTACTTAGATGTGCCTTCAATTTAATTGTTATGTTATGATACGTATACTTATCACAGACCAAACCATCTTGTTGATGCACAGAAGGAAAAGCCAGTCCCCATTTGACTTTGGCATCAAAGGCAACAGTAAGCGGGTTGTAGAATTGTTCTTACCATTTCCCTTCTTCCAGTATCTGTGCTCAGGTGTTTTCTAATAGTATTTGTCTCACTATTATTTTTCTTCTTCTTCTGGCCTCGTTGTCCAAATCCTCATTGTGTATCCTGGAATCACAAAAATACCATTTGCTTTAGAAGGTGGAACACAAACCAGCTGAACATTTTCTGCTTGCTGGAAATGCTGCATAACTCATGTGCAGGTAAGAACTTCAGCCAGCCTCTGGAACTTCTAGCTATTCTGGAATCACTGGGTGATATTTCAAGTAGCTTAGGCACCACTCATGAAGGGGTTTTGTATTTCCACTAGCCTTAAATTCAGTGGAGAAAGGCTTTCAGCCTGACTGTTTCTGTAGAACAGCAAAAAAATTTCCTTAGAGCAGAGACTAGAAAATGCTTGCAGTATTTTTGCTAAAGCTTTTTAAAAATGCTTCAAGAAGCATAAAACCTAAAGATTTTAGGCACAGGTCCAAAAAAGAGTCACTCTCCGTATACATGGTGTGTGCAGGGCTATTATTTATACTTTTCTAGATGGATTATAGAAAATTTCTACATATCCTTTATCTAAAGTTAAGGAACAGAAGAATTCTTGTCGTTGATTTTTGTGTTAAAATGTCTCACTGTTAAAGCACTGAATTTGATTCAGTGTTACAATAAATTGCCTGAATTCACTCCTGTGCCACTCGCAAATTAAGCCAGAAACTGTCTGAACAGCATATGGATTTACCAGCCTATTTAACTATCGCACGCATTTGGGAAAGGAAAGAATTTCTTAAACCTCCCTCTTCCCCCAACCACCCTATTAGGTCTTTATTTTAACTCTTTCATCCTGCAATTTATTTTTATAACCATGCTGCATTATGGAGTCAAAAATGTTATTTATAGTGCAATCTCAAAGCACAGCAAAAATGCTGAGCGAAGGAGTAATACTCTTATTATTACAAAGGAGGGTGGTGACAAGACATGTATTTTTATATACGGTCAAACTATTTCACCTCTGCAGAAACATTCTGATTTTTTTTCAATGGATTACCAAGTATGGGGTAGCCCAAAAATTAAAAAAAAAAAAAAAGAAAATAAAACAAAACAAACCCTTTTTGGTCTGATGCCCATGGGGACATGGCTTGTCATGTTTTAGTGATTTCTGTGGGAAGTATGATCTTGAGAAACCTCAGCAAATCAGATAAAAGCATATTTTCAGTCATTTAACTGAATTATTATGAAACTCACAATAATAATAATAATAATAATAATAATAATAATAATAATAATAATATGGTCTTATGTTAATTCTTTTCAGGATTTCTTTTTCCTATGGAAATTCCAATTTTTTTTTTTAATTATGGCTTGGGATGAAAATAAATAGGTACTGCTCAGGGAAGAGGGATGTGTTGAAAGCTTTTTTTTTTCCTATTGAGGTCTAGTATCTTTCTTCAGGGGACTTTCAAAGGCTCTGAAATATAAGGAAAATAAATTTATTCCACTTTCACAACAAGAAAAGAAACTCAAACTGTGAACATAAGTTGTCCAACACTACCTAAGGATGGCTGGAAGACAGGGGCAAGATATTTGCTATGGCTGCATAGTATTTATAGTGTAAAACTAGTACACTAGAAGACCATGGGATGTAAAGAATAATTTCAATAAGATTCAACCAGGTATATAAATAAAATCACATAAACAAACATTTAAAATAGTAAGGACACGATGCAAGGAGGATAAAGAAAGAACATAAAACGATGGCATTTGCAGGAATAGGAATTGTGAGCTTCTCCAGGAGATGCAATTGTTGTGTAGCAGCCCTTTTGCCTGCACTCAGTAACAGCAGGCACTGGGCACAGATTGTCCCTGTAAAAGATTTGCCTTTCGGTCTAGAAAGAGAATAACAATCCGTGGTGTCATCATATGTTTGGCAGAGTCTCATTGTTCCAGGCTCTGCTACTTCCTATGAGAGAAATGAAGCAAGTGCAAAGGAGCATGACTACATTTTGCAGTGCTAAACAAATGGTTCAGATATTAAATCACTGTCAAACGTTTCTACTTTTTTTTTTTTTTTTGCCCAGCTTGGAGCACCCCTACACAGCCTGCAAAAAGCAAAAGATTTTCAAAATTATCAAACTTCTACACTTTATTTTAGGATTCACTTAACTCTTTGGGTCCCTTGATATTTTATAATCAAAAGTTGAGGTGAAATGAAGGCATGCATTAGTTTTCTTCCCTTTTGCAGACAAAGTGCTAAGGAATGGTTATCAGCATTCATTGGAAAATAAAAGCTTTGTCTAAAAAGCTTGGAGCACCAATGGGAACTTAACAGAAATGTAGATGTCTTTGAATAAATCTTTTTGGAAGTTTGAGGTTATTTATTTTATAAGTTTTGAAATTTAAAAAAAAAATCTCATCAAGCTCTGTTAACTATAATTTTTTCTAAATGTTCAGGCAATTAGCACTGCAGAGCCCATTGGAGTAAGCAAATAAACAAGAAAATACAATTCCTGATTTCTACTATAGAATCTGCCAGTCAGACAGGTAATTGCAGCTCCCTACATTTCTGCTGTTCATTATTTATGATGCTTATTTAAATTGAAATCATCTGGACAAGAGCTGCCTTTTATCAGATATGTCTACAGTGTTCAGCACAACAAGGTGAAGTCTTTGGCAGAGTTAGGGCACCTTCTGATATAAATAAATCTTCAATACAAAGAGAAAATATAAAAGAGAGAGGAGTTTCTCCATCTGTTTACCTAAGGAAAACATGCAAAAAAAGGTAATATCTAATTTCTTACCATTTAACTAGAGAAATACGTATACAGCACTTAAGCTTGATAATTTACAGTGTACTCCAAAGATGAAGTTCACGAAGAAAAATAAAATATCCAATCTTAGAGCTGAGTTATTTGCGTAATTACTTCTTTTTCAAACTTTTTTTCCAGATATATTTTTATTTCATGACTATATCACTGTATAGTCTAATATTTTCCAGGGAAAAATGTATTCAGCTATTTCACTCATTACATAATCAGTTGCTGAATAAAATATTCATAAAGAGAATTAGTATCTTTGACTTTTGGAAGATGTAAGATACAAAATGATCCCAAATAATTAGGAACTGCAATCAGGAATATGGAGGAAAGAGGGAACAGTGTGATGCACGTCTTATAAAAAGTCTTGCAGGTAAAAGTTTGCATTTGATTTCCTTTCAGCAACAGATCCATTTAATGTTTACAATAGTATTTTACTCTTTGCTGACAATTTCTAATTTCAGTACACCTTTAATTCAAAGAAATAAATTAATAATCAGCTATAATTTTTTATTTTACAAGTCAGAGTTCAAAGAAAATAGCAAGTCACTTATCCAGGAGGCCACTCCAGGGATAGGTGTTCTGAGTGCATGGGCAGAAATTCACATGATTCAAGGCATGAATGTGTGATCAGTGTCTCAGTACAAAATATCCCTGCAGTTCAACAGATGACCAGCACATATTTTAAGTGAATCTTGCCACTAGCATACTTTATTTCTGCTGGATATATTTACCAAAAGTAACTTCTCCTTTTTCTCTTTTATGTTTAATGAACATTCTCTATTTCCCAATTAGTTGCTGTATCAGTTTCTGTGACAGCAGACGTACTTCAGTGTACAAAGAAATGCATTTTTTCAATCAGAACATGAACCCCCCTTCTTTCTGTAGTCAAGAAATTGCATTTTAACATTCTCATTTCATTTTCCACAAAACTGTTTCTCACCTGTGTTTTGCTTAACAGACAGCTCAGCTTCTATACTTAGACTCGTCTGAAACTTTTGACTTACTTCTTGTAGAAGCAATAAACTTGAGAGACATATTCTTGTAGCTGATTACAGAAGACTTTTACTATTGGATGTGGTAAGAGTATTTTCCTTAGTGCAGCAATAACGAGAATTTTATCCAGGATGTGGATGTAGAATACTTGCTCAAATTGCACTTAAGCACTTATGAATGGTCCTCCAAAACACAGTAGAAAATGACAAGCATTTTCATCCAACTTCTAAACGTATCTGGAGAATATTAAGTTGGACTATAAACTTTTATCACTGTATTTTAACAGTACCTTTAGAAATGCTAGGAAAAACATGTTACTGTGTTGTATACAATTGTTTTGGGGGGTTGTCTTTTGTTTTTTAAAGTAATCACTCTTGAAATTCACTACTTTTGTCATCTTAAATTTTACAGAAATAATAGGAAAATATATAGGAAATTAGTAACATCCAGGTTACACTTAAATTTTACTACTCACATAATTTCCTACGATGTTCCTGCAATGATCACCAGCAGCAGGATTTCAGTATATTCCCTCCATGATCACTCAAAATCTGCAATGGAAAAAGAATTACAGGTCTTATAACAAATAATTCTACCTCACTTTTAAAGTTAATTCTGGAAAGAGATGAGGCTAAGGTGAAGAAGGACAAACTGCCAAAAATCAAACAGATATGTGCACACAATAGCTTTGCATGGAGTTCTCCTTCCTTGTTTTTTTTATGTCTACTGAAAGAGCAAGGATCCAAAAATGGTGATTTCCCCAATTCAACAGTAATTACATGGCAAATTTTACAAAATGTGTGCAATGAAAAAGGTAATGGACTTTCTGAAGGATCCCCTCTAACAGGCATGTTTACCCAAGAAAAACTCATGTTGCTGATTTGTTCTACCGTTTGCTAACTGCCTAAATTTGGAAACATTCTCAGCTTCTTTTGCAAAGCTTTCTGAAGTATTACAATACTAAAATCCTAAACCCATCACGGCTTGTGGGGCTGGATGGCAAACAGAAGTTAAAAGTCTGCCAGTCCAAAGGTGCTGAACCACGAAGGCCACTGAAAGCCTCCTGAAGGAAATGTCATCAGCATAAGAAGTTAATTTATGGACTACTTCTCCTTAAGTGCAGACAGTTAATCTGAATTCACTGACAGGCTGGCAGTTTTAGCACAAAGTTCTAGACTGAGAGGCAGGAGAGCGTCTTTCTTGATTGACTTACCATTATTCCACTTGAGCTGAGATACTTGCTACTGTTTACTGTACTTCCTCACCAGATTTTGCTGCTTCCTGCTTAACATTTAAACTGTTCACCTAATGCAAAACCAGATATAGAAAGATATGGACACTCTTTTATTCACAGATTCTAAAGCATTTTTGACTGCGGTGTCTGTGAAAAGGTTTGCCTTATAAAAAAGTAAAAAGGACTCAATTCATCCATTGAGTAATTCAGGAAGAAAAGAACAATGAAATTCACTTAGGTCAGGGTTTTCAGGTGTTCTTTTTTTGTTGTTGCAATGTATTAGAAGACAGAAAAATGACCTCAAAGCCCACAGCTGGGTTTCAGAGGGTCAGGAGCTAATCTGGCCCTCATTTTGACTAATTCTGTTAAAGCTCCATTGAGGGACTAAACAGACAACAACTGAACTGCTGGGTTCCAGTTCTGACAGGGCCTTAATTTTCCGGTGTCACTTTGGGCACTTTTTAAAAATGACATTTGCCTCCAACTGCTCTTCTCTAAAATGAAATATGATTCACGATCATCAATGTTTACTTCACTAAGGACTCTCTGGGCCGAGTGCAGAAAACTCAACCTACTATGGTTGAGGCAGGGCCCATCATGAAGATCAGTAAACAGCAGAAATGTTGGCATATAATATTTTCAATATTATATAAGCCCCCTTTTCAGATTCAGAATTTAATGAACAAACTCCTACCAGTATCACAGAGACCAGTACCTTCCTACTTCTCACTGGGTGAGCTCAAAGAGGTGTTACTGGGATTGCTGAAGGACAAGGGCTAGACCAGGAAATCAGACTGCAAGACATTTGAGTAGGCAATCTTATTTTCTAGTAAATTATATGAGATAATAGGTTAAGAGTAGAGTTTTGTACTGCTGTTAAAACAAATAAGAAACCTGTGTTTATGTCATCACTCTGCTGACACCAATGACCCTTGCTGTGTGAGGAGCCTGCAGGAGACAAACAACAATGCAAAGGGTAGAACACTGAGTGGAAAAGAGAAATATTACAAGCAAGTGGCTGGTGGTGAGTAGGGTGATTTCACTAGCTTTAAGAAAAGCAGATAATGAGAGCTTTGTCAGGAGAGCCAACCAATTCCAAAGTGTTTTTCTTTGCTCAAAGCCTGCCACAGGGCCAGCTACAGACCCCAAGAAGCTTTTGGCTACAAGTGTGCAGCATTTCTAAATGAATCAATTCATACTGGGACTCCATTGGACTACATTATTTGTCTGCACTAATAAGCATGCTTGATTTCCAGGGTCTGCCATTCCAGAGGCCAAATCAAAGATATGATATTAACTTCTTTCAATGATGCAGCAACCAAGGCAATAGAAGAATGCAAATAAATCAATTCTGCATGCTTAAGCCCATCTTCCTTTAATGCACTCCTGGTGATGGAAAATGATTTTTTTTTCCACCCTTCCTTATCATTCTGAGGTATGAAAAAAAGAGATTTTGTCGCTGTAATGAAGCACAGGAAAAGAGAGCTTCTTATAAACTGATTACAGTTTAGATTGAAGGGCAGGTTTTCATTAGCTTTGTTAGATTGAGCATCATCTTTAGACTGGAGTAATTACCACAAAAAATTTCTGAAAGAGAAGGTGGGTCAAATGTACAATTCATGAAAGTAAAAAGAAAAAATTTAATGAGCAAAAAATGAAAATAGAAGTTCTTCTCTGACTCAAAGCTCAAGCTACATCAATAAAAAATGTTAAACTTCTCCATTAAGACATTCAACAAAGAAAGAATATTATCTTATTTGAGAAAAAAATTATTTCATTTTGTTGCTTCTTGCTGCAGTTAATTATTCAATATTTGTTTCTCCAAAATGTCAGGCACACACATCTATTTTCCCATCTGCAGTTACTCAGCCATTAGTAGCAGGGCTACAAATTAGACTGGTGACTATGTAGTTTGCCTAAAGTCAGAAGCACAGTGCCTATAGCTAAACTTGGCCTTAGGGAAACTTCACGTGTTTACTTACTTCCACAGAGAAAACTAAGCAAACTGTGACACGTTTTATTCCTTCCCTCATGAAGAGACCAAACAAAAGATCTTTCTTTCAAACACTCAGAAGAAGGCTTCAAAAATTTTGCTTACTCAGAAATACCAGAGAATTCTCTAAAGGACAGTGTTCATAAGAAGAAGCCGTTTTCTATAAAAGAGATTAAAGGCTGTAATGATGGTATCATTAATTCTCTTATAATTCAATCTCATCTTTATAGAAAGCACCGACCCTCTCCTCTCTATTATGTTTTAGGGCCTGATTTATGAAATGATCCCAGGACATTAATGATGCCACAGGTAACAGCTGTAATATTTCAGGTTTACAACACGCTGTAACAATGGAGTGCATTTTGTTTGAACTCCAGTGCACTTTATTGTGCTATACTTGCTTTGGGAAGCACTGAGCATGCATACATGGTTTCAGGCACAAGACTTCATAAATTCCTTTCCTCCACACTTTATCCTCTTGCCCTACTCTCCAATGGTTGCCCTGTAGTCTTCCCTTGGTCTCCTTTTTACACACACACACCTTTTGTCTTGCCGCATATCTGAATACGAACAGAGTTCATATTCATATATACCATGAGTCTTTCTTTATGTTCTTTGCCAAATCTCCTAAATTTCTCTCATCTTTAGCAATCCTCTTTTCAAGTGTGGTCCTGCATATGCAGATTTTCTGCTCCATATAAATACATGTCCAAATAGCATTTTATCCTGATTCATCTTGAAAAGCTGAATTCTTAAAGTACAGTACAGATAATTTCAGAAAAGCTAAAGGGATGCTCTTGATTATGTCTTGTGCTACAAATGCCCTTAGTCTGACCTAAATATTCTTTTCCATGTTCTTCCCACCTCTCTCATAGAATCATAGAACAATTTCAGTTGGAAAGGACCTTTAAAGGTTGTCTAGTCCAACACCCCTTACAATGAGAAGGGACATCTTCAGCTCGATCAGATTGTTGAGAGCCCTGTCCAACCTGACCTTGAATGTTTCAAGGGATCCACCAACTTTCTGGGCAATCTGCACCAATGTCTTACCACCCTCATTCTAAAAAGCTTCTTTCTAATATCTAATCTAAATTGATTTTTCTTCAGTTTAAAAACATCACCACTTGTCATAATAGGCCCTGTTAAAAAGTTTGTCCCCATCTTATAGGCCCTCTTCAAGCACCACAACAAGGTCTCCCCACAGCCTTCTCTTCTCCAGGCTGAACAATCCCAGTTCTCTCAGCTTGTTCCCATCAGAGAGGTGCTCCAGCCCTCTAATCATCTTCATAGCCCTTCTCCGGACTTGCTCCGACAGGTTGATGTCTTTCCCTGTCTTTTAACCTGCATCTATCTTACCACAAACTGTGCAGTGTCACAATGTGCTGAACTGCATCAAAGTTCTCCAAAACAGAGCTATATCTGTGCTGGGATCCCTTTGTGGTAAAATATCTGGTGTCATTTAGCCATGGTAGCTGGTCCTTTCTTACTTTCCTCAAAAAAGTCTTTAATTGTGGAAAGAATAGTGGTTACAATCTAATCCTGCTCTGAGAAAGATTTCATTAACTGAACCACAATTCTATTTGTTCACTAAAGAGGCTGAACAGAATTATATCCATTTTCTCACTCCAGAGTAAGCAGCCTACATGCATGTAGCTGAAGGAGCTGTATGTTGGATAATACTCTCTGGTTAGACTGCAGGCTGGGTCCTTTGTAACAGAAGTCTGTACAGTCATTAATCAGACAAATTTAAAACTTTTTTTTTTTTAAGTACACTTGTCAAAACAATTTTTTCTGCTTTTGCCTCTAGACCTCTTCCAACTATTTCCAACTATACCTATTCTTGTGTGACTCATAAATACTCAAACAGGTAACAATATTCAGAAATCTTTTTTTTTTTTTTTTTGAGGAAGAGCATGGACTTCCACTAACACCATTATTGCTCAGTACAATACATTTTGCCTGAAGTGTTAAGAACTTTATATGACTTAATTCAGTCTCAAATCATTCCTGTGGTTTTGGGAAACATTATTATATTCCTGATTTGTACTTTGGACCACCTAAACTGCAATTAGTGAGAGAAAGGATCTTGATCCTAACTTTCTCAAGCATGACTTTGGGTACTCACAGTACAGCACAGAGGAATGTCTATGAGCTTTTGCATCCACTGGGGACTAATAGGACAGAACAGAGCCCATTGCAAAGTGCAGTCATGCATTTATTTATTCCTATGTGTTTCCACTCAGTTAACAGCGTAGCACTTGTAAGGCAAGAAATTGAACCAGCGTTAGGAAGGAGATATATCAGTAACAAAGATCCTGCTTCTCACTAATACTAAACTTTGCACCAAAGTCTTTTCCAAAGACATTCCAAAATAGTCAATGCAAATTATCGCACGCGGGCAGTCTCTGCATTTTCCTTGAACAAGACTGAGAGCAAAAGCGCTACCTATTCTTCTATTGCGAGTTTGTATGACACAATCACTGTACTGATTGCCACAGACATCCTGCTTCTTCCTACTACAGCAGAATCAAGTTTTCAAAGGTTGCTGGAAGAATTTAACCTCAATAGATCCTGCCATCAAACTTCACTTTTTCATGGTTTGTTATTTCTACTGTGCTTGACACTGTGAAAGCAGAGGTCAGGGCCTTATTAAGACAGGTTACCAAAAGCAAGAGGAAAGTGAATTCATACCACCATCACCATTATATGCAGTGACCGAACTCGCCTCTCGCTGCTTATTGTGTGAGTCAAACCTTGACCCAACAGCACAAAAAAAGGGAAACTTTACTGCTTTCTTTACTCCCTCTGATGAAAAAGAAAGCCATGCCCTCTATTTACAGTGTCATAAACCTAATATCCATTACAAAGACTACTTTGCATAACACAGACCCTAACGTTTAGGCCAGGATTTATCATATTCGGCAGAAAGTACTCACAGCCATGAGCACCATGTCTGAGAAACAGATTCAGTGTCCACCTGCATATCAATAAAGAAGAGGAAAAAGCCCTTAATCTGTTCATCAAGGCATTTAGCCCTGCAGAACTTGCCATGGGGTGAGAAATAGGGACACAGATCTTTGATTCATTATAATAAATATTTTATTAACTAGTCATACAACTGTCTCCTGCTCCCTATTCATAGCACTGACCTGCACTAAAGGCAGATTATCAGGGCCTTTGCCTTTCTTAAGCAAAAGAAAGGTTAGAAAAAGACAGAGAACAGGCAAACCAAGACACCTTAGCAAACAGGCAGGCTGAGGAACTCAGCTGCTGGGCCAGAATTAGGGCAGAAGAGTAATATCCACCCGTACACGGATAACGGCATTGGAAAATTTAGCTGATCAAGACGCGCATCCGTGAAAGATTTACAATATACAAAATAATGCCCTGACAGAGGCAGTATTGGCAGATAATACTAACAAATTAGTGCTTAACGTGTTGACGTATTAGATGTTACTTACAGCTCTTAACATTATTCAAGCTTGAAAGATTTGAAAATACTCTGGACAACAAAATCTTCATCATTTTATAAAGATATTATGATTTTATTATTATGTCAATGCAAGATACCGTCTCTCTTACTTTCATATGCTTCATCATAATAGTTTCCTCTGATTTTCTCTGCTGACATTGATTATTTTAATTTATTTTCACAGCCAGAGCATTTTGAAGAGCGATAGTATTATAGTATTTTGTTCTTTATTATACTACAGAGATAAATATATTTGAACCCATCCCCTCTGACAATCACTAGATAAGGAAAATAGATTTTTCACCTGATCCACTGATTATAGCCTGGGTTTCATAAACCAGCGAGAAATGTAATGACCTTTCACTGCAGGAGAAACCAACAAGGTCTTAAGTCTCCAGTGGGCCATTTATAGACAGTAATGCTCATTTAAGGTAACACAAAATAGAAGGTAATACAGAGAATAATCCTTATTAGATTGAGTAAATGGAAGCATATAAATCATGCTGCGTGTATTTTAATTTCTAAGCAATTATTTAAGACACTTTATATAAGAATTTGGGCTACATCTCAATCCTCTACTGCAATGTAAAATAAATTGATATAACATTACAGATTTTGCTATTTTAAAAGCAACATTCACATGTAATTGGGGCAATCATGCTCTAGTCATCCCCAAACTGATTAAAAGTTCATCAGTACTTGAGCCATCTCCACCAATTAAGATGCTTCAGTTTGGCATGGATCATGTGCCATTGCTGTGTCATCATCGTGCTGTATTTCACCATTGCACCATGAAAACAATTCGACATCTAGTCAACAAATCCACTAAGAGAGATTTAGTCATGTTTCACCCCTCAGAGCTATTAGGAAAGGCTGCTTATGTTCTCAAACTAAAAGAACTGACTAAATGATCTGCTGAACTGGATTCAAAAGAAGGAAAATCATCCATGCTATGCCTTTGATCCTGTATCTCATGGGTCACAGTTCCGTCCACTTACACCAGCCTTTTCCCAGCATAGTTGCAGAGTTTATTGGAGTCATAATGATGTAAATCTCACGTACATAGGGAAAGCTCAAAGATATTTAGAATAGAATTTTAAGATCATTTGCCTCTGCCATAAGAATAACAAAAACAACAAACAAAAACCCCTCTAACTGCAGCTCTGAGTCCCAGTTCTCGAAACAAGAGAGTGTTTTCAATTCCTCTGATAGCAAAAGAAGAGAACGCTGACTAAACCTATTATCTTTTCTGTGTGCTTATTTTCACTTTGATGTACAATAAATCAAAAATGAACTCACAATTCTAAAATATGAAGACGCCATATCATTGTCACTGTGTTCTTACAAATCTGATCCACTCATGCTGTTTAAGCTGCTGAAACCTTTGAAGTTGGAAAATACTACCATGAACTTCTAGCACCGGTAATTAAGACATAGTGTGGCAAATCAAAGGAGACGTGCTACCTTGCATCTACAGTTCCTTACCAAAAAAATGCAAGCTGGGAGCCACGATAATAAATCAATTGGTTCTGCTTTTCAGTAGGAAAAGACCTGTAACTTGTTGTATTATAACTCAATCACATCTCCTATCCAAGATCAATTCCTCTTTCTCTTCATGCTTTATGATCATTGAATTTCTTTTTCTTAAGGCTAATTTTTCTTATAGAAAGGGAGGGGAGTACTGCGGGGTTTGAGGGGGAAAAAAAAGCAAAGACAAGAAGTCTCTCATCATTTGTCTTCTCAGAGGGGAGAACAAGAACATTTCCTTTTCCCTCTGCTACCACATTTTTCTTCTTCAAACTGTTGTTGTTTTCCCATAAATTTGAGCAGCTAAAGCTTCTGAGGCTGTGCTAAGATTTGAGCTGGGTTTATTAGCACAACTGGGTTAAGTGATGTGTGTGAGTGTGGGGGAGCCTTGTGTTCCAGGTAGACTTCCTTCACACTTCATAACATATTAAAAACACTAACTATTCAACATTTCAATAAAAAATAAATTAATATGTGCTCTAGTTGGAAATCTTGCTGCCATATTAATTTGTTTACTACATAAACTAAATTCTTACACATGCTGTATGGAATTAGCTGAGGTTAAGTCATGGGTTTTATTAAAATATTTGTTTTTCCTACTTCTATTATATTTTACGGTTTAGTTTTCACTTCAAAACGGGTAGCAGGATAAAGACTTATTAAAAATACTTATGTACCTAAAGGGCACTGAGAAGTTTTTTTGATTCTGGGAAGCAAAATAAGAAAACCTTATCCACAGTGATAACATTATTCAACATTTCCAAACCTGTGGGCTTTTACATGGCCTTTCCTAAGTTTCCGTCGTTGATCTAAAGTTTTTGATTCCTTCCCAGCTTCTGCAGCTACTCTAAGTCTGTGCTGTGCTTGTGAGTGTCCAGCCCAACCCACCAATCCAGACAAATTTTCCAAATCTAATTGCACACGTGCAGATTACCACACACTGGTAATTTCGCTCCTCTCCAGCTGTTTGTGTTACAGAGGGCAAAGCCTCAGAGGGCAGATCTAAAAGGAATTAGACAAGCTCTGGCCATCTATAGCCATTCATGCAACAGGCAGATCTCATGTGCATCCATCCTACCCATTACCTTGGACCCCTTCTCACATTTATTAGCAATTACTGTAGAGCTTTTTAGACTTTTCACACAAAACTACTCAAGAAGAAGCCTCAGACTCCTGCTGGCACTCGTGGGTACTGTCTGAACAGTCCTGAACACAACTTTGCTGCTGTGGCTGCGACACTTTGTGCATGATCCTGAGTAAATTTTTTATTCTCCACACCCAGGAAATCTCCTTTATTTAAATCATAAATTGCTCAGGATAGACTGTGTTTCTTATTACACATTTATACTGGGTCTTTTGTAATTGGACCTGACTTACAAGTGTTATATAAGTAAGTATTAAATCTCTGTCCCTAAATGCTCTGCATTTTGTTAGTCTTCCAACACAAAGTTTGGCTTGCCTTCAAGTGCCATCAATTTTCTTATTTTTAAGTTATTTTTCCACAATACCTGAAGTTAAATGCTCCCAAAATGACAAAACATCACCATTTTCTCTTGATATTTGAACCGTGACAATAAATACAAGAGGGTTCATAACTTGCAGTGTCCAAATGTTTCCTTATATTTTGCATGGGAAATACATAGAGCAGCTACTATAGAAATCTGCCAATAAAAATCCTAAGGGGCAATAACTGTCACCTTAATTTTAAAACATAAATGTGATGCTGAACACTTATGGTATTTAAAAAAAAAAAAAAAAAGAAACTAACCTATGATAAATGACACTACTGGCACATATTTATATATAGCACAGAGATACAAGTATAAACTAAAGAAACAAACCAAACAAAATAGAAAAGAACGCTTGTCTTTTTTTCCTCAAGCCTATTCCACTTCTGGAGAGACCTTGCTAAGACAATGAGATACTGCAATGAAATGAACCACACAATCAAATCCCATCCAGCGCACAGCCATAATATTCATCCAAGGGAGTGTGTCTACAATAACGCTTTGCTGGTCTATTCACCTCTTTCTACCCCACTGCAGAGGGGGACAGTGCATGGAACTCACTTTTTAGATGGTCCTGAATGAAACACATGATCATCCTCCACAGCCGTCTTGTCTACGGCCTTTCAGACAAATTTAGAATTGCATTTCTGAAATAATAAAGAAGATTACTTTCCCATTGATTTATCTTGGTTTAAGAGGAAATTAAAAAAAAAAATCACATTAACTTGAAGACACATTTTGAATTGACATTTTGAACTGAAAACTTCATCCCTTGTGCTTTTCAGGCAGCTTCCCAGCCAAGTATTAAAGACTTGTTTAGTAATGAGCTTTATTAAGATAAAACAAACAATGATTCATAGCTAATCAGAAGAAGTTACAGAACAAATGGAAGTATACATTTCAAACACAGCAAAGACACTGTAGTGATGTAAATATTCCACATCTCTGATTAAATAGCGTTGTCAGCAGATTGGTCAGTTAGGCTTCCTAAGTTATACCTTTTTTTCCTTTAAGTCTTAAAATGTCTGAAAATTAACTTGGAAGGAAAAACAACAGAAATACTAGTCTGTAAATACACTAAACCCAAACTATTTTCAGTTAAAAAATCAGAAAAAAAAAAATCCATAAGGCCTTGTGACACCAATCAACTAAAACAGTATTTAAATAAATAAATTTTTACTGGACATATACATTTTAGTTTGTGAATGCATTATTGCACTTAAATTGAATTCTGTCAAAAAAACCTAAACAACCCAAAGGGATTACATTGTTTCTGAAGGTGAATATGTGCACATAACCATGTAATCAAGTACACATCATTGCCATTCATTCCCCTGGTCCTGTGATTTTATGAGTCAAAGATTAAAACCTATAGTTGGAAGTCATAAAATATCTTTATCATTTTCCCACAGTGATGTCATGAACTAAGAGTATACATGTGAGATACATTCAAATTCATTTGGGGTAATAGGATTAAAAGGTATTTAAGCTTTGAGGCCATATTTTCCCCCAGTACCCCTCAGAAAAGACACACAGGTAGATTTCAATGCCTTGCAAATATTTGGGGTTTTTGTTAAGAGCAAGTCTTTCTAGTATAAAATATTATTAGGATTAATTTGTGGTAAAATGAAAATTTTGGTCAGATCTCTTACTTTCTGATTTTCAGCCTTGGTGGAATAAGCCCAAACCTAAAATCACCATGACATAATACTAGGCAGGTTTGAGTGAATTGTTCCAGCCACCAGCCTGATTTACTCATTGCTCGAGTACAACTGAGAGGTGGTTGCTCTTGATACTTGTAAGGCTTTCTAAAAAAGAAATCCCATTTCCCTGATTTTCAGAAATAATGCCTTTTTGTAAGGCACAAGCCTTATAAGGTATCCAATTGTTGAAAACAGCTGCCTGATTTTTTTTCAAGTAAACTATTTCCCTCTCACTTTTAGAAGAGTATTTTTCTTTGTTTTCAAAGATATTGCTACAAAATACAGATATATAAGCAGCATGTTTATACTACATCACAAATAACAGAGCCCCAGTGTAGTGAAACTCTATTCAGTACAGAAAGAGAAAAATCCATAGAGAAATGACTCACTATAAGTAAAAGCCCAGTGAAAGCCATATAGGTCTCTGGAAGATAATATTCAGCCACAAAGACTTGGGAGCTGACAGCTCTTATAAATAAATAAATAAATAGAATAAAGTCTACAAACAAGAGAAAAGACTAAGTCAGATTTAAATGCATTTTTAAAATCCCCTGAAAAAGATAAACGTTCTTATGAAGCTGTGTTTAACATATAATATGGGGAAAAAAATAAATTTTCTGTAAACTCAAAGCAAAAAGGAAAATAAAATAAAAATAGAAAGTGGAGCTGTTTAATTGCTACCATCAATTTATCTCAGGACTTGTGGAAAAACTCCATTCAGAAATTGCACAAAAGGTCTTGCAGGAACATGTGCATGTGCTTAAACTTTATGCTTCCTTCCTCTCTGGTTGGGAGCAGAGTTATGCATGCACTGAAGAATTTGCAAAATCAGATTCTAAAATTAGAAACCATACCTACACCTCACTGAATTCCTGTTCTGTGCCTAGTCAGCTAGCATCCTCCCCAAACAGTCACCATTTCACCTTTACGTATGTTATGGAGCTTATTTTTTACATAAAGAGACTCTCTGTCTGAAATGAAAAAAAAAGAGAAAAGACCATCCTCAAGATTTTCTGATCCCTAGAAGGATTTATATCTCTTCTCTATTTGTAAGCAAGGAAATTGCTTTAACAAATATCTCCATTTTACAATTAACCCCCCAGGATCCTCTCAAAATCACAAGCTGGGTTGTGCATCTCTTTCAAGGAAGTGACATGACAGATGTTAAATCTGACAACACTTTTTTTTCCCCGCAAAATATTCATAAGTATTTTCTGCCCCAGTGATACATTAGAATTTCAACTTCGAATAGATTTTGCTTCACACCTAAGACTGTCAGATGCAAACTATGGTCTCGAGTTTAAATTTAAAATGCATCAAGGGAATGAAAGAGATAACACCTTTTTTACTACAGTTTAGGGAAAGCAATTTTTAAAAAATCACTTGCAATATCAAAGTAGACCACTGAGTACCTGTATAGGCTTCACTTGGTGCTGAAAGGCTGAAAATGTCCCACACATGAACTAAATATTGTAAAGATATACCGCCACTCCCAAAATATCAAGTTTGTGGATATGTACAAAATCCAAGCCTTGACGCACAGCAAACTGGAAGAAAAGGACCACTGTGGGTAAAACATCTCCTCTTTCTCTGTTTCTCCATAGCTCCACCTTGGATCTCTCATCCCTCTGCCACTACGATCACTGGCAGCTGTGCAAACTCTACAGAGCCATCTGCAGAGATCCCAGGTTTTGTCCAGGAGTTCAGCACTGCTAAGCTCAGCATCATAAAAATATTTATATTCTATTGACATCATATACACTTTCTAAAATACCACTGGCTTTGTCTAAATTCAGAAGAATGGTTACATATTGAAAAGAATAGGGTTTAAGTGTGCTGAGCTGTTTTCCTAAATAAGGTTAAATAAGAAAGCACTTCATATGCTTCTCAAATCTAAAGCCTAATCAGAAGCATGATGTAGGAGGAAATCCTGCCTAAGAAAACCAAACAAACAGAGCAGCTTTTTTTAAATCTTCTTTTCCTGCACTGGATATTGATACGGCCACGTCCAGGATGTACAATCACGAACAAGATCCTTTAAACGGCTTCCTAGACACACAGTGGCCAGTGAAATGAAGGGAAGATAGTCAAAATTAGAAAAGAGATAAGGAACACTGAGGATTTCCTTATGTCTGAGGAGTTATTAGGGAACCAGGCAGAGGTGGGAGGAGAGTAGTGGTAGTGGAGGGAAACCTAAGTCTGTGGGACTCAGGAGGAGGTTTTTCCATCAGGAAAACTCAAAGTGCTATTTTTTTGGACAAGTGAGCTTGTTTGTAAGATGAGGCTGTGAAGATCCCACAGTTTTAGTAATTACTGTTCTGATAATTAAATTGCCACATCAATGAGGTAGATATTGTAAGGGTTTGCAGGATTACAAGACACCTACAGCAGTGTTCTCTTCCTTACAGTTTGCCAAGATTGGAGCATTTATTGATTAAATGTTGCAAAGATCTCTGGTAAATACTTCACTTTAGTGCACTTTCACTTCTTTTCAGCGTCACAAAGACAGTAAGTAAAAGCTGCTGTCTGAAAAAATAGACATGGTTTGGTAAGAATATTGTGAAGTTAACTGAAAATTATTCTCTTTACCCTAAATTAACTATACTGTGTCACTGCCTTAAGGATATGTTTGGTTCTCCTTGGAAAAAAGAACAGCAATTGAAAAAAACCCAAAAAAATGGATTGTACTTACAGGAAAATGTCTATATTTCTGATTCAGTCACTTTTAAACTCTGTCACTGAGAAGGACCTCCCTAGTATAGTTGGCAGGAACTCCAAACACTTTCCAACTCCTGAGACCTTTCCTTACATCAGTGGATAGACATATATATATTTTTGATATCTAAGTAGGAGTATGTAATATTCCAATTATTTGGGTTGTTTAAATAAAGGACATCTTGTAAATACTGACCTGGTCTTCCAAGTCCTCTGAAATTCACTTTTCCCCCAGTATTAAGGTGGTTTCACAAAGTTTTTGCAACTACAATGACATTTAATTAATTTCAGAGACTGAACATTGATACAGAATTCTATACAGATATTTTATGGAGTTTGATACTTCCAGAACCAACTACAGAATTATAATTTGCAATTCATTTTCATGTGATACAATAAAAATTTCACAGTGGGAAATTCAGAAAAAGTGAGATAGGAGAAGGAAAGAGGAGAGAGAGAAGGAGGTGAAAATAAGTAGGAGAAAAAGAAAGAACAATAGTATGTGAGAGCAAAAAAGCAAGTGAGTGGCAGCATGTGTGAGTGCACAAGGAATAGACAGTGAGCGAGGAGAGAAAAGAACAAAATTGAACAGGGGAGAGGGATGGGGGAAGAGAAAATGAGAAAACAATTCTCTTTTGGCCAAATCTTGAGATGTGGCCAAGAGAAAAAGCTGGTGAAAAGGACTTAATGAAACAAACACCTGCTTCTAATATATGAAGTAGGATGATTTTTATATAGTTAATTTCTTGTGTCAGAATTATTAGTAAGAAATTGTAGTTAAGGGCAGATCAAAAGTGAGGGCTGGCGATTTCCTCCATTCTTCTTCCAAAGGATTATGTATCTGTAAAAGATTTTAATAGTCCTAAATAAACATTTCAGAAATGCTCAGTGATCTCAGAACTTCATGTGGTCTGTGGCAGACGGAGCTCCATTGAGTGTTGCCACAGCTGGGAAGCTCTTTGCACCCAAACCCTTACTTTTCCACCCAAGATTCAATCTCCTGTACCAGAACTGCCAGCTGACGAGAATGTCAATGTGTCAGAATTTTCATTTATCTGTTCAGATAATCACCTAAAAATTAACATCACTTTGAAAGAGTCATTCACAACTCTCTGTAAATTTTTTTTCTTTTTGTTTTGTTTTGGTTTTGCCTTTTGTTGTTGTTGTTGTTGTGGTTTTTTTGTTTGTTTGGCTTTGGTTTGTTTTTTTTTGTTTTGTTTGGGGTTTTTTGTTTGTTTGTTTTGTTTTTGGGTTTTTTTCTTTTTTTTTTCCTCTCTCATCTCTCTTTATAGAAGTAAATTTCAAGCTCAGTTTGCTAAAACCTAGTTCAGCACTTTTAGAAGAATACACGCCATGGTTTTATACTCTGACACACTTGCACCTCTGGCAGGGGAGGTTTAGCCCTCTGAAGGACCCTTGGGGGGTTCCCATTTACGTAATGAAACTAACGTGCTGCAACACATTCAGCAGTTCTTCTGGATCAGATACTTTGCATTTAACATGGTATTTTGGTGTACTTTTAGCAGGGCAATTTAATTAGAATTATCCACGGATAGTTTAAAAACTGAATCTGCAGATCATTTATTACTGGCCTGTATTTACTGATGCAGCAACAAACCCATCTGGTTAGGGCTTATTCTTTAATTAGTTCATTTAACATTTTTGTCCAAAGTGAATCAACTACAACTTTATATATTGACATAGGGCATAAATCAGCCTCCCTATATTATATAATCAAGTAACTTAATGGGGAGTATTTCTTGTTGAGGCCAATTTTTACATATTTCATTCATTGTGCCAGAATTGTCAGTGTGAAATTGTGACAACAGCTGGCTAAAAGTGAGGGATTATGACCTTCTCACAGTGATTACATGCTAAAAATTAATTGTGTTACCCCTCCAGCACTGTAGCATTGTGATTACTTGAAGCAGCGAGCGTGGGTGGGTGTGGGTGAGATGCGTGTAAGAACAAATAGATTACAAGGCACACAAATCAATGCTTGTTATTGCTAACTCATAAAAAATGGTGTCTACCTAACAAATACTGAAAGAAAGAAAGAAGCAACAAGCTTAATTTAATTACTAGTGTATCTATTTTGTACTCTGGAGCAACTGAACTAAGATAAATTGTGTGACCAGCATTCATCTGTATCTTATATTAAGATGCTGTTACAGCCGTATCTTTCAAAGCCCTGAGTTTACTCCACCAATCATTAAAAAAAATACCTCAGTCCTTTTCTATGCCATAAGTAATAAAGTAAATCTTGTTTCTTTTAATGTTACAGCATCTTTCTTCTTGATGCTACTTTTTGCCAGCATTTGCTGAAGGAAATATTGATCTCTGCTTCCCCAAAATGAATTTTCCTTGTACCCTTTCCTACTCAGTGGACCCTACAGTTTGTATGTCTGATATTGCACATTCTCTCTCCAGGGAAAACCCTGTTCTGCCACTTTGCAGTTTCTTTAAGCAGAGTTCTTTTCACACTTTAAATAGCATTGAGATGTGCCAATTGTGAAAAACAAAACAAAATAAACCCAAATCAAATCTGTTTGGTTTCTGTACACATTTAGTTACACTCCAAACCGTTAACTGGAAGCCTGAAGGCCAGATCAAGCATTAAACTGCCTATGATTTAGTCATATCCTTTCCCAGAGGTCTGCAGCATGGTAAGCTAATACAGGAGCTTCAAAGAAGCTTCACATATTTTTGCAATGATCAAAAGCTTATGAAACATCTTAATTTACAAGCTCAGTCACTCGTCACAAGGTAGTAGAGTTAATATGGGAAAAAAACCCAACTCTTGGGCCACAATTCAACACATTCCTAAAAAAACAATATGTAGATACTGCTCTGTATTTTTACAGATATATTTTTTATTACTTTAAGCACATCCTTCAATCATCCTCTCCAAGAGATCAGAGCAGTCTCCATCTACATATTCACAGACAGTACAGCTCAGCAATATTGTTCCTTCCCATAGATTGAAATCACGTCTTTCTGCTCAGTACAGAAACAGCAAATAAAAAGAAATGCAAATGGTATACGTATATTTTTTTTTCATCTGACCACTGATGCTGGTGGTTTCAAGTAAGGCTGTGAATACAGGCAGAGGTTTGGTTGTGGAGACAGAAATTTTCTCTTGTTGCCACATCCTACTAAACAATTGCCTTTATTTTCCAATGCCTGCATATTTATTTTCTTTGCTCTCAGCATTACATGAACTGCTTTCCAATATGTGGCTTACTTTTAAGAAATGCTTAGTCGACACATTTTCCATGACATCAGTGGGGACTGCTGGTCTCTGAACTCTTCCATATTTGTTTACTTTTCTTTAATCAAATTAATTAAGCCTTTGAGTCCCTATTTTAAGAATGTTACCAATAGCACTATCTGCTGGATCTTTCTGCAGCAGAATGAAACAATAACAACTTTCAGTGCTCTCCTTTGAAGAGGTGCAGTTTCACTCCAGTGACTCACCCAGCGGTCCTTCCACTGACAGTGTGTCCAAGTAGACCAGAGACATATTCTTTCCTTCTTACCAGACCCAAGAACACTTTATTTTGCCCTTTCATGCTAACTTGAGTTAAAACTCCAGTTAGACAAGAAGTCATTTTTTAAAAGAATTGAAAATAAAACAGGGAAAAAAACCCATATGAAATACTGAAAAAAAAAAAAAAAGCCAATATGAAATACTTAACTCACAATGGATTTATTGTTGAGTTTTCCTTTGGAAAAATAGTCATTTTAATGGAAAATTTTGATCAGATCAATATTCTAACATAATGCAATACAAGCAGCTTTTTTAGCAAGCTCTGCAATGATATGAAAGTATCACAAGGGTGTTTTTTTTCTTAAGATTGTGTACTTTACACAACTGTTCACATCACCCAAATTTCAAACTGGATTTTTAGCCAAACATGTTTCCAATTGCAATCTGAAAAACTAATTCTACATATGAGATAAGAAGACCCTATAATGATTATTTAAAGTGGCATATTTTTATTTCATTTACTTATTTTATTGGTTATCTGCACTTTCCTTAAAAACAACTGGCTGAATGAACATTAGCAATTTGAAATCCTGACATGTTTAAGTGCAGGCTTTTTTTTTCTTGTTTAAATAAAATGAAATAGTTTCAAATACTACACCTGTACCTGCATTTAATATCTGATTTTGTAGTTATATAGTAAATTTATTTTTATATCCAGCCATTACATTTTAAGATTATTCTGTGTTTAATCTTTGCTGGATTTTGCTGAGCTAAGTAGATAAAGACACATGCTGCATTCCACTGTACATCAGTAAACAAGTCTATTCAGGTTACATGGGGAAGAAATGAAAATACAAGATCCACAGTACAGATACCAAGAAGTTACGTCCTCTAATACACTTTTGTTACACACATCTGTTAATGGGAAGGTAGTGTCCATCTAAAATTTAACTTTTTTCCCATTCCGAGAAAGTAATGAGCTGAAACATTAACTCCTGGGGGGGATAACAAAAAGAAAAGATAAAAAAAAGAAGTCCTGCAACAAAATTACTTTCTTTAATTTATATAAAATTGCAAACAATGCAATTACAAAGTCATCTTAACACACATACCCATAAGTACATGTATTTCTGATATATATACAAGAAAATAGATACGTGCCCTTTATTTTTGTAAGTGCCTGCAGGTATCCATAAGCATGAGTGATCTTCCCTGCAGTCTGGGACCAGACAGACCCCTCTGGGTTAGGATTTGCATGGGAGAGGTGTCAGGGCTATCACCTGTCCTGTAGGACTGTTCCCTGATCCCGGCTCTGTGGCCCTGACCAGCTCCTGGAGGCTGATACCGATTCCCATTGGGAAGTGAGGCTGGTCTGCCACCATCACATCTGGCAAAGCTGCCAGTCACTGCCTGCCTGGAGTGCAAGCTGGTGTCTACCTTATCTACCATCTCTTTGAGTATAAATGGATGTGTGCTGGGCTCTAAGACCACACAAATCACCTCAGGCGGAATAATAATTGTACTTGTAGCTGCAGCCAAGCTATTTCATGGACATGTTGGGCTGGCAGAAAAGTGAATCAATTTATAAAAGAGTGTGCAGCATTAGATAAAGCCCAAGCCCTGACAGCTTTATCTGATAGGTTCAGTTTGTTTTTTCAGAAGTGAGTAGCCCTGAGGCATTTTGCTGAGTTTTATCGAACAGTCACTTTATTTTAAGCAATATCAGAGACTTAATAGGAAGGGGGAAGATGCTGAAAGGTCACCTGCAGCCAGGTATTATCATCTGAGCAAATGTAAACTTTACATCGCATAACTCTCTGTACAGACTGACAATAACCATTCATCTTCTATGAGTTGTTTCATCCCTATGCTCGCACTTAAAACACTGTTAAACTATCTTGGTTACTTAAATATGATTTTAATATAACTGACATAGATAGAGCAAGAAGGTATATTGTAATCAGAAAGAGAGAATAAATGAGAGTGGGATTAATTCAGTAAAGTTCCTTTATAAAGCAAGGCATTTTAAGATAATTTCCAGAGCAGCAAATTAAACAGACACAGAAATAAACTTCTATACATCTTTAAATTATTATGATCACACAAAGTAATTACCACTAGATGTTAATTCCATATACTGCCAGCAAAACCCTAATTAAACAGTGGTGATGTTAGAAAAAAGAAAGGATGAGGAAGGAAATCTCAAAAGTTTGAGACTATTTTCCTCAGTTTTTCTCATTCAGGCAAAAGGTAAGAGGTTTAAAGTTAAAGCAAATGCCTTTTGCAATTAATTAATCTAACCACAGAAGCAGAGATGCTCAGTCCATTGAGCCAATCCACAAATTACATGAGGAAAGCCTGCAAGACAAACCACTGCCAGAGCAAAGACCCTTTCATTGCTGTTGTTTTCATTCCCCTGTACAATGTATGTAAGGAAAGACACTACACAGAGACGGTGATATAGGGAAGATACGTTTTAAGACCCCAGTTTCTCCTGAATGCCTTCACAGCATTGCCACTTTATTACCTGCACAAATAAGTCAATCAATAATTACAAGGTACTCAATGATAGTATGTTTAACACATTGGAGCTAGCAAACCCATACCTTAGGCTGGAAAAAAATTCCTGGCACACAACAGAAATGTCCTGTAAATTATAGCTGGAGACCAATGTTTTCAAACCATAAACACTGGGGCTTGCATCTCAAATTCACATTCATGAATCAACATGAAAAAGAGCTTATATTAAAAGGCCACAAAAATTTGAAGTAAATATATGCAAATTTCTGAGTTTTAAGTTTGATTAAAAGTAATTATCAGTATTTAAGAAATTATCAGTATTTAAGAAACTAAAGTTTTAGGGCCTTTTATCAAGAATTGTTAAATTTGTTGCAATGTTTTTAGAAAGTCTGAGATTCCCATGGGTAAATATTCAAGACTAATAAGTTGCTTCTCTTTACTTCTGTTCCAGTCCCTAGGATGCCCAGACAGTAGCAAATCCCTCTGCTGTGCCTCTTTACTTATCTTTTTTAAAAATATGTGAGTCTGATGCAAGAGTACAGATTTTTATCCAGTTCAGGTGGCACCCTGATCTTGCCCATATGAGAGACCATAACCCACCTGAGCAAGTTAATCAAAGTCTTAATGGTAGATATTGGTTCAGACCCTACAAGAACACTGGGACCTTCCCACGTAAGGAGCCAATAAACAGTTCAGCTTTCTAGTCAAATTTAATCCAAAGATGTAAAAACTCTAAAAAAAAAGATTCAAAAGTGTAAGAGCGTTGTGCTTCCTACTCCTCTCAAACAGTATTACTGTATTTTACAGATAGAGAAGGCAAGAAACAGAGCAGATGGAGAGCATGTCAGCAACGCTGGCAGAGCACACGAAGTCCTGGGCTCCTCATTCTGAAGAAGCAACTTTTACAGCCCCAAATTTCAGTAAATTTGAAATCTGAGCTTTGCAGCCTTACAAGTGTTCTTCCCTGTGCTGAAGAATTTTGAGCTGTGCTGTCAGCAGAGACATGCAGGGTCTGTACCACAGACACGTGCAAGGAGCAGAAGACAGTTCTCAGAGTCCCTTTTGTCATTCATAATACAATAAGCTTGGAATATTTTGTTTGGCTTACTCGATATCATTCTGCACTGGATTATATTTTTTACAAATTGTTGGATGCATTTTATTTTATTGATAGCCAACCGTACATTTATTTTCAGGCATCTTCATAGAAAATCAAAGTGTGACATTCAGGTTGAACACTATACTCAAGAACCTAAAGAGAATATGGGAGGGTTGATTTATTCAGGGGAATTTATTTAATTTTTCATTGAAACTATTTATCTTTAAAACCCCAAAGTTCTAGCTGGGTGTGGGGGGTGGGTGTAGAGTAGTGGGGAACACAACAAATCTCAAAAAGTTAAAACCCAAATTGCCAATATTTTTATTTTTTTTTCACAAGTATATCAAGTCCCAGGAATTAATTAGGTTACGCTTTTTGGCCCCCACTTCCCATTTTGATTCTGTGCCTTGATATGACTAATGCACGAACTCAGTGTAACTGTATGTCCTAAAATGCAACAAAAAAGTTAGGAAATGTTGATACCCAAGAGATCCATGAATGTTCCTGTTCTTGTGAACCCCGAGAGCAATGTGTGTGTGTGTGTGTGTGTTTGTGCTTTCTCCAGTGATCTGTCTTGTCCAGCTGAAAAGAGGGAAGGAGACTTGACTGTTTATGATTTGTGTGAGTCCTACACACAGGTGATGTACAATGTTCATGATGTTCATGTCACCCTTCGTGCCTGGCCCTGTCAGCATCCTCTGGGATCCATGCTCGCCTTTGCTGATGGTTGAACTGGCACACAGGAAAGGGGCAGCTGTGTCCCTCAGCCTGGATAGAGGCTCCAGGTCCCCAAGCTGAGCTCCATGGAGGAGCAGCCAGGCAGGAGGGAGTCCTGGGTTGGAGCAGGTACCTACACTCTCAGTTTCACTTAACATGAGCCACAGTCATGGGCTAGTGACAGTCTGAGAAATTCTCTGTCCATTTACAGTCTCAATGGATTCAGGATAAATGCTGGTGCAAATATCCCGTGGGAACAAGGTCATCAAATTTGTCTCAAAATACGTTTGATCTATTAATTGCCCAGATCTAACTCAGTAAGCTGACTACATTACATATGTATTTAGATGACTAAGTGGCCCTGTTCATTTGGAATAGAGCACTGGATTCTGTGATTTGCCAGTGCACTAGAGTGGAAAATATACAGCATCCTCAACTGCTGAATAATTAATTCTTTTACTGAATTAAATATGAAAATAGTACAGGTCATTTAGAATTTCTTATGCCATTTAATAATAGTCTCTTCAAAACCTATCACATTATTCAACTCCATATCAACATCTATTTTATTTACTCTCCATTTATAATATGCAGCACACTGCAGTATTTTGTACTAACAGCCACATAAAAACATCAGAGACTGTCAAGTGGGAAGTGAAGCTTTTGACACTGCTAGGGTGTTGTCAGCTTGGAGGCAGCTTGGGATTGTGGTTTAGGCTTCATAGTTCAGTTTCCAAAAATGAAGGTAGCAAAATAGTTAATAAGAATATTTATGTAGTAAAAGTGGGTTTCCTGGGAAAAAGTTTGTTTAAGCATGTGCATCTGGCCATACTTCTCAGCACTACCAGTAGCTTCCTGCTGCCTGCATACTGAGGAAGAGTTAAAAACATCACAACAAACCTCATAACAACCAGAACTAGACAAACTCAGATTTTTCCTTTTTAAAAAATGAAAAAATAAGCTTATTTAAGTTTGAGGCCCTTATGCACATTCTCATTAGTTACACGTCACAAAAATCACTCTCCCAAAATGGTGAACTCTATCTACCCCTTCTCCCCAAGCTCTGCTATGGGAGGAGCTGCTCCATCCATGTATGTGGCAGCTCTACCAGCGGTGGGAAGCAAAACATACTCTGAACAGAACTACCAGGACACACACAAAGTGATTTGCTACAAGGGTCACTCACAATGTGGACCTGTACCTTCCCCACTCCCAAGTTTACACCTTTTGCTAATATTTGGATTTTTACAGGATAAATTCAGCACACACACCCCCACTCCACAGCTACACTCACCCAGGACCACAGGGGAGTCTGCTGGAAAAGCTTTAGTTAACAGAACTCTTCATCAGAAAACCCAAGATGAGATAAGAAGTCATCTCTCATCCCTGGAAATATTAAGGAGACTAATGCTAAAACATGACAAAAACAATGAGATTTGATAATAGGGCATGAACAGTTACTGCAATGCAAATGCCAAATTTAGGATTTGTACAATGCATGTTTTCATTTGTGAGAAACATTTGTGCAACACTGGCATTGGGGCAAAGACATAAAATATCCACATAAAACCTGTTATGGGTAGGAGGTGAGAAATGCCTGCACTGAACTTAAACACTCACCTCTTTATGAAAAGTTGAACACCGTAACTCGAAATTATGAACTTGTAACACTTCTTTCTGAACTTGATGGGTCTATTCATGGAGAGTCAAACAAACCAGACTCAGATAACTGTGTTTAAAGGAATAAACAAAGATTTTACTCACTGCTAAGATCTATAATATAACATCACATACCACAGAGTTCTACCAATTCCTGCTATAAACTGTCTCCAAGCACCTTCTATTTTCTCCCAGTTCACCTACTCATACTGTGAGTTTTGAGCTTGATGTTCAATTAAACTACTCTTATAATGCAGTTGTTTATGTAAATAACAAACAGCAGAAAAGCATGTCTTTGATAGAATTCATATTATTTTCCCTAACGATCAAAATATTTTTGAAACAAATATCTGGGGAAAACTCAAACAGATTATGTTCAAGTGATCTTTAAAAGGTGAAGGTTATACCTGAAACTAAAAAACATCAATCCAACCAACCCTACAAATTTTACAATTAAACTGAAAGCAACAAAAAAGTTAGCAATACAAACCAGTCTGTTCAGGCTCTGCCTGCTTGGAGTTGAGAATCTGCCAACTCATATAAAAAATTTGCATTTCAAAATGAAACATGAAATCCTTTCTTACCTGTTTGAAATGAAAAGAAATCCCAGTGGAGTTTGCACAGTATATGCCTATTGTTTAATGACCTTCTCATACTAGTGAAAGAACATCCAAGAACATTGCAGATATTTCTGTCTAATCAGGTTAATGATGGAAGCCAAGGCCAGGACTACAGCAAGCTGTTCGTTAGCATTTGATATTTCTGGCAAATAAACTCAGTGCTGCTCATCCATTAAGTTCACATCCCACAAGCAGTAACTGCTCCTGCCATTCAGTAGAGAACATTCTGGTCCCATATAGAATCCTGCTGCTGAAAAAAAGTCATGACACGAAAGAGGGAGATGAGCTTGTTTCAGTGACTTCTGTTAAACCAGCACAGCAGTAAAGTTCCAGCTGACCAGGGCAAAAACTGATCATAATTTTTTTACTTTTTCTCAGTGTGTAGGAGGTATCTGGGGAAATCTTATTCTGCATTGAGATGCAGGAGAGAGAAAATAAAACAGAACCACATACTGTGAGGTTCTCAGCCTTCATACTGAGATCACAGTTCAGTGATCACGTACTGAACATGATATTTTTCATAAGTACTATTCAATCTACCATGTGCAAGACTCCAGATTTCTACCGGCCTTTAAATCCCAGTTTTATGTCTCTCTCACAATCAGTATTCACTGGTGAACTCCATGGACATAATGAAGCTTGCTACAACTGATTACTGACCAGCTTTAAAAGGCCCAGAAGAGCTGTTTTCTCCAGCTGGACTGTTGATTAAAACTATCTCAGCAAACATGGTGTGTAAGAGCACTCAGTTTCCAGCCATTCACCTAGAGACTATCAGGAAATGCAAGATTTGCTGAGGTCAGACTGAGATGTGTATAAAACTGATAACCTGTTTGGCCAGGCATTATTTCCCTGTTCATTAAAGGAGTTCCTGCTCTGCAGGCCAGCAGTCTTGCTAGAGTTTGAAAATGCCTCAGATTCCTTCAGAGTCCCAATTCCTTCTGCAGCCACTAGAGTCCTGAATGATGTGTGTCAACAACAGCCTTGAGGAGTTGCTCAAGTAATTCCTGATTCCTCAGGCAGTGATTGACTCCTCCCTTTCATGGGGAGCTCAATGAGGAGATGGAACTACTCTTTTAACTCCAGCTGAGGACACCGCTATGCCAGTGCTTGGAGAAGCTACCTGAAGAACTGCCTTTTCCCCAGTGGAATTACTCCCCACTGCAGCAGTCATCCTACTGATCTGTCCTCACATATTTCTCTGCTATCATGGAAAATACACTAGAGGTAAGCACATACACACATTCAAAAATTCAGACAAAGGGAAGTTTCTAAGGAGAATTTTAAATATTACTCAAGAGTCTACTTGATTTTTCAGAAGAACCTGGATTCCCATATCCAGCCCAGGTGCCGGCTGGATGCAGAGTTCAGCTAAGCATATCAAACAACATCTGAAGTCCAGTTGAAGTCAACAAAACTCATGCAAAATATGAAGACTTCCAGTTCATCCAGACTATAAGCAAAAACTATAAAAACATGCAGAAGACAAAAACAAGCATCAGCCAACAATAGATATCAAAAAGCAACAGTTCCTGTGATAGGAAACTGTCCTCAGAGTTGGTTTCTCAGCACTTCCCTTTGGTTCTCCCCAAAGATACAGGATCTCTATCTGGAGGCTCAATTTTCCTAGGAATAATCATTTACTAGAGGATGGAGTACAATGTTCTCCTTCTGTTAAATCTAATCTATTTCCAAATCAGTGAAACGTTCCCTCTGTCTCTTGCAGTTGCCTTGCAAACTGGCTGACAACTATTAGCTCAAGCCAGTCTACCAAAGCAGGGGATCAAATTTTTGCTCTTCCATTTCAGTGAACCATATAAATTCCAGATACCACACAGACTACAACTACACTGTACAGGGAAACACTTTGCAGAGACATCTACAGGGTTCCCCTAGAGGGCTAGATTGAAACTTCTTTGGGATCCAAGCTGTACCTGTCTGCACTAAGCACTACCTTGGTATCAACTACTGTGTTCATTCCTTTGCTGCCATTTTGTTAAGTAAAACAAAGTGTAGTCCTTTACAGAGCGCAAGTACATCCAATGGGCCAGAACCCAGAAGATAAATGAAAACAAGATGTATTCTTACAAAAACTTTGGAATTTTATTTTTCATAATTTTGGACTTTTCAGTGCCACACAAATATATTTCTTTTACACATTTCTTTCAGAGTTGCCACTGTATTCAATGGACACACAGAAATGGAAGTCTCTTTGACAGGAGGCAAACCAAAGGGTTTGCCAACTGAATCAGAAGCAAAAGGCTGGGGATAAATATTCTGATAATGTTTTATAGTCTTTTTATGCAATTACACAATATGATTTTAACTACTTAAAAAGACACCTTCACTTTTTTTACTGACAGTTGCCCATCTGCACAGTCTTAACTTCCCTTTGAGAACTCCTGAATAGTCTTCACTACACTCTTTAAAGGGTTACAGATATGGACTCTCTAAAACTGCAATGATTATGCAGCCAACATACCATAGGCACGTAATACAGGCAGGTGAAAGACTAGGAATCTAGCAGAGGCATAACAGATAACCGTAGCAGCTCTGCCTTTCTTCACAACACTTGTAAAAATATGAGGAATTGTTTCATAGCTACTTATACCATGTTTAGAGACACATGCTTAGATATACTATAAAGGTCAGCTGATAGTTGCAGCTCCAGCTCTCAACCAGGTAAGAGCAACCTTTCTGCTCTAAATTCTACAGCCTGGCTTTGATCCTAAGGGAAATGTGGTCTAGCCATCTCCTGTTTCCACTCCAAAATGATTGATGTACTTCAGCAGTTGCTGAAGGAGAGAGATGAAAAAACATACAAATGTATGCAGAAGAGCCCATCAAGGGGTCTTTTATGTGTAAACATTTCCTGATTTGATGACAACTTAAAGGATAAATAATTTGTCTCACTATGTTTTTAATTACTCAGTCTAGACAAGCTTAACTGCAGTTTATTTCAGCTGAGGTGAACAAGAGTATCAACATCTCCTACTGAGTATACATCTCCTGTTGAGACAAGGCTATATCCCCTTTGTCTTCTCTCCAAACACGATGGAGATAAATTGTCTTCTGCTCAAGGTACTCCTTACTTTTCATCCCTAACAGCTTCTTCTATCTGAGTCCCATCAGGTTCCTAAAAGCCCTGAGTCCAAAGAGCTCTGTCCCCAGGAGCTCTGGTTTCCAATGTTTCCAGGTTTGCCACCACATCTGCACCTTGATGAAGGAGGTGTCTCAAAATCTGGAGAAGAGAAATGGTGTGCAGCTCTGAAAGACTGCTACACTTACCCATGCCAAGGTACCAGCAGTGCAGGTGGAAAGGAAGCAGCACAGAGAAGCAGAAGCCGATGGAGCTAGCAGCGAAACCAGATGAGAGCAGCAAGATCATGAACCATTGCCATTTTAGAATGAAAGGAAGGAATTGTGACTGGATTGTAAGATTAACTGATAACCGTAAATAAAATAGTGTAGAAAAAGCAGATGGAAGTAGCAACATACTTCAGTACATTATAAGACATTCATTACAAGACCGCCTGCAGCAGAGGCTGAAACCTCGTTAGTCATATGTACTTCTCTTCACCAAATGTGTGATATTTACAGTTATGATTAGTTTATGGACTAGTTGAAGTTTGGACAAATGCCTGTTTTTGTTCTTTCAGAATCACATGAACCATCATCAGGGTAAACATATATCTGACTGAGAAAAATATATATATAATGTAGACTGGCTAAGCAGTACCTCATAGAGCACAGTCAGCAATAATGGGATATAAAGATAGAAAAATAACAAGACATTAAGAAATGAATGCGGAGTGATGGCAAACGCCGCAGGGGTATGGTACACATTCATATCCACTGGTGCTGCTAATGAAATAACCTATAGTATAGAAATGAGACTGTCTTAAAATACTGCCTGACATCAGTTGAATCATTCCTCCTGCAGTTTGCTGGAGGTTTAAGCAGAACCACAGCCTACACAGCTAATAATTCTCTTTCTCTTACTGCAGATGTGCATTTTCAAAAATAAACTGGGAAATAGCAGGTCACATTGAACCCTAATCAGAATTTTAGTATTCGGGGGGAAAAAAAACCCTTAATTTTTTAAAATAATATTTTCCTAATGCTGCTCAAAGCACTTGTTCAGTGAAGGCTGGCTCTGAATTTGGGCAGATTTACAGTTGCTAGTAGAGTTTTAGGATGCTTCTCTCACCAAACAATATACACATGAGCTGTCAGAGGGCTCATCAGTTGCAAAGGAAAAAAAGAATCAAGGTTGTAACTGTGACAGAGAGTAAGTGCAAAGAAAGGGGCAATGAAAAGGTGGCCAAGTAGAATAAAAAGGTGAAAAGGGATCACCTGGCTCCTCATGGGTGGAGTGAGACAAACTTACAAAAAGTAATGAGTGATGAGTTTTGAGAAGAATGAATATTGGTCTCCCTCTCTCTCTCCTCTTCTCTGCCTATCCCAGCCTGTCTCCTGTTTTGGAATGGCTTGACTATGTAGAGTACAAACCTGCATTTCAGGGCTCCTGGTTTTCTTCTTTCTTTCAGCCTTCTCTACTCAGCTTTATCCTATTGTGGAAAAAGGCACCAACTGGGTAACCAGTCCCTGCCTTAACCGTGTAAAAGGGTGATACGCCAAAACCAGAGCAGGAATTAGCTGCTGAAGGAGGTCTCAGACAAGGGCTTTCTATTCTTCCTTCCAAGGAAGCTGAAACAGGCTGTTACTGCTGGAAGAACATGACCCTTGTAGCACAATTAATCATTTTTTGCCCTGCTGATATAGTGGGTTGAAGCAACTCATTGTGAGGCCACGAGTGCCAGAGCTGGCATTGGGCATAGAATTATATTAAAATTAGGCATGAGCCTAAGTATCCTCTCAGCAGCAGTGAGTTGTTGGATGAGCTCATATTGGATCAAATGCTGTCTAGCTGTATCTTAAATTTCCCTATCATTGCATACAGCTCCTGTCCAAAGCTGGCAAAAATGCAGATCTGATCATGGCAGGCTAATAGTACTTAGGTGAGAGCTGTCTGTGCTGAAAATGAGGTCTCTTTGGACTTTCTGATTCAATGATTCAGCTCCTTGAATTAGGACCAATTGTCCCAGTGATTATTAACTAAAAGTTCCCCTAAGTCTCAGTGAGGAGTTAATTAGTTTCTGCCTAGAAAAACGACTGTCATGCTGTTAGAATCATGCCAACCCAACGCAGAGCTCAGTGCATCTTGTGAGAACAGCCATTGATTCATCTGGTTTTGAAAAACACACTCTGAATGACCCCGGGTTATCTGAGTCTACATGTTATTTTTCCAGTTATGGATGATAATTACTTTCATGCTTTGCTGTACATCAGCATGTGGCAAAAATTGATAGCATTTTGCTTTCTCTCATATTTTCCTCGCAGTGCTTCCCTCATATTTTCTTTGCAACAAATCTAGAGAAAGTCAGCTGATGTATGAAGACATGAAGGTTAGCTCAGTTGGTTAGAGCATGGTGCTAATAATTACAGGCTTGTGGGTTCAATCCCTGCACAGGCCATTCCCTTAAGAACTGGAACCAATGATCTTTGTGGGTCCCTCCCAATATTCTGTGATAAATAAGTACGTTTTAGGTAGAATAACAATTTGAGGAATATCAAATCACTTGGAGACTGGAGAGTGAAACAAAAAGAGGAAAACTTCTCTGGAAGAGATGAGCAGAGAAGAAAATATATAATTTGCAGAGATCCACGTATGCACATTTATGCTACTTCCTACAGAAAATGCCAAAGAAATTTTCCACAGTTCTTCTAAATGAGCACCGATTTTTCTACAGGTAATACTTTAGAGTTAGGGAGTCTTAAATAATTATGTGACCCATTAGAACAGATAATATGCCTCATGCAATCCTAGCAGCCCTTAATACAACCATTACAAAGTTTATGTTATCTTTTTCAGGTTGTATTTGGTTTGTTTATATTGGATATATTCTGGATTTAGTCTCTTTAACAGTGAAGACACAGAGTCTACCTGATACAGAAAAAGAACAACTAATCTCAAATGTTTAAGCAAAAGTAAATCAGTGTTTTCTGTGTGTGTAACAACAAAAGGACACCTGATAGAACTGACAAAATGAGATGCTGAAAACAAAACTGACAGAAAAATCTACTACAGAAAACTACTGCAGGCAAACCTTGAGATTCCAAACTGTTACAAACGTATATGTGGACAGCAGACTTATCTACAGTTGCTGTAATTAAGAGCAATCTATATATTTTGGAAGGAAGACTGAAACTTGATTAAGCCCTGAAGCACAATCTCCAGTGAGATCGGAATTTAGACGTGTGAAGATGTACCACAGAAGGTCTGCCTGCTATAGGCCCTTCTGAGGAAGCTGGGTTGGGTCACTTCTAAACATAGAGTACTGGTTGCCTGAATGTATCCAGGATGAAATGTCTGTGTCCTTATGAAATTCTTAATTAAACCATAGCACGTTTCCAACTTTGGTTGAGGACAAATATTTTTGAAATTATTTACTTACTCTTCACCCTCTTTATGTTAATGTTTAAATGCTATTTAAACAATTGTTACATGCTTGTTTTTACCAGGAAGTCACTTATAAACTCAGCTAAATGTAACTCCTGACAAGTATTTATTTTATTCATTGAATTCAATGGGTTTCAACTACAGCAGCACTTCAAGCAGGATTTTAACCTGCAACTCTTAAGGACTTTCTGACGGTCATTAATGCAATTAAAAAATACTTTCCTTATATTATACAGTTTCTGTATTTAATCTCTAAATTTTCAGAAACAAAAGATTAAAAAAAAACCCTCAAAAGTACTGGAATGAGCAAGGCTATGACGTTTCTGTAGAAAACGTTGTCCCCATATTAGAGAATGTTCCCTGTGCTGAACACTGGCCTTTCACAGAACATGTATTGTCTCAGCCATATCTAGTTACTCATTTTGGTTCAGCCTATTCAGTTTAAACCCCAGAATAACTAACTAAGCCAGTTAGATCAGCCAATCCCTTATCTCTAAAGAGAAAGAGATTGGGATTTAGAAGGAGAACTTGTTTAAACCTGTAAACTGGAGTCACTGAGAGTCACTGACTCAGCCCTGAGGAACAAGCATTGAGATTTGTCACTTTGCCTCTTCGGCTTTAAACTTCAAAATTATAATTTCTCTTTTACACGAACTGATGTACCTGAATTGCCCCAGTATTTTTGAATACATTGATGAAGAAATTACACTGCTTTCATGGCTCAGAATAATGACGCATCTCAAATGCAGTAAATATTTTGTGCAGCATCAAGAATTTCTACCTCTTTATCCTCTGTTTCCTGCATTGTCCTCTTCTAGTTTTCTTTACACACTCAGCTTCAGCAGCTTCAAAGTCCTGCAGATCAGGTTGTTTCTGACTTCTAGAATTTTATTTAAAGTCCTGTTTTGTTTTTTTTCTCCTGAAGTTCATCATGAAATTCATGTGAAAATCAATTACATCATGTTCTATGTCTTCTTTAAAGACAGATAAGCAAACAATGTCCTAGTAATCTAAAAGATGTACTATAAAATGCATACTTTATGTATTAAAAAACCCCAACAAACCAAACAAATCAAAACCAGGAAACAAATAAAAAAATTACTAACCCAAAAACTAATCGTGCTATTTTCAGTACAGTCTCATTATTTTTCAAAATCTTAGTCTCCAACTTGAGAACACAGGCTATAATATGGTGAAAACCAACCTGGTCTTTCTAAATATATTTGATTATTTCCCCAGACCTCAGTCTCAGTCATTCCAAGCAGATGTTTACCAGAAAATAAAGATGATTTTAAAGTTATTTGAAGATATTTAATGATATCTTCTGGTATCAACCTATGTCAATCTATGCTACCTGTGCTCTTTGCCAATGTAATTATTCCAATCCAAGATTCTAAAATCAGTTTTAGAAGTTCTTCCAGAGAATTTTTTTTTGGTCTTTTTTTAATTTCAAATTAAAATTATTACACTGCCACAATCAGAAGGAAGAACAGATTGACTGACAGTACAGTCAGGCCGAGTAAAACAAGGAGACCAAAGCAGTACTACAGTGAGATCATAAGACACCCTGTTGTACAAAACCTGACAAGGAGCAGGCTTTGAAAAATAAAAAAAGAAAAAGAAGGAAAAAACTTCCACCAGTCAATGGAAAGTCCAGTATTGCACTGATCTTTTCTCATAGTCATGTTATGATAGCTGTAATTATCGTAATGCAAGAACCCTACAGAGTTGCTAAATATATTCTGTATTATTCTAGTGCCCTGACATATTTCCAAGTGATCTACAAGCTCAGAACAAAAATTAATCCTTACTTCCAAATATTTAACAAGACTGGTTTAAATGCTGGTGCTTTAGGTAATACAGAATCATTCACTAACCAGCATTAAGCTCTAGTACTAGTGGGGAAACCATTCAGATTAACGTGAGCCAATGGTTTCACTTTACTGGCAGTTAAATGTTTGCCAAATATTTCTGAAGTCAAATGACTGTTTAAAGAACGGTTTGCATAACTTTTTGCAGCGTGACTCCCAAATATGGTGTCTCAGTAAGAAAAAGCCATTCTACAGGCAAGAGAAGAGGAATATATAGTAACCAAGACATGACCTGATGAATAAAGACAGAAGTTTTAGCTTTGTGAACTGATTGAAAAGGTACTGACTTAGAGCTGTGGGGCAGAATGAGATCGCAGGATCAAGACATAGGGAGAACGTGAGGATCTGCAGAAGTACCTAAAGATGGTGACTGTGGTTTTTTGGAACTACAAAAACTGAGAATCCTGCTTTAAACTGAATAAGTCTTAAATAGAACAAAACATATTAAGGAGAAAACTGAAGCAGGGTACTAGATCATAAAATATGCTAGACAACAAATAGGATTGTGTGGTTCTCTCTTGGCGTAGACAATACTGACTTGATTTTCAATCCTATATTCATTTCACAGTATTTGAAGCAATTTATGAGTAGAAATGGAAACATCTGTCTTCCTCATCAAAAGAGATCCAAGACGATTTAAAATAAACATAAATTATTTTTTAAAACAACAAATCATATTTATTATATGCCGATGACATGCTGCCTGTTTTATACATATGTTTTTGTTATGACAAGACCATGTTTTTCAATTAATTTGACAGTGTGACTCCATGTAATCCAATCCAGGTATATAAAGAAAACTGTGTATAATACAGAAAAGTACTAAAACAGAACCCTTCTGAAAAGGCATTTGGTGTGATGGTGAAACTTCAGGAAACTGAATCAGAAATCTGAAGCAGGAAACAGAAATCTAAAACAGTGCTACAAATCCCAGTGGGACAGCCATTTGTAGATGTGAAGTTATTCCCACCACAAATCTTGGTATTCATGCATTATATAAAACTAAGGGTTCTTCTGGGAACAAATAGAGAAAAAAGAACCTTAGATTGTCCTGGATTATTAGAGTGTTATTGTTCATTCTCATGTAGTTTAAATTCTCAGAGCATTCCTGTTTTGAACCTCTATTTTTAGGGGTACTACCATCAGGCCGTACTATGCACATTTAGTTGCAATTTGGCATGCAAGGTATAAGCCCAGAAGTGAAATTATTTTAGTTAATTGAAGGGGAGAATGTAATCAGTCAGATTTTTTTTCTAATTAAAAACTGCAAAAAAATAATTAATTCCAAATGCTTTCTTGCACAAAACAGCTCCAAATCAGATAGGGATTTAGGATACATAATTCAAGCTTGAATACAGGGTTGAAATCCTCTCCAGAATTTTCCAGGGTATTTGCATCCAGATTTTGGGCTGGCAACAGTTTCTGTTCAGACATTTTAAGAGATGTAAAACAAGATGGCTATACATACTATACATATGTTTTGAGCCCTTTAGGGAATTTGAAATTACAGTGTGAGTAAAAGACCAAGGGGTTTAGTTTGGATTTGAGAGACCCTCAAATCTATGAATATATCAGTGTAGAACTACTTCATCCGTGTAACAAATACAGGCCATAGGTGCAAGCAATGCTTTGAGAGGTAAAATAATTTAGTCAAATGCTTCGTGACATTTTTCACTAGGAAGTTTGTCTTTGTCTAACTTAAATCTTCCTTACTATATTTTAAGATCATGTTTGCTTAATTTACCCACCCTAGACAGGGAGAATAAGTTCCCTACCTCCTTGTGTATTTTACCGGAAAATATTTTCACATCACCCTCTCAATGCTAAACATTCCTATTTCTTTCTTCCTCCTTTTCCCGAAAGTTATGAGGATTTCCCCTTTGCAGTTTTTTTGGCCAATTTATATTTCCCTACAGTGGAGCGTCCAGACTAGGACACAGTCTTTCCAATGCTGAGTATGATGGAGAACTATTCCACTAATTTCCAGACTGCAAAATATATCGTGGGGCTGGGCACTGCATAGGTGACATTTGTCACTTGGGATTTATGTGTGATTTCTTAAAACTGTCAGGTCCTTTTCTGAAAGATTTCCAATATTACCTCGTTTGGTGAATAAGCAGCTTATTCTTATCAAAATATAAATGCACTGGTTTTCAATGAGGACAAGTATAATATATTTTTAATCAAGATTTTGAATTTGCCATTTTGAATCTTCCACTGGGTCTTTTTCATATTCTCACTTCCTTTCCCATTGCTGTCATCTGCAACTTTGAATTAAATAAAAATATTGAACATTACCAAAATTCATGATAGAGCATTATAGAGCCCTGTTAAAGCAGAAGGATGAACTAAGCAATGAATAACTGAACAATTTTAAAACATTGCCTCACCCATTTGAGAGCTAGACCCTGTACCCCAAAGTTATGAGGATGTTGCAAGAGTGCCAGGATGAAAGTCAAGATACAATCCTTCTGTTGCTACTTTATCCAAAGAGCCTGCTACACCATCAGGCAAAATTAGATTAGCTGTACATGATTTGCTCTTTGCAGATCTATGCTGGCTCTTAGTCATCTCTGTTGTTTTCTAAAGAGCTTAAAAATAGACTGATACTTTTACAGATATTGAATTCAAGCCAACTCATCTATAACTTTCCTCTCCTTTCACTTTTAACTTACAAATCTTACCTACATGTTCCATGTATAACCTATGCTCTATACATTAATTAGGTGTTCATCTATATAGTTCAATTGGTCCAACTGATTAAAAAACACCCAAAAAAAGAAACAGAAAAAGCCAAACAAAATCGAATAAAAACAGTGAATAGTCTGTGGACATATTTTAATAATGCTATTACAGCATTAGTTTGTTCTCCTCAATCTGCTCATAGCAATGGGTTATGATCTCTTAAGCTGATTTTCTTTCAGCTTATTGTTGGTCTAGAATTGACTTTACAGGTAAAAAGTCAGAGGTACTGCAATAACTAAATCAGGAGCAGAGTTTCTATCATAGTTTGGTTTTACTGTACTTAACAGCATGGTGGATGTAAGATGAGTATGAGGACATCCTTGCAGAAATTTCTTGGTTGTTTATCCCTGAAGGAAGCAGGACAATGTTTATCCCTATTACCTGCTTTATGGCAGATTACAAACATCTCTAATGCCAATAGAAGTGTGTTGTACTGTATTACCATACATTTAAGCATGCAGCAGACATTCTTTGTAGGTTGTGGTTTTTTAAATTATTTTAAAAGCTGATAATTAATATGAGTTAGTTTCAAGAAACTGTAGCCTGGCACATTCTTCACAAGACTTTCAACTGGCATTTTCTTTCACCTCTGTTAGTTTCTGGAGATGCCTACAAGGCTTTCACAAGTAGCCAGGCTATTTTCATTACTCTGGTACCTTGAAGGGTTACCATTTCAGAGTTAGCACTGTCACCTGAAGATCTGTCCAAGCGGGATTGTATCTCTATAACTACAGCACTGCTCAGAGCTCTGTTTGAGGCAGGCAAAACTAGTTTGGCCATGAAATAGTATTCCTAAGTAAGCAAGTGCATTGGCTGCCTCATGTGCTCTGTACCTATGGCACTGTTCAAGTGCTTTACTGCTTCACTTCAGATGATTCGGCAGTATCGTATCCACAATCATTCCCTAGATAATCCAAAATCTGCAGGAAGAGTATTGACTTAAACTGAGACCTAGCAGTGCTTAAAAAGACTAACGAAAAGCCCTGGCTTTTATTCACCATGTTATCTCAGGGAGGGCAGCACTGAGTAGGGGCCATCCCCTACATTCAAACAATGAACGAGGTACAGTTCTCCAGAAAGATGGAAATCTGAGAGTCACAGGCTGCAAGAAACATTGAACTGAAAGCATTCAACTCTGACCAGTCAAAGACTGAATATTTGAATTCTGAACAAAGTCCAGCAAAGGAATCTGCAAATGACCAGGTACTGTTTGAAACACAACCTTTGGAAGCATCTCCTGAGATTAAGGAATGTCTTTGTTTTGAACACTCAGCTGAATAAAGAATATGCATTTCATCATTAGGGGGCCCATTTGATACAGTCATGAACAACTGTGTTCTAGGGGAATGTGCACCACCTCTGTGCCTAAAACAACTGCTAGGGAAGAACAGCAGGGAGAGATCAATTATGGAATTGGTGTGATATGTTTGAGTGTGGAGTTTCTTTCTGCTCTACAAAGTAAAATTTTATCTGATGAGTTGGTTTTAAAATAATGTGGAGTTTGAAGTCATAAGCAGTTTGTGACTAAGGAAGTACATCATCTCAATAGAATAAATTGTTTTCTTGCTGTTGGAAATTAATTGTAGGGTTGTCACAGACTGAGAAATTTTATAATCTAAGACCAAGGAGAAGGAGAAGAGTATGGTTTGAGTTGGCTTTCAATCAAATCATACATTGATACATTAAGTAAATTCAGTACTGTGATAACTTAAAAACACCTGCAGGGCTTTCCTGAAGCTTTGATTTACTTCTAGCTGAGGTAGAGGATTTTATTCTATTTTCAAA
Source organism: Pseudotriccus pelzelni (assembly GCA_035584735.1). Taxonomy (NCBI): domain Eukaryota; kingdom Metazoa; phylum Chordata; class Aves; order Passeriformes; family Tyrannidae; genus Pseudotriccus; species Pseudotriccus pelzelni. The sequence goes on from JAWMRA010000009.1 coordinate 18,423,983, forward strand.
TCCAGAAGACTCAGGCACACTTTCCATTTGCTTAAGATTTTACAGGTAAATAATATAACACCCCTGACAGGTTGTAATTAATGGTTGTTGAAGGTACATACACACTATCAGATGATAACTCTGTAGTGACTGAAGTGCAAGGTAGGATGTCTTTTAAACAGATAAAACATGAACGAATATTAGCATAGGATATTTTTTCCAGTACAGGTAGTAGTCCCGTAGACTTGGAAATCAGAGATTTTATAATATGGTAAGTATTTCACTCTGTAGCCCTTTGGTGCCTTCTCAGAAGGTTCATTTCATGTTTGTGTGTCAACTTGACTTCTAGAATCAAAAAACCTAAAAATTATTAGTACTACAATTGGTATGAAAATCTTATGTCCTCCCACAGCTGCCATGTAGTAAGATAAAAATACTGCTCAGTACTTGTGAACTTACATCTTTAGGGGTATCACAGAGAAAAACAGAGGAACCATCAGAGTGACTGTGAGGTCAGTCAAGTATTAAGAAGCATCTGAACCCAGTTTGAACAAAACTCTTAGGTTTATACAGTATACAGCTTGCTGCCTTCAGAAAGCACGGGTGTGTTCTGAAGAGTTGCAGGAGACTCTTCCCTTGTGCTGCACTGTCACCATTCCACAAAGCCTTGTTTGGGAGATGAAATACAGCCACGAGTCTTTTTAAAGTGGGACCTCAGCAGCTCCTGCGAACACCATGTGAGCAGCTCTGGCCCTCCTTCTGTCTGACCTTCCTCATCTATGTTCGTACACCCTTAGTGGATGAAGATTGTTAGAACAGAATCATTCACCACATGGGATAACAAAGTGAGGGTTTTCTTTTTCATCACTTCCACCCCTCCTCTCTTCTTCTCCAAAGGGAGGCATTATTTAGCTCTGTAACTAAAAATCGCGTTGTTAATAAGCATGTTAAATATATTGTAGTTGTTTTGTGAAGAATTCTGTTCTTTTATTTATTTTTGTTCATTTTTCCTCTCTTGTCTGTGAAGTATATTTACCAATTATGCATGAAAGCATAATTAAGAGCGACAATTGGTGAATTTTACACTAGTGACACCACTCTGTCTTTCAGTCTCTTGCACAACTGTAACTGTACTGATTTTATGCAAATGGTAAAGGTTCTCTGTTACGTTTATTTCACTACATAACAATGCACATTCTGTTAGATGTGTATCTCCTTCTTTATTTCCTTTATTTCCTCTTCATATTCCTTTTTTTTGCATCTGACACCCACTACAGGTACTCAGTAGTGAGAATAAGATCTCTCCTAACCTCCTCGCCTCTCCTTAACTCACACAGGTTAATTGATTTTTTCCTCCAAACACAGTGTAGATTTACATTTCCTCACTTTCAATCTCCTGTTACACCTAATATAGTTCCTGTATTATTCTGCTTTGCCTGTAAGAATTTTCTAGCTAAAAATGCTTAAGGAAGGAAGAGAGCCTGTCTTTCCATCTCTCCCTCCAATTTCAGCACAGGTTGTTTTCAAGTACTTCAGTGCCTTTTACATAAAATGCACTGAAGAAGAAAATGACATTATATTACTTCACAGTTACTGGAAAACTATATGAAAAGTGAAGAAAGTTGCTTATAAATCTTCCCATAAACGTATAGATACATGCACATGTATATAAAAATTATCTAAAATTAACAATTTATAACTTCTTCATATTAAGGAGAATATCATGTACTATTACTGCTACTTCAGAGGCAATAACTACTGTCTTACAGACCAAAAAGGAAAGATGGCAGGAGATAGTTTATTACATATCGGGGTTTGATTTTTTTTATGTTATTTGTTTGCTTTGTACAGGAAATGCTGAAGCATCGAGATTTGGCTGGGAATTAAAATTTTTTGCAATGTCCCTTTTCATGGCTTAAAACCCAACATTTTCAAGAGACTTTATACTGGATGGCTCCATCAATTTACCATCTGCTATCCCCCTGCTTGGCCCTACTTCTTTCTCTCTGTTAAAAATAAGGCTTTTTTTTTTTTTTTTTAAGTGAAACAGAGAACTTTCATTGATTGATGGCTTCCTGTTGTCATGAAGTAGTGGCAGAATATTATCAGAAAGAATTTTCTGAAAATGCAGTGCTATTCTGTCACAAACCGTCAGCAGGAAGTTATCACTCACAGAATTTTAGAGTTTGTTCTAAAGAATTTGAATCTCTTAATTGACACAAAATTAATATGAGAAAGAAGAAATCAGGCACTACTTAAAATCTTCATGTCGTGGAATGATTGCACTGCATTGGGAATCATGAAGTTTTGGGAAAGGGAAGGCAGGGCGACCCTTCTCCTTCAAAACCAGAGGATTTTAGATACAGTTTTAAGTGTTAAGAAAACATAAATAACCGTATATATTAGATATAATAGGATGTTCCATATATTATGCACACATGCAAAATATATATATTATATCCGTAGGCAATATGTAGAATTTGTTTCAAACATAAAGAAGTTGAAAAGCCTTATATTGCACAAATACTGGCAAAAAAACCTGCCCATCAAGATTTGGCATGGAAAAAGCATTTCAATGAATACTCTGAGGTTTATTACATATTGATCAAAGATAGCACTAAGATGAGAGCACAAAGATAGCATTAAGATGAGAGGTGTGAGTTTCTTGGCTTTTCTGATTTACATTAGCAGAGGATACAGTTCATATAGTGCTTCTTTCAGTGTATCACCTTGCTAAACAGAAGCTATTAAAAAAGCCCAAACAGACAGGTAAATCAAATATTTTCACTTGAGAAGGATCTCAGTGACGCTCTAAAAGCACACACATCCAAAGGAAAAATTTATACTTGGTTGAAATGGAGCAAAGAGTTTCCTAGTAGAAAATAGAACCACAAATCTTTCTATACTTTCATATAATCCTTCACCAACATCAACTCACAAATCACACATTAAACCCAAAGTTAATCTTTTAGGTTTACAGGTACACTGTGTTGGATGCACATTAAGATTATTTAAGTGACAGGGTAAAAGGGGAAAACTTAAGAAGCAAGCATGCTGAAGGATCTCTTCAAGAGTCAAAGAGGGAAAAACCAGTGCACGACAGTGCCCAGCTGTGTTTCCCCATAACGTCAGTCAACAGTGCCCTCCATTAACAGAAACATGAAAACAAAACCCTGGAAGAGGAACGGTAAGCCCAGCCTCAAACAAGAGCAGTGGAATGAATCCAGGTCCCTGATATCACGTGCCTAATGTGATGCCCTCACCCTTAATGTTGCACTTGAAACTTTCCTATCAATACTATGCAGCTCCACAGAGTTTATTGTTCTGTTCCGAAGAATAACATGAGATTATCAGTGGTATGGCATATGAGGTGCTCCATAAAATGTCTGGTGTCTCTCTAACCATGCAGTTCCATTCTGAATAGCATACCAGATCTGTAAGTTTTATGTCATTGAATGTTATCGCATATTTAATCAATCTCCATTACATGTTTTTATTTCTACTAAATAAGGCAGGAACTCGTGGCACTGCCAATAATTGTTTCTCAGAGTGCCAGTGTAACCCACCAGTTCAGGAACTGTGTTAACAAAACCTTGAGAAAGAACTCGCTCTTAGGTAACACTACAGCAGGAGTTAACCAGACCTTTCAAACTTTCAGTTTTCAAAGCGCTCTGGACACAATCAGTATAGCATATACCTATTTTCTGTTTTCTATTATATCTCAGTTTAAAAGCAGAATATCAACTGTGTGAAACAGATTTTTTTCTCAAATACGGACACAGAGACCTTCCACAATCGCAATGAACCTTCTGAGGTCCATCTAGCACAGAGAAACTCCCTATGCCACTCATTTTTTAAAATTTGTATTGAGTATTATGAAACATAATTATTGTGTAAAAAAGCTAAGATAAGACGAAGGTGAGAAAGATTTCTAATAATTATTCCCTCCCCATATGTGTTATTTGAGTAAACTGCTTTGAGTGTATAAGGAATCATGAGTGATGACTGAGAAAACAATACAAACGTTTTGCATTCTGTATCTGTGATTTACAAAATAAGCCATCAGGAAAGGAAAAAAAAATCCATTAAAGTCTTCAAAAACTCTTTAAAACCTCAATTTGACAACTCCAAAATTAATTAAATGGCTTGGGCACAAGACATTGCCAAGTTGTCTGGCTCCAATCACAGTTTAAAATACTACGATTCTTTTACCCAAAACTTCAAGACAAACTTGAAATTGGCTGTTTTAAATAAGCTTAAGAATTTTATAAAGAATAACATTTATTATAATTTAGAAACCATAATATTGCTGATTTCTAAAATGTAAATATTTTGGTGCAACCTATAAATGACAAAGCATATAGTAAAGCAAGTTTGACAATGATTTTTTTTTTCCAAGTTATTTTCCTTTTTCCTGCCTGAGTTTCTCTAAACATAAAACTTCAGAAAATTCTTGAATTTCTCCCCTTTGCTACATATCCTATTATGCATCATAAGTACTTGTCCTGCTCCAAGAAAATCACCATTTTTTCAATCTGCTGCCTCAACAGGCTGATGAAACTACTGAGTGTCTTCTAGTATACAGGAAAGTCAGGAAACCTTGGTTGTTTTGGGTGAGAAAAATGGAATATGTTCTCAGAACCCTCTGACATGACTGAATGCTCTATGAAGTGTGAGTAAAGAAGACAGGGAGGAAAAGTTTCCTAAGACAGAAAGGATATAAAAGTTATTTAGGGCTCTGTGACTCATTATGGCTCTGCAGCTCCAAGTTCAGATAAATTGGACTCCTTATTATGTTTCTTCAGTCTTACAAACTTACATCTAAGAATTTTATGCCCCAATCAACATGAAATCTGATCATCCAGCAGCTTTCAATGTGTTCATCCCTGCAAAATCTTACTTTTACTCCCAATTTACTGACGGAGACTGAAGCACTGACGTAGCGAATAAGATGCTTGGTCCTGTGACAGAGCCAAGATTTGAGCACAGCCTTTTCAAGCCTTGAACTTCATCTAGTACTAGATCTAAGAAAAGGGAAAACTTCTCCCACTTCAAAATCTTGAGATTTCAGACATGCCATTATTCCTGACCCAGCATAATTTATTTTTTTAAGATAATTTTTAAAAGGGAGACAATATACTATGTTTGCTCATAGTGTTTTAACAGCTTTTCCCTGCACAGTTGGAGGACACCCGGATCACACAACTATTTTAAGACTACTCTCAGCAGAAGACACATTTTTGTCTCATTCCAAGGTGAGGCTCAGACATATTCACTCTCCCCCCCTGCACAGAAGTGTTCAGTTCCTGACACCAGCACTGAGGAAGCCAACATAAAGGCATCTGCTCCGGGTACGTGTGAAAACATGATTCAACAACATGAATGTGTACATACAGAGCATCCAAAAAGGGCAAATGAGATCAGAAACAAAACAAAAACCAAAACCAAACAAAATTGACCCCCTCAAACCCCAAACCTTCCCCAATACCCCTATAAATATTTATTCCAATTTACTGTTCAGATGCTGTAGGGGTTTTTTCCTTGGTTTTGTTTTGTGTTTAATCAGGACTTTTGGTTAGTATTTCTTTACTGATACCGAAAAAATAATTGCCCAGGCGATTAAATGGACCAGGTTCTAGATTAGGTCTGCAGAGCAGGTGACAATCCTTTTGCTTCCATGAGTAGAGGTCTGAATTTTTTCCCATCTTGGACTCTAAAAAGTCAAGTCCAGTAAAACCCTCTGCATGAATTTTTAGCTCCCTATCTCAAGCCAAAGTTCTGTATGCCCCATGTAGTTTGAACTCTGACCAGGAATAAGGCAGAGCCTGTCAAAAAAAACAAAACACACAAATCAGCATTAACTCAAGCCTGACAATTCCTGTAGTTACAGCACAGCTCTTAGGAAAAAAAAAAAAAAAAGAATATTCTAGAAGTAAATACATTACATAATAAAAATACACATACCAAATGGTGAAAGATCATTTTAGAGCCCTTAATAAATTCATTCTTCCCCAATTTATGTCAATGATTTGCATATAATAAAATTGTCCTTGAGCAAACAACTGATAAAGTAATAAACCTGTCAACTGCATAAATTGACTGCTTGCTAAGGCTATCTGGCAGTTGGTTCATACAGAGGCAGATGCTCTGGTATAACACACGAGCTGCACAAAACATTTGTCTGTTATGTGATAAGCGGAGAAAACAGAGTAAAGATTAGCTTGGATTTTACAGCAAACTCAATATTCACCACAGAAGAAATGAAAACTCTCTTAACCAAATCTGAATATGTTAAGTTCCTAGAATTAGACCACTTTTGAATTGGTCTAAAAAGGTTAAAGTTTTTATTCTGAATATGAGAGATTAATAAATTAATATATATTCAAATATTATTTGAATATAAGCATTTAATTTGTACAGAATGCTTCATGTTGGTCATGTTACTTAATGAATAACCAGCAAGTAACAAAGAGCAGAAAAAGAGTCTACACAGACAATAGGTTAGTCCATAAAAATCTGAATCTGTTAGTCATCACAGGTCATTAAATACTCTTGTTTTCAGCACACCTATTTTATAGATGATTAAACTGTCACATTTACCCCAAAACTCATGTTAAAACCCTGTTGCTGCAGGATATTCAGCAGTCCTGTCCTTCAGCCAATGGCACATGTATATGAAGGGTTTCGCAAGCCTTGAAAGCAGCACAATCCTTTTCACTATTACATGAGACCTAATTCTTAAGGAAAAAATAGAAAAATACTGAGGAAACACAGGTGACAATTGCAAACTACTGTTCTGCCCACTTCCTTTTCCATCCCCTAGGAACACACTAAAGCTTGGAAGACTGTTCATACAAAGATTACAAGGTATGATCATTTACTGGGTTAATTTATTCAGACAAAAATTGTATTAATTTTGATAATAAAGTTTCCAGTAATGATTTCCCTAAAATATGCCCTTTATAAGTCATATAGATTGAAATTTATTTGAGGGATGAGAGAAAAAATGCAGTGTTTTTGGCATTTGATCAAATAAGTAGAGATGTAAAATTGTGGGTGTCCCTGTCTTCTTTTCTGCTGCCTACTTAAAAAAGACAAACAAACTCAAAATCCCACTCTTTGTCTTTAAGACACTGTTGAAATTGAGACAAAATTCCATAAAGCAGATGGATTTCTTACCATTAAATACTGAGCACATTAGGAGAATAGCAGACCTTCACTTTTCAAACTCCTGGGAAGCGAGACTTTTCAAGGAGTTTGAAGTGATAATTGCCACACATGATGCCAACTATTTATATGGCTGTGTCCAGTTGGAAAAGCCAATTTTCAACATGTCTGCTCCTGATGTACTACGACAAAATATGCCTCACAAGCAGAAAAATCAAAGCTATATGAAAATCTGCTCCTGGTAGAAGTGAGAAACGGGTGCTTATACATAAGGAGCTGTCAGAGTCAACTGAAAAAAGTCACCTTATCAGCAACAAAATGACAGAGTCAAAACTGATCCTGTCCCAGGTATATTACAAGCCTCAGATTCTTCCACTTGAAGCTTAAGGCAGCATTTATAGATAAATACAGTCCATATATCTAAAAAAAAAAAAAAAAAAAAAAGGCAAACACAAAACCTAAAATAACAAACTGCGCTTCTTGAGAAACAGTTATTGCAGAAGAAAGCTGCTAGTTGACCTCATGGTTATAGCAAGATGTCTAATGTTTCCTATTACCTGTAATGCATAATATTTGTATTATTGGAAGTTAAACCCAAAGCAATCAAGTTTGCACGTGTTACTGTAATTTATCACTTCTGCTAATAATGAACAAATTGCTCTTAGTTCTCCAGAGCTTCTCAGATTTTGTATATCATTGGAGAGTTTAAACAGTCGTGTTTCAACATAGCCCTGAAAAACAACGAGATTCTTGATATTGTCTCTTTTCTTCTGGTGATTTTGCTCTGAATGGGCACTGTGCTTTCAAAGCAATTATGTTCAAGCTCTTACCCCAAGTGACAGAAATCAAGTAACTTGGGGAGAAGAGATAAGTACCAAGCTCCAGCACACCAGGGCACACATTAGTATTCTCTTCTCACAGAGGGCCGGCTCAGACAGTGCCAGTGAACAGGAAACACAAAGGCTCAAGCAGAGCCCTGCAGAAGACATTGTCAGAATGTTCAGGCTTTATTTGGAAAACACCTTTCTTTGCATCAGGCTCTCTGATCACCCTTCGCCAGCACTGGAATAGAGAACTTCAATTCAATATTGTATGTGATGATTTTTTTTTTTTTTTTAAGTGCTTAAGAGCACACATCAGAGACCTCAACTTACAGGTATTTCAGCACCTCTTTCACAGAGCAGTTATGTATCTTTGAGGATCTGGCCTTCATATTCTGCTTTTGCTAGTTATGGAGACTGGATACCCCATAGGAGACTGGTTACTGCTCCTTATTCCTTGCCAGACCCAAGAGGCAAATTACAAGTCTGCCTCAATCTGCAGCAGCCGTCTGCAGTGCCTCTGGAGTCAGGCAGAAAATAGAGACTGCACACTCTATTTCATTTTCCCTGCTTAACCCTTCTGTTTCCCACTATTCCCCAAGGGATCTTTGAATCTCCAAACTCAGCACTGCAACTGGGCTTTTTTGGTTTTTTTTGGGGGGGTTTATTATTACTAAGTTTCTTCCCCCTGCAGAATCTATATATGCTCAGCACATTCTCTCGCTGTGATTCCCAGTATCCTCAGGCAGAGTCTCAGATTGTGATTTTATTCTCTACGCTGTCAGGGGAAGTGGGGTTACACCTGAAATTCCTAAGGTATGTTTGAACAAATTGGCACCGTAGTTGAGCATAACTTACACATCAGCAACAAGGATTTAGTCAAACAAAAGCGAACTGGGTCATTTAAAAAAATCTTGCTAATGAAGGTACGCCTAAATACAATTAATCTAATAAAAACAATATACATATAGTTAGAGACTCAGGGAATTTTCTAAAAAGAGTGTCAGAGAGTGTTTGCTCGTCCCCACCTAGTACAAGAAAGTAAAAATTTTATTCAATTTATGGAATTACATAGTTACGTGAAAAATCAGATAACAGTCTATTTCCTGAGGTGCTTAAAACACAACACTGAAAATCCTCATTATGTCATTAAGTAGCTCCTATACGAGAAATCTGTATTTGTGAGTGATTCCCTTAGTGTTGCAGTAGCTGCGAGTGAGCAGCTTATACCAAAATTAGCTATTAGACCACATATGTGAGGAGAGACTCAAAAGTAGAAATCAGGAAAATCAGAGAGAATAGATGGCAGTGGGGATGCTGAAGAGTTACACCATTGTGCCTGGGCTATATTCATCTCTGTAATAAATTACATAGAAAAAAAAATTACTTAGACTGAGTTCTTGTTTAACAGAAATGTCTTTTTTTTTTAGACATTTGCTGTGATGTTTAAGCTGTCAAAAGTCCCTCTACCCTCTGGTATTGAGAAATATCTCTACCTCAAAACTTAGGAGTTCCACATATGTTTGCAATACTGCGAAAGACAGCCACAAGTGATTAACTGTAAGTGCTAACAAATCATATTCATCTGTCTGAAAAAAGCAATAAAGCAAACACATGACCATTATAAGTCTCCTTCCACAAATCACCTTCTTTAAGTGGTATCATTCCATGTCTGAGAGTAAGCCAACATTCAGCATCAGAATATGAAGTAGGAGCTTCTTCAGAAAGTGCAAAGAATTCTGAATTAGCTTTTGCTCAGTCTCTGAATTCTCTCACTTATTATTCTCTCATCTGACATTCAGTGGTCAGCCACACTCATCACCATAGAAATCCTTCTATGTCACATCTCTCTGGGCCACTAGAACACACTGGAGCAGGTGAAGGGCTTGGGAAGCACTCTCCAGGTGTCTTTCACCTCCCTGATGTTTGACAGGGGATTCTCTTCCTGCTGGGTTTTCACATTCTCAAGTTCTCTGTCATGGAAGTATGAGTTTATAGATAAGCAACTGCAGTATCTAGAACTAAAACTCCTTTTCTTTCAGAAGAGATTTTGGGCTAAGTAACCATTTATTTAATCTTCAGTGAACTTCAGGGGAAGAGCTGCTCTTCTCAGGTTATTCTACGGTTTTAGAGCTCAAAAGGGTAAAGTCCTGCTCTTTAAATCCCTGGTCTACCAGATCACAATGTCTCCTGACTACATTGAAGCTACTTACACAAATCAGGTGAAGTGAAATTTTCATGGCAGGTGCCCAATCCTGACGACACGTTGAAAAGTCAGGAGGCGCAAAACCATTATCACCATTATGGGAATGTTTTATACACACAATAAAATTATGTGACCTCTTATTAGAAACCATTTGAAGTCTTGGTATTTAAAGCATAATAAAATGAGGATGTTCAGAGGGCCTGTAGAATTAGAAGCATAAAACATGAGTCACTCAGATTTTTAGCAATTATGGTTTCTTTTGCTAAATGCATGAATTACAATTCCAGCTTCATGGTGCTCAGTGAAAATTTTGCACTGATAAGACGCCCAGTTTATAGATTTTTAAAAGGAAATGAAAGGGAGAATGAATCCTTCCTTCCTGTCCATAGCCCCCATACTGATGTTATATTTGAGGAAGGAAAGGAGGAGAGGTGTATGGCATACAAACTGCATAAATTCTATCTCCTTAGAAGGCAAACCTTACTGGATTGGGCCAGTGAAAAGGTTTCAGTATCACAAGACTTGTAATCCCAAAGTGAGAACAAGAATACACATTGCTCAACATTCACTGTCTCCTACTGTCTCTTTCATGTGCTTAGGAACACTGTACTGTAACCTCTGGCATTTCAGCAACGCTCCTCCACAAGACCTTTGGAGAAACAAGTACAAGTCACAGGTGTTACCACTGAGGTAACGGCACTTGATTCACTTCCATGTTTCAGTTGTTCTCTGAATCACGGGTATCACTTGTCCCATTAAGCAGGTCTCAGAAACCAGTACAGCTGAATCAGACAGTCTAACTGGTACTTCAGTTTTGTGCTGTGCTGTCCTGCATGTCAGCTGGCCCTGCACAAGCCCTCATTTGGCACCCCGTGTAGGTCCCCTGGGCTAGACCTTTCCTTTAAGGGGCCTGATGCTTGCCTTGGCCTAAGTAGGGGGTTTGAGCTACTTGAGAATTCCAGCAGCTGGGAGTTGTTTAATGCTTTCAGAAAGATTCACCATATGAGAGTGGAGAGAAAAAAGAAAAAGAAATCTCATCCAGAACAACAACAACAACAAAAAAAACCACCAAACCATCCATGACCAGAATAATCCTCAGACTTCAAACTTTTTGTGCCTGGTAGAAAACTGCTGGTAAAGGCCAGTATCTGTCCAATTGCTGCCTCCCCTCTGCCAGCCACTGTGACTGACAGGGCAGAGGGTTGGGATGTTCTGTCTGACCCGATACTGCTGTTGTTGTGCTCTGGTGGAACACACAGTGAGTTAGTAAGATTTTACGGCTGAGCAACAACACATAAAGCACATGGAAGAGATCCTCAGCTGGGGGAAAAAAGAAACAGCAGTGCTTTGCACCACTCAAGTCTCACTCTCGCACGATAATGGCCTTTAATCAGTTCATCAAAACAGATGGCTTAATGTAAAACTAAGGTTCATCAACAGAAAAGAGCAGCTTTGGAAGCAATAAGCACTTTTTCCTAATCGATATTCTAGATCTTCTATCAGCTCTCACAAAGAGTCAGTATTACATTTCTTTGTTCTTTATAACCCCTCAAGTAACCTGAGATAAAATTCTCAAAAATGTTGGAATGAAGTAAAGAAGGAATTGTGCCTACAAACTGTAGTCCAGCACCCCTCAGATCTACTATATGTATTTCTTACCATGGAGAGAATCTCATTTTTCATCACTGTTTTAATGCTTATTCTGTTATCTATACATACACATAATGATGTCAGTGGTAAATAATGGTAAAAATAGGATTGCGTCAATACATTTCCTCATCCCCTATTTTTAAGGATGATTGAGTTAATAGTCAGGGGAAGTTCTTGTAAAGGAAATAGGATATATGGGGAATGTATTCTCCCATAACCTCTTTGACTCTAAATTTAATACACAGATGTAAACACACCTGGTTTCTGCTGGGAATAAAACCATGACCATCTTACAAAGAGGCGAGCGGCCAGGTCCAATAAAGGTCTGCACTGCCTACAATTTAGGCATTGCAAAGTCTGTATTTAAGGAAGTTGGCCCCAAAGTGAAATCCAAAACCATAAGAGACCTCTAGGCTTTCTACATACTTGGTAAAGCAGCTAAATCTCCTGATGCTGCTGCTGGTTAGAACTGTCCAGTAAGAAATGCTGAGCACAGACATACCTCTGGATTCTAGACCATGATATCAGGACTATTTATCATTTTTCTCCAAGAACTGTCTACTGTAAAATACAGAAATCAGTCCTGCTGGCAGGGCTTGCCAGCAAGGACTTGCTGCTTTCACTTGGGTACTTTAAACTCAAAGACGTCCCTGCTGGTTGTTCCCCTTTTAAATATTGCATTGCTTGTTGCATAGTGACCTAGATTCAACAAGATAGAAGCAGAATTGTTCTGGATGCCAAAAGTGTCTTAAAAGAGTGCCCTACTTGGACCCAGATAGCTGTTAACTCTATGTCAGGACTCTCCCCTGAGAGATAACAGTGTGAATTTAAATGTCTCCAGCCTGAGGGCAACAGTGAACCATACTGTTCAGCTGCTTGGGCAACCCGTTTTAGCTACAGATGATGCTTAAAAGAAGGCTACTGCTTTCTCTTCAGTTTTGAGAAAGAAATTCTAACTGCTTTGGGTGAGACACATTTCTGGTAGTGGCTCTGCTGAGCCCCAAACTTCCTGTTCTACCTCTCAGTAGAAAGCAGGTGTGGTTCAAACAGGAGGCAGATATTTGGTGTAAAGCAGCTTTGAGCATATGAACATGGGCATCTCCTAATTTTCACATCAAATGAGGCACATGGGGGAGGAGGCACGGGGGAGAGCTGTCTTTTGGATAGTGATGCTTTGGCTTCCAGTTTTGGTCATGGACACCTGAAGCCTGAATAAAAGCCGTGATTTTAACACAATGGAAGAGAGTGGAGTGGGGTTGGTTATCATTTCCCCCTCTCCTTTTTAATTTGCAGGTCTTGCCATATTAATAATAATTAATACTGAAATAAAATGTCTTCCTCTGCAGCTGTTTGTAGGCAGAGCCCATTGCCAGTGTCTTAGTCAGAAGCTCATCTCTTAGAATTCTGTCTCTTCATCTCTCTGAATGCTTTGTTCAGGGATTTTATTGTTTGTGAAAAAAATTAGCTGCCAATCTTCCAAATCAGCTGCTCTATTTTATGTTCATCATCCGTCATTATTTAACAGCATGTGTGATCTTAATATATACACATGTGAGGACCTTTACCTTTCAAAGATTAGGTGTAGACTTATGCAAACAAAGAAAAAACCACAATATATCTACCTAGTTCTCAGTCAATCAATAGCTATTATAGAATACTACCTAGCTAAGAACACAGATCAGATGGAGAACCAACATTATTGATCTAATGTGTTTTATTACAGTACTGTAACTCAAAATTTGCTCATTCTTTTGATAACCTAATACAATTGTTTTATTTATCTATTTAATTGTTTCACTGAAATACATAGTTTTCCAAAGTAAATTAGAATGAGAAATAACATTAACAGTGGGTCTCTTAGAAATCTTTATTTATGGCACAAGAAAGAGCTATAATACGAAAGCATGAACCAAAGGATATTTATGTCAAATATGTATTCAAAATTATTTAGGATTTTGGTCTTTTCATTGGGAGAAGCTAAATACTGAGCACCTTGATAACCACAGCCTTCTCAGGTATCAAGGTTCATACAGCCTTAATTGCTGTACTCTCCTGCAAGAATGTATGTTCTCATCCAATTTTCCTCTACGATGGCTGTGATTCTAAACTTGCAAATCTAGTCAAATCTTAGTATTGCATTGGAATATTTGGTAAAAAAAAAATATCCCCAAGCAGCTATAAAATGTATTGTTCTCAGTGCTTTATCAGAAACAGTGCATGATTTTTTGTATCTTTCAAATTATTACTACAAACAACTTAAACACAAGCTTTTGCAAAACTCACAGAAACAACGAGAGCTCATGGCTTACGATAAAAAATACCTGAGAAACTCAAAGACCAGTATCAGGCATAACAGAACTGCCTTAAATAGGTAGATCAGACATAGGTAGTATCTGACAGTTTAAAAGCAGGTACATATGACTGCACGATATAAAGAGAACTGTACTGGACCGCACATCTCAAATTCAGTATTGTAAATGTTTTAATTTTAATTATTTCAGTTATACCTTGTGATGGCCTTTGACTCAGGCCACCTTTGTGTTAGGAGCCTAAGACAGAGCTGAAAATGATTTTTCTAGTGGCCAGCTTTACCACCCTTTAAATTACTGCATTCAGGGAAATAGCCTTGAGACACTGGATGCTCATGGATATCAGAAAGAGTGAAAACCCTCTCACAATCTCTCCAGCCCTTCACCAGTCTGTATTTCCTCACCTTTTTTAATGGTAACAATGTCTAACAAAGTGTGTAGCTTGTGGGCAGAGCTCAGACAGAACGTTTGGCTGTTAAGAGTTTGATTCACCAGCTGAGCAACTTCAATATGGACATCAGTGAGACACAGTGCCTAAGGAATCCCCAGAATTTCAAAATTTATCCAAATAATTTTTTAGGGATAGTCATGAAGGTACTTTGAGCACAAACATATCTAGATTATTAACTCCACAGTGTCTGATAAAAGGACATAGCAAGTAATCTGCAATGGAATACATCCTATGTTTTAAAACTCAGCAATCTATGGTTGCCATAGTTACTAAACATACCATAAACATTGTTTTTTATTTGCAATATGTTGCCTTTTAAGAGAAACACAGCAATATATTGCTACATTGCTACATTGAAGACGCACACAACATTTGCAGTTGGATAAATTTGATAATTTGATAATTAGTGTTAGCAACTTGCAGCGTTAACTTGCCTTTCCAGGTAAGAGGATGGTGTTGCTGTTGAAGCGGTGCTCAAGCACTTAAGGAGAAAGAGGCAACCAGGCCCACAAGTGTCAAATGGTATCATGATATCAACTAAATAGGGAGTGTTCAAAAAAAAAATTGTCAGGGTAGGATACTAGATTAATAAAGTAGCATCACATAAGTAAACTAATCAAGTTGGTATAAAGCAGTCCAATATTCCCTGCTCTCTCTCATTGAAAGACTGGGCATATCTCTGTGCTCCTACACATTAGCTGGTACTCAACCAGCAAAGTGACTTGGCACCCTGATTGAACAGATGAGTAATTCAATTCTCCATTCTTTCAAATTTCAACTGAAGGCAGCTATGTCAGTCTGGCAAATGTGGAAGACACATTCACACAGGTTGCAGCCAGTGTTCTAAGCTGGCAGCCATCATTATGTCAATGTTTCATTTACAGTAGCTAGAAGAGGATTTGTCAGGGTTCTTTCCCATTCTTTCAAAATCCTAATTCACATGTCTCTCTACCAGTCGGAGTCTACATAATTCTTGACTGGTCCCACCACATTACATTTTTCCATGCTGATGGTCATGTAAGCTGATGTGGTCAGCCTTTGAAATCTTTTTGCCGGATGATACAAGCCATGATTGGACTAACTCAGTTAAGCTGTCGGAAACCAGAGGAATTCACTGAGCTGGCAGATAGAAGGAAGACAAAATGTCTGTTCATTTGCAAGCCACAGCTAGAAATCATTGCCTCAACAGATAAAAAACCCCAAACACCACAAATCAAATTTTGGTCAAACTTCCTGTGCAATACTACTGTCTGTTCCTATCTTTACTGATACAATGGTTAAGGCAGGAGTTTACCCCTTACCAGCTATAGAATGACCTGCCCAGAGGAGTCTATCACAGTCAAGGTAAATGATTTAGAGCCTGGCCCTTAGCAGAAATCAAAGAACAGCTAAAATGGCACAAAGGATAGAGAGTTTCAATTGGTTTCATCCCTCTTTAACTTGCTTCTTGACAAAGTCATAATTCAGAATAGAATCATCCTTGATAGTCCTTTCAATACTCAAATGGCACTTTTAAGAAAGATAGGGACAGACTTCTTTTGATAAGGCATGTTGTGATTACAAGGGGTAAGGATTTTAAACTAAAGGAGGGTAGATTCAGACTAGATATAAGGAAGCAGTTTTTTAAAGGAAGGTGGTGACACACTGGCACAGGTTGTGCAGAGGATTTGGATGTGCCATCCTGGAAACATTCAAGGTTGGTTTGGATGAGACTCTGAGAAACCTGATCCAGTGGAGGATAGCTCTGCTCATTGTAGGGGGCTGGAGTAGATGACCTTTAAAGGTCTCTTCCAACCCAAACCATTCTATGATTCGGGATATTTTCTGGAAGTATATCTTATTTGAAAGACAATTTATAACTACTCAGATATACAGTTCACCTTTAGCCTTGTGAAAGCACGTGAAAAAAGCGCCTTGGGCAAAGCTGACATATTTCAGGCTCTCCCAGCAAAGACAGCCTGCTCCAAAGCCACAAGCCAACATATCCACAGTAGTGTGACTGTAAGGTCTTGCAGGACAAAACCCACCTACCTCTGCAGACTGCGATGCCCAGGTGAGATATAACCTGAGAAAGAACTCTTTCTTGGAGCATTGAAATTATTAAAAAAGTGGAACAAACCTGTGCAACCTCTGAATTTAAATTAAATACTTTCTCATTCAGCACTGAAGACACTAGTAAGGTGCTGCTTCTTGTGATGCATTTGTGTTGTGATTCTGCATAGAAGCGTGGAGTATAAATACTGTCAAGTCTCATTTTCCACTCTGTTAATGCCAGTGCCTTCAAGCTGTATGAAAGTCAATGTGTTGACCAACAGAGCTGTTTGATACACATTACATTTTTCCCATGTGTTGCCCGATGGCTTCAGCTGAGCATGCAACGGGCTTAAGATATAAATATCCATAACAAGTTGGAAATATCCCTGCTCCTTCTACCACAGCCAAACTTGAATCAACCAATGTATTCTGTGGAGGGCTTTGCAACATCATTTAGAAGAGCTTGTTTCTTTTTAATATACTTTTTAATCACTGTTAAAATTGTGTTCTCCCCATGACAGAAATTCTGTCTAATCCTTGCCAAGTAGGGGCAGCACCACCCTTACAGCTGACACAGGCAAGCTCTTCAGACCCCAGCCCATACCAGAAGAAAATACAGAAAAGCCGGAGTTTATGCTGCCAGGGCAATATTTCTTGCAAAGGCCAGTGACTCTGAGCATCAAGACCAGTGCTTATTATGTGGCATCAAACCAATCCATTAATAGTAGAAATTAGAAATTTCTCTTCTGGGGGAATCTTACTGCTGAAACTGTCCTCGGTAGGAGAAAAATCACAAAAAACCCTCTGTTCTTTCTTTTCAAAATTCTTTTTAGGTAGAGCTTTCTAAATGTCTGAACAGGAACTATATAGAATCGTTATGTGTCCTAACAGGAAAAGAACAACATGACTTAGTGAGTTAACTTTCAAAACTACACATTGTGTTCCATTTTCACTCATGCATTTCTCTGTTTCTGTCCATTATGTTTGCTTAGTGCTTCCTATGGCTACAGCTTCTTCTTTGGGCCAAGGAGAGTCCCTTGTAATGTAAGGGTTGTGTAGGTGCAACAGGGCTTCTGATGGAGCTCTCTTGATCCTACTGCTACACAAAGACACCAAAACAAGCACAGCATCTTTGTAAACGTCATTACTGCCATTAATGCTGGCCTGGGCATTTCTCATTTTACAGGGGACATTTTGACTGCATAACTAATAAAATACAGAAATACAGAGAAGATTCAGAGAAGGTTTGATACATTGCAGTACGGAAAAAATGAAAGCGTTTTTTCTAGATAGCAGCAAACTCTTCTACTTCTACCCCAATTTTACATCGCTAATTTAAGTAGACCAATTAAACACAGGCAACAAAACATTCAACAATTTCTGTTGCTATACAAAAGTAGTGTTTGTCTAAATAAATAGTTGTCTTCTTTTGAAGAAGGAAAAATAAAAAAAGAGCACAGATAAGACATTTTTGATTGCAATGTAACTGTTGTATCTGTCATTTTTGACTAAATGATGTTACCGAGCACAGACCAGACAAACTCAATCCTGGCACAGATGAGGGTAAACAATTACCTGTGTTAAAGACTAGAGATTCAAAGCTGAAATTCAGTCCATTAGCACATACAGCAGTCCCCTGGCATTTGAAACTATACTACTGGCTTTGAATATTTCAGGTGCCTTTTTTCAATGAAACACAAAGACAATATCTCATAAAGGGCTGAGGCTAAAAAGCCATTATATTACTAGGGAATAGAATAAAGATATTAACTCTGGTGTCTAGACCAAACTGCAGTATGGATGCTATCTCCTCTCCCTGTAAAAATATCCCAGAAATTTCAGGTGGAAAATTTTACTTTCTAAGTTAAATTGCTAGGGATAGATCGTCCCTGAAGCAGAAGGGTCTGCCTACCTTCAGACAGATTTTGATTCTGACACAAAGTCCATTATCATTCAGATTATCTCCCATAAACTTTAGAAGTCAAAAAGAACTTTTTCATTAGGTATAACAAATGAAACAGCAGCCAGAGAAACCTCTGAAGCAAAACAACATATTACTTTTAGGGGTTTTTTTTCTATGTAATAAAATAGAAATGAAACCGCCACAAATAAACAAAGAAACTAGCGATATAAATAGTATTCTGAAGGAAGACTGTTTTCTGAAGTTTATACTACCTGAGATTTTTGAGCATAAACTATACTGGATTTATTTGACAATAATCCAACCAGAGGTGGGAGAACAGGAGAGAAGTAGTATTTTAAAGCTTCAAACTCTAAGATTAAATATTCAAGTTAGAAACGTATTCTTGCACTGGATTTGAAGGGCAAATAACCCAAATCAGCAGCAACTACCAACACAATTTTGTGAAAAGTTATAATCAAGGGTTTCGTCAAGTGCAATGCTTTCAAGTTAACCACACACATTTTTGAAATTATCACCTCTTCTTACTTTTTTCCCCCCCTTTTTTACTAGTGAGACTAAAATATGTCAAAATCTGTCTTCATTTCTGACAGTGCTGGACTAATTTAACTGCAGACAGACTTTCACTAATTCAACCCAGTGCCTGACAAGTTTCTTCCATGCAACATGAAAGGAAGGTGGTTGAAATGGGAATAGAGTCAATTTCGGTCACTGGATCCTGAGGAGAGGGAATAAGAGAAGCTGAAAGATCAATTAAATTATTTCTTGAATGAGTGTTTAAAAATATTTCACCTCTAGAGAAGAGCAGCTTCAAAAATTGGTGTGGGATATGGAGCTTTTTGTTGCTTGATTATTGGTTAGAATCCCAAGGAGGTCAATAGTGAATTCAAGTCACTTCCACTTAGCACTGTAATATATGTGAAACAAGTAGGTAATCTGGGCACCTTCTAGAAGTCACATCTGTTTCAAAAACACATGAGGCTTAATGAATATATTGGCACCCTTCTGGTAACAGAATTGAGTAATTGTGGAAACTAAAGAGATACTGTAAAAACGGCCTAGCTCCATCAGAGCACATTAAATCACAATATGGGAATAATGCAATTTAGATTTAGAAGTTTTATTCTCTAATTCTGACAGTATGGCACCTATTCAAAAACCCTTTAGGGTGCAAATCTCCAAAGAAATTATAAAGGCATCAAAATCTCTAGAAGATCCAATTTTATGCTTATATTTTCTTTAATGTAGCATAGTCAATACCTTGTTTCTCAAATACATTTTCAGTTACTTGTCTCGTAAATCATAATGGTTCAAAGGCAAGAAATCCTGCAAAGAGAACCTCTTCATCTGTCACAAGTTTCATATGTCAGTACATTACAATGAAGAAACAAGGTTCTTTCTCATACAAGAGTCTCGTGTCAGTCATTTGAAATAGGGTTATGTCCCTTGGCATTTATTAATTACACTGAAAATTCCCTCGGCTATTTGAACACACCACAATCACTGTTTCTTATGACATTCAGATAATTGAGGCTGCACTGTATTTTATATTGGAAAAATTGGATTTTTTTTTAGCTACCTAAAAACTGTTTCTCTTTTGCGAAATAGTTACCTTAGGACAGACTATACAGAACAGAATTCATCTCATATTTTGATAAATACACTATCAGGCAAAGAACAATTCAACTAGAGAAAGCTAGAGAAAACAGGCAGAATGTCTTCTGTAGGATCCTAATGCAGCACTGTAAAAAGTTACCCTGGTTAGCTGAGGAATCTCCATCCTCAGAAACATTTCCAGGCTCAGGTAGGCAAAGCTATAACTGAACTCAGTGTTGGAGAATGTCTTGCTTTGAGTGGAAGCCTGAACCATATGACCTCTCCAAACATCTCTTATGAATGATATTTCTGTCATCTTTCCTTCACTGAGTTGTGATTGTTTTGACTGAATTAGTGCACGGAGGCTCCAGTTCAAGGAATCACCTAAGAGCAGGCCAGGGGACATGAATGTTAACAGGATGGATGAAAGCACTTGCTTAGGTGATCTCATGAAATAGGGCCTGTGCACCCAGACAGTGATGGCCTTGGTATCATCTGTAGACAAAATAAGAAATAAAAAAAAAATAAATAAAGCCAAAAAACACAAGCATGAAACTGGGAGACCACATATTGAAATAGAAGATCACAATCTAAAGTAAAGTGAAAAGAGAATTAAAGGTTATGATGATGTGAACAAAGCACCAATTAAGGGGCTGAGGGTCAAGACAGACAGACAATGGGTATGGGCTGGGATACTGGCCCTGTACACCACCAGTAAACTACTAATATTAGGAGGACAGCAAGACATAAACGTGCATGAGAGGATACAGAATTAAACTCCATCAACAACAGTTATCCTCACTAGAGACAAAAAGAAATTCTAGAAAAGTTTATAAAGGATACGTTTGAACTACAATTGTGGGCAGCAGCACCAGCAAGTTCATAGAAGAGAATTTTTTCCGCTGCTATGGCTACATTGGTAGCAGTGTCCCACCTAAGTAGTTTAATTCAGATGTTTGCACAGAGTTACTCTAAAAACAAACAAAAACCAACAAAAAAACCCCCACCAAACTAACAGAGAAAAAAACCCAAAACCAACAAAGTCTCAGAGAATTGTAAACAGTAAGTGAAGTGAAGCTGCCATTTACTTTTTGACTGCACATTAAATAAAGCACAAAAGGACAAAAGAAAAGACAAAAGGGGAATGCTGTCTCGTTTATGACTAAAATAGTCCAGTCTTCCATTTCCATCAGAAAGACTCTACAGGGAAAATTCTTGTCTGCCACTTCTCTACTCATGGGTGGCTGCCTCCCTTTTGGGAGAAAACTTCAGGTGTAAAAAACATTTGAGCTCTTTTCTTATCCTCTCAGTTTTAGAGGTACTACCCAATTTTTGCCTACCAGGACTCCAAAGGTTTCTGCTTGTTTTTCCCAAGTAAGGCTTTGTTTTGGCAACACTCCACCACTAGATTTCAGCCCCTGTATGCTGTTGCCCTTTCATTGCAGGGAACGAAATTTGACTTCAATTTGTGTGAACCAAGTCTAGATTTACAGCTACACGTTTGTAGCTAGGAAGCAAAGCCTTGGTTCTTTTTCACAGCTTCTGTGTAGTCCATACTGGAATCTGTGCAGTGCATTGTTTCCAAGTTCTCGTCTTTATGTGCCAGTTACAAAGCAACCCTATTCAATTTTTTGAGGATGATATACAAAGAATAAGACACAAAGAACAGAGAATTCTCTTAGGATAAAGAGTCATAAAATGACTGCTGTTCTCAGTCCTACAAAGCAGACCTCAGCCAGGTGGCTTCAAATGTTTTAGTCAGTAGAAAACTGGTTAATATATCCTGTTAAGTATTACTGAGTTACCAGGTGTGGCTCAATGAGCAAAGCTAGTGATGTTCTTTTGTTAGACCCTTCTCTCAATAATTGTCTCGTGTAGCTTGGATGTCTGCCCGCTGTTTTTTGTTCCTCTGTTCTATATGCATAATGCTGCACATTTGAAAAAAAGAAGATAGAAAAGCTGCTAAAATAATTACTGGTCCACTGAAACTACCCAAGGATCATTTTTGGATGGAAAAATATAGACGTTCTAAGTCCCAAGACTGCTTTGACCCTTGCTTGATTGAAAGCAACATCTGTTTTCCAGGTTTTCAGCCGTGCTTGGCTAGCCAGAAGTAGCCAATTGCAGACATGTGTGACATTTCCTCAGCACATTATGTTGACATCACTGACATGCACCTTATTAGAAAAAGGAACAGCAAAACTTCTCAACACCTTTTAAGTCTCGAGTAGCTCCATCCAAAGAAATTAAAATATATTTCAGTGGGATTTTGTTTGTTTTTTGGTTGGGTTTATTTTTTTATTTTTTATTTTTGTGCCACTCCCTTTGGGGTTGTTCTGAGCTCCTAAAAAGCAATCCTTCACTGCTCCCTGCTTGAAAGCTGTAGATACATAGACCGACATTCAATAAAACGGGCATAAATTAAAGCATACACACCAAAACAACACAGGAAGCCCCACATGAATGGGCTTAGTGGGAACAATACAAAAATCAAACTACACAACCAGATACTGGTTTTTCTTTTGCGAACTGAAATGATATCCAGTATGACAGGAAGACAGGACTACACGAGATGGAATGTTCATTCTCTAGTTGCAGAGAAACCACACACACACACACACACAAAAGGGAGTTTAGGATTTCAAACCTGCCCTTCTGTCGAATTTGAAATTAGATCAGGAAAATAAAGACTAGAATATCAATACAATACAGTCAGTTCTGAGGCCCCTAATAACAAGTAATTTTAAGATCAATACACTACTTTGTTTAACAGGCTGCTGAAACAGAGGTGTCTGAATAGAACAAATGTGTAAACAGCAATCTTTTCAGGAGCAGCCATTTGATAACCCCATCTGGGAGATGAGATACCATCAGGCAAGTCACAGAATGTGTTGTGACTATCACTTAATTCAGTAGTGAAAGAAAAATAAATGTATGAATACTTTAAAATTAACGACAGATGAGACACAATTCACCTCACTCTGTCTTTCCATATCTGCAGTTCTTGAGAAAGGAGGAGGAGGCAGCAGACTAGATCCTAGGATATGAGACACTAACAGCCCAGATACTGCTCCTCTTGGATCCATCACCAAGAATACAATTCTGATTTTAGCCTATCCAGGAGTCAGTAGTGTCAGTTCAGCTTATGCTGAATGCCTGAAATTCATTGTCAGACACAGAGCCCAGTTTAGTTCTGCACCAGAAATTGCTCTGCTCTTAATCCTGAAATACCAGTTTCTGCCACTATTTATCCTCTATCTTTGGTGGCAAATCTGGTGGCCATTTTCCCTGTTTTAGTCCCATCTACCTCAACAATCTGGTTTCTGTGGCAACATTATCCTGAACAACCAACTCCTTTCAGTGCATATAAAATGAAAGACAAAACAGTTAATTACATGACCAACTTTCACACATGGCCAGGCCAAGAAAGGATCTATGAGCTCTATGTCTTTAGAATTGCACACCTACATGGCAAATACACTGACAAAATATGAAGACTTTCTTTTTTCTTGACAGTGCAACTGAGGAGGAAAATTGCAAATACAGGCCACTGACTTCTGCTTATTTAGACAATATGTATTCCTCTTTGTTTAATTGTGGCAACTGACTGAAATGGATACTGCTTTCAAGACTTCCTTGGTACTCAAGGATAATATGTAAAATAGAGCTGGATACAAATAATTCCTGCAACTATCCTATGTTTAGGTCTAGTTGGGTCAGTTATAAACAACTCAGAAGTTAAGAAGCAGACTGACAGTTTTAAGCAGAGTAAAGCAGTTTCTTCTTAAAGTTTGGGCCTGGAATTAAATCAGTATTCTAAGCATTATTGATATGTATAGTGTCACTAGATTTCATTTTTATTTACTGCAGTAATTAAGGCAAAAAACCTCTGAATTTTCTTGTAATTCTCAAAATTAAACACATTCAGGTAGGTAGCATTTCCTAGTTTTGGATGTCTATAGAGTTCAAGCTACAGGAAATATGCCAGGTTTCAAAGACATTAAAAAAAAACAAACCCAAACCTGTCCTTGCTTGCATTACATACATCACCCTTGATTACTGAACTTAAAAGAATGTTGTAAATTGACCTTCCATTTGGCCAATAATTCTGCTTGCTTATTTTTCCCATTTGCTTCAGAAGTGAAAATAAACCAGCCATTTATACATTTGTTTAGACTTTTGAATGAGCCTCATTTTCTGGTTCTAATACAGTGTTTGACTTATATGCACCACATGGGAATGCTTGTTTAAAAATTCATTTCAACTGGAAATTTTATATTCTGGAAGATGCACAGGAAAATCTGTGTTGGTCTTCAATTAGGCAAAACTACAAATCTAGCCTGATACTGTGCATTTAAATTCCACATTCTAAACTTTGTCTTATTGTTTATAAGGCATTATGCAGCTAATGAACAGAAGAACCAGCTCAATTTGTCTTCATTACTGAGCACATCAGCAGTGAACCCAATGGACATCACCCAGTGGATTGGGGGGATGGGAACAATCATCTAACATTTGTGTGCTCATCAGCATTCAGAAAACCCTGCACTATTCAGAAGAGAGGCTGGCTCGTGTCATATAACTTCCTCTCTTTGCAATCATGTTGAAAAAGACACAAACCAACCTGGGGCATAAAGGCACAGGATACAAGTAAGGATATTTTGACCCAATCAGTGACTTCTTAATTTACCCTTAGGACAAATCATTAATGTCCTTTATTTATTTGTTTGCATATGTAAGAAACAATGCTGTACATGTGTTCAAATATGTTATTGAAGTATGCTCTACTTAGAGATGAGATTTACATTTGATTCTGAAAGAGAAGCTTGTTTAATAACATGTTCTTTCTGATAATAAAATGATGCATGGGGACTTGAATCTCAAAACAGTGCCACTTATAGATAGACGTCACGTTGCTTCAAAATAATAATAATAAAAATGTTAATACCCTGTGCTAAGGAGCAGTAAATGAGCACTGCTGACAGAAAAAGCAATGAACAATCCAAGGGAATGATAGTAATTGCAACAGGCAGTGATCTTAACATGTTAGCCCTCTAACCATTGCCAAGTTATTTATGAGCATCAATTTATTTACAGGCAGCTCTGGGAGAGGCAGCCTAGGATAAAGCTGTAAGTTTTGCAAACAGTACATGGGTGATAAAGCCTAGCAGGTTTCAGGCAGAAGAAGGTTACATTGTCAGAATCTGAAATACGATCAAACCTTATTCAAGTTTAGTATAAAATAGTGAAGCTATGGATTGGGCAGGATATTCAACTGCACCAAGATTTAAAGTAGAGCAAATACTGTGGGATCATTTTCGCAAGCATTCCCAAGAGGTTTTCCCAGTAATACCTTCTCTGGAGGTCCGTTATTGCTGTTGCAATTGTTAAAAAAAGAAAACAAAGCAAACGGCTGAAGCAGGTTTCACAAATACAGGTGTAAACAGAAAACACATGTCAAAGTTGTGAGCTGTGGTGTCTACAGATCACTTCAATGTCACATAGACACATCTGTCCTTGTAGTAGAACAGTCACTATATAGCTCACACACAGCAAGCTGAATCTCCAGGGTTAAAAGCATGAGTTAAAGTTATTGTTTGCTGCCCTGATTGTAACAGGCCCTTACATTCTTGTGAACATGCACAGAAAAGATCTTCCAAGAGACATTGATCAGATGCCATCATTTGAGCAGGAACCAGAAACAGCACCACTTAGATCCTCTGAACAATAATTGCTCCCCAAACAGTCCAAATTATGACTATGAAATATTCAAATAACTGTGCTCAGTCAGTCTAAGGAATTTAAGAGATTCTTGAAATACTTACAGTCTTAACACAGTTCAGGTTAAAGGAACAGGGGTAAAAATCACTGAGCTATCTGATGAGTAATAACATGGTTGAAGGCTTGCATTTATTTTGTGAGGTGAGAAACAAACACCATTTGCCAATCAAAGCTTGGCAGTATTTGTTGGATTAACCAATCTTTCCCCCAAAATGCATCATATTTTCTGCCTCCCATCAAACACTTTGCTGTTGTTCTGACACCTTTGCACACCGGGTCATGGAACAGGTATTTTTCCAGGCTGCACATCAATTTCAGTTCTTAATGCATTACCTGAACAAATTACCTGCATCTAAGAGCTGAAAGTGCTCAAAATCGGTGTCAAAGTCAGAGTGGAAATGCTATAACACATCTGAGCAAATCAAAGGACTGTGTGATCTAATTACACTAATCCAAATACTGAAAATTTATTAAAACCATTTAACAAGTGAATATAATTTTTAGACAGCTAAACGAGAGTACTGTCTAAAAATAAACCCACAGGATAGAATTTATTAGAGAAATGTTTACCAGGGACAGGTCTTTCCATAAAGTCCTTTAAAATATCTCAGTCTAAGCACTGAATTTTCATCACTTCTATGTATTGCAGTTCATTTGCCCAAGTGCAAAGTCAATGAAGTTAAAGTGTATTAAAACTGCAAGAACAGAAATGATCCCACAATAGTTCATTAACATTTTACCTGGAATTTTAAACCAGGAAACATTTCCCCAAAACAGTAAGTTGGCACTGCACAGTTAAAGCTTTGACACCTGCCCAAGAGACAAACCCTTCAGTTCCAAATTTCCCCATTTCAAATACGCTTTAAGGGAATTCTATCTTCCACTAATCTATTCAGTACAAATTGTGGAGCAATTTGCAGAGTCTACAGCCATCTGGAGACAAGTGCGTTCTCTCAATTATTGAGTCACCAATTCACTCCAATTATTGAACCATCACTCTTAAGAATGACACCTTCAGTCCATAATCACCTCTTCCCTGATACATGCCGGTGTGAATCCCAATATTCTGAAATGTCCAAGTGAAAGGGGTAAGAAGGAATAGCATGTCTAGAAATCCACAGCCTTTGGTACTCCACAAAACATGGCAAAACTTGCTCACCAAAACCAGAGGGATCTTTATCAAAAGTATTTGTCAATTCACAAAGAACATGTTAAAACACATTCCTTTCATATGAAACAATTGTTCAAGAAATATTGCTATGATTTATTTGTGCGTGATAAGCAAGGAATAACAACTTCCTGTAACAAAGCAAAACCACAAACCATATTCACATAATTTGTAGCCAGAACTATTTCCCTAATGACACAAGTTTCAAAGAGGTACGATGTTTTTTAAAGTCAGCCCACCCAGCAGATGGAAAAAAGGAAGTCTAAAAAAAACCCCAAACAATAAAGCAAGCCCTTCTTAATCCTTGAGTACCAATTCTCCTAAAACAAAAATATCAGTTAGAGTCGCTGCTACCTCTTGAAAACCCTCATGATATCTGGCAGGTTATACCTGAGCATTTCTGTGCTGTACTGACTGCTCATTTCTCTGAAGGTGCTTCTTCAAGAAAATAGTGAGCTTCTCTCATATAGTTTACTCCAAGGAGTCATCATCCATCAGCAGGTCTCTTATGTTCTTCATTCCTGAAGTGATTGGCCAGAAATCCTAAAGTATCACAGTTTCCCACAGTCACCTTCCCAACCCTTTACTTTCTTGAAACCAGTTACAACAGAGAAAGGTGTTTCCACACACTTCAGTGGTTCCAGAGCAGTTCCAGAGACGTGTGGCAAAACCAGTATCCTACATGTCATAACCTCCAAAAGTCTGTGTAAATACTTTACTGGGCAAGAGCAGGCAAAAACCTGAGCAGCAACCTGAACAGTCTGAGAGAACCTTCCTGAGGCACTTTATTGTTGCTGGTCTATTCAAAGGTCAGCTAGAACTCAGGAATCTCTCCAGATCAAAGAGCAAGCAACGAATATTTACAGAGAACATGCACAAAACAGAGCAAAACTTAGTAGATGTGGGAAGAGAATAAGGTAGATTGGATGCAACCTTGCAAACATCCTGTATTGGATTAAAGTTCCATTAAATGGTTTGCCAGCTCACTGATATTTTCCAAAGGGATCTTATCACAGAACTCTTGTACAAACATCACATTTCTGTTCCTCAATAAGACATATTTTTCTGATCTATTCCATATCAGGATTGACATACACACAACTTGTTCTATTGTTAATCACTGTAATAAGGAACCGGCCTCAGCCATTACTGCTAATTGGGGTTTGGTCATTCATAGTATTATTGATAATACACCTCAGCATTGCAGCTGCATAAACTCTACGGACAAAATTTCAGTCAGAGTTCTGCTCACTGAGCTGATAAAACCAAACATTTTTCAAGCCATGGAGTTAAATCATATACTAACTAACATACTACATGTCAGCAACAACCCTTTGGAGCTCAGAGCACTGGGAAGAGCAATTCCATTTATAGAAAAAACCGTGTGGGACTGTACAAAATGACTGAGCAGTCATACAGACATTGAATATTATTTGGTGGGACCACGTTAGGTAGGAGGTTAACTGTTGGAGTTGCTGAAATGGAAATGAAAATTCGTCCCTTCTTTCAGAGAAAAGGAAAAATAAATCTTTTTTGACCATACAAATTCAAGGAAGATGTTTGTATAACAACATTGCTTCATTCTCACCACCAAGGGAGAAGCTGGAACCACTTTAATTCTATGATTTTGTTCAAGTGCCAAATTATTTGGATATAGCTAGGGTAGAAATGAATAAATAAGCTGTAGGATCAACTTTCCAAAGTATTCCATAACCTCTAATAGGAAAAAAAAAGAAGGAAGGAAAAAAAAAAGTCTCTATTTTCTTGGAGTAGGATTTCCTAAATAGTTTATTTCAGAGAAAGATCACTGTTGTCCAATTCTAACTCCTTAAATTAACAGGCTGATGTGCTATGTCAGTATCAACCTTTGCCCATGCTGAAGCCCAGTTCACCCTGCCAGGAAAGTTGTCTGCAGAACTGGACAGGCACAGAATACCGAAAACGCTGTTAAGGAGCCAGGAGCCCCAGCCCATGTAAATCCCTACAAGAAAAACTGCAGAATTTGGGCTGCAGCTTGAAATATTGGTTTGACTATCAGGTGGATATGAGAGCAGAAGACAATGCAAAAAATAAAAATACTGACATTTTGATCGAACTGCTGAATAAATACTACAGTGGATATCTGCATTATGAGAATTTACCAGCTAAGAGTCACAATATTTATGTGAAGACTGACCTATCCACATTTTACATTGAACAAAGGCATACCTTTCTTATCAGTTCAGGTTTTCCTCAGGTGCATATATACATATAAATAATAACTGCCCTCTTTACAAAGCCTCTCAGCTGATTGAACAACATTGTTACTGGCAACGTTCCCGTTTCAGAGGATTCATTTAATACCCCAGTGCACAGCGTACATTAATTTAATTTTTTCTTTTCCTACCTCTTTATACTTTTATGGAATTCTCACAGGAGGCATTCCAGCCCTATTGTGTGCTGCTGCACTCCAGCTGCAGAAGGGCCGGGACCGGGGCCAGCGTATGTGAATACTTGAAGGGTCACAGGGTCAGGAGGAATTGGCAGCTCCTGCTCTTGCGCTCTGCTCCGAGAAGCTGCTCCACACCTCATCACTGAGAAACACACCTCCCACGGCCGCCTTGGCCTCGTGCAACCAAAACACACCAGGACAGAGCAGGAGGTACTGCAAGGCTGAGGTCACATTCCAATCAAGCAGATGTTGAAAAAGGAAGGAAAGTACCTTTAGTAAGACCTTGCAAAAGCAAATTCAATCTGTTCATGTTGCTCAGAAAGATGTGATCTATTAGCCAGTGAAGGAAAGCCAGGGCAGAAAAGTTACCTGAGTGTGCTCAAACACAAAGTATTTTCTGTGTGTTAATGCCTAATGGTGCCAGTGTTTTTTGTTTGCTCACTTTTAATAGTTTGGAAACAATAACCACAGAAACTGAATTCCTTGACCTGATTGTACACGGTGCACAACAGTGAAAGCAATGGATGTTTACTCAAATTCTCCTGTCTCTTCCCTCATTTCAATCTTCTGCCTTCACTATGTATTTCCTTAGACTTCACCCACTAACATTTATGCCGGTAGTTTCTCCGCGGGGTAGCAGAACAGGATCCCCATGTTTATTCATGTCATTTCATAAAAACAGTACCAATTAAGCTCAGCAGTAATCTGAGCAGATTTATATCCAGCAATCAAGTGCATGTGGGTCTATTTATTCTTCTCTTTAGTGAAAGATAAATGAATCTGTACTAGATTAAGTAATATGGCAGCTTTCATCTAGAAACCTTGGAAGAATACTTAGATTATGTACACTGGCTCATTCTGTTGACTTTTACCTACAGCAGTTAGATGGATGCATTTAATCACACTGCCATATCCAAAGGACATTTTTTCTTATCTATAGGATCATGTATGATCCTCTCAACTGAGTTCACTGGCTTTTTATGTCTAGCAAATTCATTGGAAACTTTCTTCCCATTTTTTGTTCAGATACTTCACCAGTATTAGCAGTCAGTATGTAATCTACGTTTTCTTGAACTTCCATCTTGGAGGCACAAAGTAACATTCACAAAAGATTACTAGTACTGTTTCAGGGTTTTTTGCCCAGTTTGATTTCCATTTTTTCACTAATTTGGTTTGCTCAAGACTGAAGTTGCCAGGTTTGCGTGCATGTGTTTTAGTACAGGGTGAAATGCAGCTGACTGCCTGCACATACTTGCAACCAGAGTTCCTTAGTGAGAAAGCTTGAATATCTGATAGACTAAATATTCACAAGTGGTTAAAACTGAGTAGCAATTCTTCTTCTTACAGCTTCCCGAAAGATAACTTACCAATGCCCACATGTGCCAGCATCAAGCCTTATGCATTTTGGCACAAATCACACTTTTGATTTTAACTGGAGCTGAAGCTTATTTACTTCACAGCCAATTTTGCAGTGTGACAGATAAAGGAATATTTGTGACATTAACTACGCCAGTTCAGGCACAGGCACAGTAACTTCTAGGTGTGAAACAGCAACAAGTTCATGGTAAAATAGCACCTGAAAACTGTAATATCTGTTTTCACCCACCATGTGATCTCACTGTTGGTGACAGGAAAGTGTCCTAGTAAGGCTATTAGACTCTTTCTAGCACAGCCAAATTTTAATCCCTGTAAGACAGATCAAGAAAGGCATTTGAGGTAGTTTCTACTGGTTTGAAGATATTATTTTGAAAATCTGTTACAGAAATAGCATACAAGTCCAGATCCAGGTACATCATCTGAAAATAAAGTCAATTTAAATAAATTACAAAAAATAAAGCATTCTGTCCTATACTGCCACGGTCAAAGTATGTTATTAACTTCTTGCTGACAATGGATGATTTAAGTTTACTCAAATCAGGTCTCTATACAGGAGTTTCAGAACTGCATAATTAAAACCTAGTTTTTAAAGGTATCTTCTGAAAAGACATCATTTCTGCTGTAGAAAGCTTAGTTTAAATATTCCCTGTAATTTTGAAATAATTTAGTGGAAAATAACCGAGTGGAAAATACATAATTTTTGAACAGTTGAAGTTTTTTTTGTCACTTAAAAAGAGGGTTATGTATGTTGCTATATGAAAAAAGCTAATTAGGAAAACAGACACATCCTATCCTTCTCCCTGTATTTCTGGCAAGCTGGCAACTGCTCAAGAGTGATCAGAGAGTGGCCTATTTCTCAAGGATCTCAGGAGATTATAAGACTTTAAATCATAATCTTAGGAAAATGCCTGAAGCAATTTTTTAAATTATCTTCTACTACAGGGGAGGAAAAAAGAAAAAAAGAAAAAAAAAAAAAAGAAAAAAAAACCCACCAAGGTTTCTGTTCTCCAAACTGGCAGAGAGAATATAAACAATGGTTTGAGAAGAGCTTGAGACACCCTACACCGACATGGACTAAGGCAAGTTTGAATTTTTGCCAGAAACTTTTGCCAGAATAAACATTCTTTATCTGGGAGAGAATAAAAAATTTGAAACAATTTACTGTTGATGAGCAAAAGCAAAGCAGTTCAGCTTGTCAATGATACCAACGAGTCCTGGTCATTAAGAACAGGCTAGAAGGGAGGTGCTGGTGGGGAAGGCAGATTAACAGCTTTCCAAATTTTACATAACTGTATGAACATTGAAGAAAGCCCTTAACAGGACTGGAGAGAGCAGTTCTCAGCGCTGTCCAAACTGCAGTCAGAGTTCCCTCTTCCCAGGGGCAGGAGTTGAGGCAGTGGGAAGGCTGGGAACGTCGACTCCAGACCATTCAGCTGGTCAGGGACTGGGACTGGCCCTACCTTTAAGCACTGTCTTTAAGAACCTGCTTTCTTTAACTCATCCCCTGCCCTCAGTACCAGCTATAAGGTCCAAACTTTCTCTATTATTCAGCAGCAAAAAAGATCTCCTGTCCAATCATGCAGTTTATGCCCAAGACCATCTGTTAACATTTTTTGCAGGACCTGCATCACTGAAGGGTTTGGGGACCAAATAGTTGAGGACCAAATGGTTCTTAATTCCTCTGTGTGTTAATACTCTCTCTATAGAAAAAAAGAAAACAAAACAACCAACCAAACAAAAAAAATCCTTGAAACCATTTATCCTCTCCAGACCTTTGTTAAGTTAAGTACATTGTAGACCATTCTTAGTCAGCATATACGGTTCTAAAATGTTCTTTTGGGATATTTTACCTTAATTTCTATTGGGTTTGTTTTTACTAATTCTTTTAGCACAGAAGTTGTCAGCATGAGACACCCACGTAATCTGTGGAATGTTAAAACAATTTATTTTAACAGCTCAGAAGATCTAGTTTGGCCTTTCATGTAAATGTCTAACACTAAGTAGTTTTAATTAGAACAGGAATGATAAACATGAATATGCATCACTAGTTGTGTTAATGTTAAAACCATAATGTATATACTTTGTGGTATGGGGTAGAAATGCACAGACTCTCCCCTTATCTAGTCTTCACTACGTGTGGCAGCCAAGTACTTTGAAGTAGACAAATACAATTTTGGTATCTCAGCTTCAGTGTAGATTTGCATTGCAGAAAGACACAAGCAAACAGACGGGGAAGAGTAAATGTCTCCGTAGTGTTACATTTCAACAAGACGTATTGATGATAATGGATTCCAGATTATCTATTGGGTTAAAAGTAAAAAAACCCTAGACACATCTATCCTTAAATTATTTCAAAATTACTAACTCTGTTCAGATCACTGCATCCACTTGGAGGAAAAGTGTGATATTGAAGGGAGAATGTACTTATTTTATAGTAAACATTTTAATGTCTGTATGAAAGGAGGAAGAGAAGGATGACTTTTCCTGTCACTAACACTACCTACAAACTTACTGTTTTATGATTTCAGTTGTCAAAGGACCCAAAGTTGCCTGCAAAATAATTATATTTCTACACAGTTGTTTAATTACATGCCATTTTAGTTTCTGAATATTTCTGAGAGTAAAATAATGTCATCCTATAATTTTTTAGTCTAATGCTGATTCAATCAGTTTAAGATTATTATTTTCAGCACACACCTCTATAATTTGATGAGATGACAGAAATGAAACAGTTAATAAACTTCCCTTCTTTTGCAGTTAGTGTCACTGATATTTAAAGTTCTTTGAAAACAGGAATAATGAAAGAAACTTACAGAGGAGTTTATCCTAGGCCTTACTTTGTTGAAACTAAGAAAGTTTATTATCTTTATTTCTGACTGTTATTGCCCAAGCTGATAAACCAACTGAGTGATGTTTTTCCTTGGCAAGCCCTTATTTATTTTGTGTTCACATTTCATGGATCAGTATCAATATAGGTTAGGCAGTAACAATCAGAATTTATGATAATAAATATTTTGCCAAGCAGTTTAGGATGAAGGTCTGAGAAGGTTAAAAATCCGACAAAAAACACAAACAAAACTCTTTTCAAAGATTCTTCTGTCTTCCCTACTCCCACTTCACAGAGCAGCTCTAGATCTGACTGAGGTTAATAGTTTCAATGCTATTTTTTCATAACACCCACATCTGCTTTTTTCTGTCCCTGTGACATTAAACACCACAACTTCCTACACATCTGTGCACACAGTCCAGCTACACAAGGTTGTTCAGTCCTCCTGCCAAGGGAAGTACCTCTCACAGGATACTGCGATGCCTCACTCAGATAGCTTAACAAACTGTTCATGACCAATGACAACTCTGATGATTTCAGCCAGACACAGGTCTTAGTAAGCTTTTGAAAAACCGTCTCAAGTTCATTTTATGTCCTCAGTTCTGATAGTTCTGACCGGGAGCAACACGTTGTAATAACAGGCCGTAAAGGCAGTCTGATTTCTTGAATGTAGCAGAACCACCTCAAAATAAAATCTTGCTAATTAACACAACTTAAATCTTGGAAGTTCATAAACACTATTAAAAATAGTCCACATTTGTCTTCAGCGGGACCTGTGTCAGGTCCCACTTGAGTTCAGGTTAAACATTCACAGTCCTTTACAAAGTAAACTATTTAACTTCAGCTTTAATGTAGAGACTATGACAATGGCAATCATTGCCTTGCACTGATTATACAATATACACCTATTGTATATCCCAAATGTTTTTCTGAAGGCATAAATTCATATTAGCACTTGTCCTCGCAAATCTGCTTATTAAATTCATAATGTTAAAAAAAAAAAATCAAAAAAACCCAACAAGTAATTTATAGTGAAATGCCTTTTAAGATTTTTCCAATTTTGTCACCTTTCAAAAAGGGAAACACAGGTGGACAGTTCTACTTAGAGGCTACATGTTTTACAAGTAGAAGCCTCTACTTCATTTGTCTATGACAATGAAGAGGTATCCCTCACAGATTGAACAGTATTTTCTCTTGAATTGACACAAATATACACTGTACTGTCAAACATAATCAATATCATTTGTGAAAAAGATTGATAACACACCAGATGGAAATAGGCTACAGTCTTAAAATCAAATCAAATGAGGAATAAAGTGTTTAAATAGTAAAGAGAATGTACCATAGATCTTATTCAAGAACCATGATGTTAA
Source organism: Pseudotriccus pelzelni (assembly GCA_035584735.1). NCBI lineage: Eukaryota > Metazoa > Chordata > Aves > Passeriformes > Tyrannidae > Pseudotriccus > Pseudotriccus pelzelni. The sequence goes on from JAWMRA010000009.1 coordinate 18,459,074, forward strand.
ATTGAAAAATAATCCATATTGATTTTAATAATTTTTCTGGCTTTCTATCTTTTTATAACAGAATTGAACTGCAGAAAAAGGAAGACTTGAGGGACAGGATCATGATGTCTTTTTGGCAATATTCTTGCAAATATGTTATCCATTTCATTCTGAAGTACAATCTACAAAATTGCTTAGGATGAAGAATAGAAAAAAAATTTAAAAAATAGAATTTGCTCTTTGTGAGGCTGAGCATGGTTCTTTTTAGTGCTCTAAAAGCTTTCATTGCATCTCTTCTCTGATCTTAGCTAGCATCAAAAATCACACAATAGAGAATAGCAAAGTGGACCACCTCACCCACTCAAAGGGAATATACAAAAAAGAGCAATTCACATGTCCTTGAAGCCACGAGTATTTTTACTATTATATCCTCCAGAAGACTGAGCAACCACTGATATGTGAAAGGTGAGGTGTCAGTGAGGTAATCACACAATAAATCAAAGAAGTTAAGACTTTTAATTTAGATGCTATGAATTTCATCTGTTTTAATTTCAAATCCACTTATGATTATGTTTCCTGATTTACAGTTATTGAAGTTCCAGGATAGGTGCTATACAGCTATTTTTCATTCATAAATCCCAAAAGAGGGCAAAAGCAACACCACATTCACTTCCAAAAGTGCATTCAGATAATTTACCCCTAGAATCCAAAGTTTTCAGAAGCTGGGCTTCACTTACTGACTTTATCCCAACAGGTTCCTTTCATCAGGAAGACTACTTCCCTCAGCTTTTGAGTACTACTGGGGAGCAAATCCATGTGTTTAACTTTCAGTCCCTTCTTTTTAAACGCAACGTGCACTTGATTTCTCCACAGGAACTTGTAAGTTAAAAAGTATTCCTCTCCCAGCTCCAACAAGCTTCCATTCTCAACATGTGCTGCTGGACCAGCCCTTCTCCCAGACGCTTGGGCAGATGAACAGATATTTTCCTGTGGGATATGTTGGTATTTGCAGATATTCTTATTTTGCCTTTGCACTTGCAAATCTTTTACTGGAATTAAATTATGCTGACCCCCCTCTCAGTAATGTTTACAGTCTAATCAACACCACTTAATGGCACCTTCTCTAAGCAATAAATTTACAATTTAATCATTCTTTTTATTGCCTAAAGCAGTCTTTTCCTGTAACCTTTTGGGCGGATGGACTGCTTCCTAGCACCATACACCTATGGAATGGCTCTGTATGAGGGTGACAGAATGAACCCAGGTGCCCTTCCTTCTTCAGAGGGAATCTCTGTTGCTAGGTTTCTCTCTTTATTCTCAGAGAAGAGGTAATCAAAATATTGCTACCTTCTACAAAGCAGGAAAGAGGATTTTCTGAGGTTACCTTCTTTCCCACCAGGAGCCCCCCACACCAGCGAGTCATGCCTCAGTTCAAACCCTCACTGCTAGAAGCCAGTGGGAGTATATTTTAAAGGTTGTTCATACAGTCTACTGATGATGTGTACTTGATATCATTTTGTCTGACTGTTCTCAGCAGATGAACTGACAAAATTTAAGGGTGTGAGGAAAAAAAACCAATAAACCCAAAGCAAAAAACCCAAAACACTGAGTTCTGATCAACTGGAAGAAGCAGCAAAGTGAATCCAGAGCTCACATCAAAATTTTATTAATAACTGTATATTTTGTTGGAGCGGATTGTGGGGTTAATTAATAATGCTGTATAGCTAATAATTAATCTCTCAGATTTGGCACTGCCCTACTAAAACAAAGAGATTACTGTGGGGATTGAAAATGTAGGTCATAGGAGTATTCTAAGGACATACTTCAAGGAATTCTTGTAGGATTTCCATCCTCTGAAATGAACAGTTCTATCACCTACACAAGCTGTAACAGCCTTTTGCTTATGATTCCCTCTTCCCACCCCTTTGACATCTAGTGACTATCTTCAAAAAGATATGAAATAATTTGCTCCTTGTCTTTTTGGCCTTGAATCATTTTCCACTGAAGCCATAGGCAAAATTCCCACTGAAGAGAATAGCAATCAGTGAGCTTTACGTCTCCATTATTAGACTGTCACAGTGAACATCACCTTCCTTGTCTCTCATCTGCCACTGATTATGTGGGCCAACAAGTGTTCTTTTTTCATAAAGAAAAGCGCTGCTTGCATGTTTGCAGCTTTGGTGGCACAGATAATGCAAGAAACTGCATGTAAGCCTCTGAACTATCTTTTGTAAATAGACCACTACAACGTAAAAGCTGAATGGGGGACTTTTGTTACATTTCATCAGTGTTTCACTATCCTTCAAGAATATTAATCTTCAAACTAAGAATCAGGTAATAATCCTGAAGAAATCATCCCATTATAAGTTAATGGCTGGATTTTCAGTTAATGGACCAAGATGAAGACAAGGGCAGTTAACACTATAACAAACTATAGTAATATAACCAATTTCAAGGGGATTATTGCTATCATAAACTGTACTAAATCGTTTATAAAAGGAATGGTTGGGCTTTTTTTTTTTTTTTTTGAGTTATTTGAAGTAGAGTAGATGAGGGACTGCTTTGTTAGCTAAGTTGTTTCCAATCAATTTTCTAAGCATTTAGGACAATGGGAATGCTGATCATAATGTCACATAACAAATATTTTAAAATCACCAGAGGTTGTTCTTTGCTCTAAGAGGGGGGGAAATCCTTAACTCATTTTTGTGATCAGATTTCAGTGAAGCTGGTATATAACTCAATGTAGAAGAGGAGCACCAGATTCAGACTCTACTCAGTTCCACTGCCAGACCCCGTGTCTCGAACATTTGAAAAATCTCATAATCTGTCAGCCAATTATATTACAAAGCCAAGAGAGCATGAAAATAAATATATTGAGAGCCCTGTTCTGCACTCAGCTCTACAAGTAAGCTAGATCAGTAATGACCAGAGAAGAATCAGGTTATATCTATTTCTGCACTCTGACTATACAGTGGAAATAGATTTGAGTTTATTTACCTTCAGATAAGATGCATTTTGTCTTCAAGTGATAACTTTATGCTCCAAAGAATTAGCTCAAGATGTAAGTCATTTGTTCAGATAACAGGGAAGGGAAGAGATCTCTAAGGGATCATTGGAGAAAAAAAAATTAAAAAGAGGGAAAAAATAAAAGAACATGTATAGCCCACTGTCTGTACTTCCCACTCACGCCTGAGCTACTCTGATAAACCAAGATAGAACATTTGTCTGTGCTACAATGTGGCAGCAGTGCACACATGCAGACCATTATCTTCAAACTTCAACCCTCAATTAGGACAGGTGTTATGGAATTTTTCAGTAGTTCCATAACTTCACAGTAGTAATAAAGTAACAAAATGCTGACATTTTTTCTTTGATCTCAACCCCTCCTCAACACCAGAAGCAATCAGGGATGATGTTGCACAGTCTGTACTAGTTCCCAATGGTTTCCTGAAGTGCCCTTTCTCCAGGTAATGGCTGGAGCTTACCGTGGGTCTGCCCCTCTTCATTCTTCTAGTCCATCAGAGAAGATCTGCATTTAGGTTGTTGTCGTTTAAATAAATACCCTTAATATTATGAACTGCACATGATTTAGGCCAATATAGATTTAAATCTGTTTCCAGTAAAGAAATCAGAGACGGTATCCAACATACAAGAACAGTTGCTCATTAAGAGGGAAGAAATAAGAGGATGATAATGCCTCAAGTAATTTAGATAACAACTTGTAAATAAAGGCCCTGAAAAACTAAAAGTCCTGTGTCCATGGACACTATAAATGGAGTGCAGTTAATCATGTTCCTTTATACTATCAGCAATCCAAATATTTTCCTGGAGTGCCTATTTGAGTAGCTGCATCAGGGAATAGAAGCAAATATCATGCTGTTGCAAAAGGGCAGTCACTGCAATGGGATATCTAAACATGAGCACAGCCTGCCAGATGCTCAATGTCTTTGGCCTCTCCTCAGTGCTCATAAGGCCTCCACTGGAATATCATCTGTCAAGGGAGCTGTGTCCCAGCAGCAAAGAGTCCAGAGAACGGTAATGCAAGTTTTCACTCATTCAGAAGTTGCAACCAGTAAAGAAAACCAATCAGACCTAACCTTTAACTTCTCTGAAGTTAAAGGTTTAATTCAAAATTTTGATTCCTGTATTCCACATAATATCAAATATATTTATCGGAATTTCAACTCAAAAAGAGTTTGGAATACCAAGCCAACTATACTAGGCTCTCACCAGTCATAGGTGGAAGTTAATCAGATTCATCACAAAGGAGAATAAATAACTTAAATATTTTGGGGGCCTGTCAAAAAGTTGTGCTACGAAGTAGGAAGAAAAAGCCTTTTGGCAGGTAGCGATTAGAACGGAAACTCTGGAAATCTAAGGACCCTTTGTAACTTGCGCTGTGACCTGTTCACATATCTTAGACAAGTTTAAGGCTATTTTTAATCAGCTAGCCTCCACCAAAATTACCCAAATTGGTTCATAAGACATACAATTTGAGATACAACTTACAAAAAGCAACGCTGTCCACTGAAAACCAATTCTTGTTTCAAGTAGCAGCATCTTCTTACCGAGCCAATAATCTGACCACTCAGCTATTGCCTAATCAACCAGCTTTGTCCACACCTAGTTTTCTTGACAGAAACCTGTTATCAAAGAACCACCAATTTATGAATTTGCTGATTGGATACATCCTCAGTCCCTGCAGGAGAGAAGCATCTTTTCATTCTTTTCACTGGCTAAATAATGATATCTAGATGGAAGAATGTGTGCCTTGAATTCTACCTCTTCATGTGCAGTATTAGATCAGAGGAAAAATAAAACAAATGTTCACAATATTGCATCTCATAAGAACTTGATTTCTTTATGAGATGGAGGGTTCTTATGTTGATCATGAAGATAAATATTATTAGAATAATTTAAAGGACTAACTTCAAAATAAGGATGACAGAGTTCTCTACGTATGCCATAGAATTTAAACATCATCAGTATTACAGATTTTTAATCCATCTATTGTGTTCCTCACACACCTGTGTGTATAGATTTGGGCTTTGTGCCAATATTATTTCATTTTAAAATTCTTCAGAATAGGTTTCTTCCATTCTGTCTCTCAAGGAGCTGCTCCCTGTCCTTGAAAGGTCTTACATATTAATCTTCTGGTATCCATTTCCTTTTATCTTCCATTTCTCTCCCTTTGGGGTTCTTTAAACTTTATACCTTCCAAATACTTGTATAAAACTCATGTTCTCTCATATCTACACTGTAAGTAACAGTTTTGAAAAGATTAGTTTAATCTATTCTAGCATCTTTATCATCTTAATTAAGAGCTACAGTCTAGGTCCCATGATGCTTCACTTTATTCTGGGCTAAGCAGGACATGAGGCAAGCATTCCTCTTTCCCAGGATTTGGGAAGGGTGAGGAATGGTATTCACTATCAGAACTCTTCTTCTCAAAGAAGGGAGAGGCAGCATGATACTGTACTCTTCCACATTCAGCACACTCAGCTGAAGGCTCTCTTGTACTGCAAGATAAAATAAAAGGAATTGCTGCTCACATTCCTGATGGCATTTGCTGCTGTCAAAAGGTCTGGTTCATATCACACAATTATTGACTAGTAGCCCTCATTTGGGGATGTATTAGTAGTCAGCTTCCTTCTTCCAATGGAATATCCATGCAAAAGGTCATCTTTTTTTCAAACGCAGGCCATCTTTCTCTTTCTTACAAATCTCATTTTGTTCTTTGGTACTCATGTTCATAATCTTACTCAGTCCTTCTGTATGAGTTTGCTCTATCCAAAGGGCTGTTTGCAATTTCTTCAATTGAAAGTGTCACTAGTATGCTGGTTACTTCTTTTTAATCACAAAAATGGATTTAACGCCATTACCAGCAGTACCTCTTTGGAATACCTCATCCCCGATGGAGGTCCCTTTCAATTATGTACAGTGAACAGCCACATTGAATTCCCTCTTTTTCTACCAAAATGATCATTCACAGTCAGAAAGCTCCTTTGACTTTCCAAGTATTGATTAGGAGAGATTTGGACTGGTTTGCTGCTGCATCACATCCTGTATATCTAACAGGCTCCCAGGAATGCATCTGTATTTCACTGCAGTCTGATTACAACAGACAACTGGCTTTTGAGTCTCACTACTATGATTTCAAGGCAACAAGCAGTGAGGAACATATGGCACCATTGCTACAGGACTAAGATATGTAAGTCTTCTAGAGAATCAGTTGACCTCTGACTTGCAAATGGTAATTTTCTGATTTTTAAAATCTCAGCAGTCTATGCTGCATAGAAACTGTCAGTTAGCTTAACAACCTGTACACATACAGCATAATGTCTTCCAATAACACTGCCTGCCAGGAGTCACCATCTGTACTTCCTCTGCTGAGAGCAGCCAAACTGTTACACACAGTTGGGATAACATAGGAATAACATGCAAGATTCCTCACCACAAGTGTCGGGGTGCATATGCAGGCTTCACCTTCATATGAACAAGAGGCTGGAGAACAGTGCCGAGGAAAGGGCCCTGGGGGTCCTGGCTGATGGCCAGTTGAATGTGAGTCAGCAGTGCCCAGGCAGCCAGGAGGGCCAGCCGTGTCCTGGCGGGCATCAGGCAAAGCATCACCTGCCGGGTGAGGGAGGGGATTGTCCTGCTCTGCTCTGACCTGGGGCAGCCTCACCTGCAATATTGTGGCAGTTTTGGGTGCCCCAACATAAAAAAGACATTAAGGTCTTAGAGACCATCCAAAGGAGGGCCATGAGGATGATGGAGGGTCTGGAGGGGAAGCTGTATGATGAACAGCTGAGAGCACTTGGTCTGTTCAGCCTGGAGAATGAGAGACTGAGGGGAGACCTTATCCTGTCCTGCAGCTTCGTCACAAGGGGAAGCAGAGAGGCAGGCACTGATCTCTCCAGTGACCAGCGAGAGGACCCAAGGGAACAGTGTTAGACTGTGGCAGGGGAGTTTTAGGCTGGATATTAGAAAAATGTTCTTCACCCAGAGAGTGATTGGGCACTGGAACAGGCTCCCCGGGGAAGTGATCACTGCATAAAACCTGATAGAGTTCGAGAAGCATTTGGGTGATACTCTTGGGCACATGGTGTGATTCTTGGGGCTCTCCTGTGCAGGGCCAGGAGATGGACTTCAGTAATCCTTGTGGGTTCCTTCCAACTCAAGATAGTTAATGATTCTCTGATTGTGTAGGTACGTAGATTCCCATTTATATGTTATTTCCACGAGGCTCCTACACAGCAAGGAGACTAAGTTATTGAAACAGAGCAAGGTCTAGGAGTGAAAAGCTCTTCAAGGCTGTGACAGCTGGCAGTGTCTTCTGGGGGAGTGAAAAACAAAACTGTCCTGTCCATCAGCCACAAAAAACACAGGAGTGATAGAACCATTTAGGTGGTAAGGCAAGCATATGGAAACCTAAGCCTTGCTTTGACTAATGCAGGGGCAGATGTTTAGCTGGTATAAACTGACTAGGTAGTGGCAAAATACACAGCTGAGAGTCTGCCCCATTCTGTTGTCTTTGCTTCTGTAAATGAAAATGCTCTATATGCATATGTTCCTCTACAGCAGCTATGCAACTGTAGCTAATACCAAAATTGCTTGCCCAAAGCTGCTATTGGTCCTGCTCTGCCATGACTGATCACCAAATGCTTGCCATGCTGACTGTCCTGCAGGCAGTTCACTGAGCTGTGCACCTCCAGCAGCTGAAAAGGCTTCAGATAGATCCCAACCAAACATTAAGCCGTCATAATGCCCTGCTTCACTCAATTAGACAGCTTCAATTCCTCCCCTTTGGTGCAAAGAGATATCTATTCTACTTTCTGCTGTCTCCAGGGAAGGATCCCATTTCAGTTTTTAACTCAAGCTTGCTTTCCTGGATAAAGTATTCCTTTATATTCCATCCTGTTGTCCACTGAGTGAGCTACATGATTCCCACACACAGCTCTCTTGGTCTCAGACTCACAGCATTCTGAGAATTTTCCAACAACACAAGCCAGCAAAAGCATTATCATAAAGCTTCAGATGGAACCCTAGAAGGAATAGAGCTGAAAAAAGAATAATCTACTCCTTTCTGAGCCTCACTATTGCCTTCCTAAAGAACTGTGGCAATCAAAAGGAGACAAGAAAAATGCAAGAGTGATTGCTGAAGTCGCATGTAAATATGCTATTCTCAGTCAACAAATCAGCTCTTGTTTACTGGTGTGCATGACTGCTTAGGTAAAGAAACATTTCAGAACTTGTGTCCTGCACTTCCTCTACTTTCTATGAAGGTCCTGTTCTGGAGAGGGAAGTTGCCTCTATATGTGTGAAAATGTCATCTCTGTGGTAACATGTGCACTGAGTTTCTCTGTTGCTATCTGTTAGATGAAGGAGGTTTCAGGGGAGAGAAAAAGCATAAAGGGTTGGTTCCAAAGATGCTAAACTTATTTTAGAGATAATACTGAGATACATGAGTGTTATGTAGAAGTATTACAAAAAAAAATTTCTTAATGCATTTATTTTACCTGCAGTGCTGTATTTGCTGAGCAGATCAGCACATTGGAACACTGATCACTTGCAGTGGTCCCCTGCATGCCAGGTTTACAGAATTCAGTTAAAATAAGCTTCGCTACAACATTTAGGGGGTTTTTGAAGCCCTGGGTTTTATCCAATTTTCCAGTTGGGTGGAATGTGGCACAAGTAAGTCAAACAACTTCTCCAAAGTCACAGACTAAATATATTATTTACTTAAAAGTCAGAAATCCAGGACACTTCTACTTTTAGTTTTCTTGATTAAAAAGCTAAAACTTAGTCAATATATTCTGAACAAGAATGATATCATGCAGAAAAAAATATTACAACAAACCCTCTCTGTAATTTGTGAACAAGTATTTTCTATATCATAAATAGCTATGCTAGAAAACAGTTACCATGCCTACTCACTGCCTTTCCAGTTCCATACTTACATTTGTAACATACACTTAACATACATGTGCTACAGAAGCTAAAAACAGATCCAAAAAAATCAAAGATTTTAAGCTTTAGGTTTGATTAGTTATGGAGTTATTCAACATTTCTCAACAACAAGTACCCTGATCCATCAGTGGAACTCCCGGTCAAGAGAATATTAGTAAATGACAACACCTTTGATTTTAAAGAGGCTTATTTACTTGATTTCCTGGTAGATGGTCTTCAAAATCTACCTAAAAGAAAGCCTATACTGCTAAGCAAGTATATCCAAGTTAGCCAGCCTGGAATAAGCCACATGTGAAAAAGCTCAGCAGTCAAGGTGTAACCCTGCACTGGTGCAGTCACTTCCCAACAACTCAGCCAGCTTTGGGATCCCTACTGAGCCAATCTAGTCCTCAGGTCACGTGCACAACTGGGCCATTTTGAATGCAAGGATGAAAATCATGATCACATGGCCATACAACAGATTCAGAAATGTATTAAGTGTTAATAGTTCATTCAGCTGTTTGTAATTAGGACTTTTTCAGTCCTGCAAGTTACATCATAAGATACAGACAGGTACAGAAACAGAAAAGAAAAAAATCCAAAATTACAAATGGCTAGAAAATTTTTGACAAAATGTTTTGTTTTTTTTTTTAATTTCAACATTTCATACAAATAATATTTAACTTTTAAAACAGATATTGGCAAAGCAAAGGAGGGAAAGCAAAGCCAGCTGTTCCCAGATAAAGAGCTAAGAGTTCCTAAAGTCAACCCACCCAGAAAAGCTTCAAATGACCAAATCACAACCAACTCTGAGCACAACAGGCAGCAAAATCAAGAGACAAGTTCATAGTTTCTTCTAAAAATTATATCTAAAAGAGTAATCTGCCTCCTGAAACACAAATTGCTATCTAGCCCCCGACAATTCTTTGCTTCTTAAGCACAGCCAACTTCAAAGCTCTTAGTCTGCATCAGATCCTTTAGGAATCCTTTACAGATTTCAAGTATTTCTTAAGAACCTACTCTCCCCTCAGGAGACAACACATACTACTAAATACCATAAATAGTTTGAATTACCAAGTTTACATTTTGAACATCAAGGCACTCTCAGATAACTCTGCAATACACCCCTTCTACATTGGTAATAGGTACAACATGTTCAGTGGTGCTTTTCCAGAGCCTCTACAGCCACATTAGAAGTCTGCAAGGACAATCTTTTTACATTTTCCTGAAACACAACAAACAGTCAAACCGCAAACCAAATTATTCAAGAAAATGGCTGAAAAACTGTCTTCCAAAGGCCACATAACATAAACCCTTACCTTTGAAGAAGATATCCAATCCTTCTCAAGAATCCAGCTCATGATTATCCTTCAGAAGCTGAAAGTTTGTGGTTTTTTTTCCTAAACCCAGACCACTGTGCTTCTTCTCTTTCCAATCTTGCTCCTCTGAGGAAAATCTACCTCACCTGTTGCTCATCTTTTATCTTCTACAAGATAAATTGGCTGGGCCAATTTTCTACCACTTTAGTTGTAACTTGCATTAACTCCTTCATTACTGGAGGCAATGAACACTAATAATACTTAGGAAAATAAAAGCAAAAGTCATATCCATGTCCAAAAAAAGTATTTCATATTACAGATCTATTCGTGCTGTTGCTTTATGTATTAGTCTCTGTATAAACCAGGGAAGACTGGTCCTGTAGATTTGCTTATGACTTCTATATTTAAATTATCTTCAAATTATCTTCTTACCTCACTAACAGGTAACAACATATGCTAATATGCAGTTTGCACCTGAAAGAGTGAAATTCCTAACCACAGATGGAGAGATGATTTGAAATATTATTTTCATGCCTGTGTTCAGGATGAGACCTTCAGAAAAGCAGAATCAGAAATATTACAGTGTTCTGAGATAGATTTAAAATTTTAGGAAGTCAAAGTAAAGATTCAGACTGTCAGAGACTTTCCCAAACATTCAGGTTTGGAGAATCAGAATGGAAATTATTTACATGAAATAAATTATGCTAGAAAAAGACAGGAATAAGAAAAGGAAACTGGAGAACCTCAGAGGGAACTCACAGAGGATTCAAGGGGATAATAAAGGAGACCAAAGAGGAGTGCAGTTTCTATATTGTTTAATTCCATAATCTCATTTAATCCTACTGAACAATACTTACTTCAGGAAAACTGTAATCAAATCAGATCTCTATCACCTAGTTTCTAGGCTATAAATGTTAAGATGAACCACTTTTACAATAATTTCAATACTTTCCAGCCCTTACAAATAGTTACTGCTGGTTGAGAGCATGAACCCCCATTTGCCTTGTTCCCCAGCTCACTCATCTCTACTTCAGGGACTGATTCTAACCTTTGAAGTGACTCTTTGTGGAAGTACTTTAAAGGAGAAAGTTCTGAAGGGTACTACAAATTTGGAGATGAGATGGGAAGAATTGCAATGCATAAAGAAAGCTTCATTTCCTGTCATTTCCCAAGGAATGGGATTATTAAAGGTAGGGACAGTATGAGGTCTGTATTAATGCTTAGATCCTCACTTTATTTTAAAAGATAAAATGCTGAACATAAAAATGAACTAATCATAAAGGATGCCACACATGAGGACAGACAATTCACAGAATATTTATCAACCTCTCATCTTCTGTGACATCTCTGTAGCGTTTACTTTAAGCAATTGTATTTAAAATAAATTTGTAATTCCACACATTAAATATAACAGAAGGTTAGAGAGCACAAGGGAGCTGATTTGGTTTTCGTATGACATGAAAGTTTTGGTTTGCTATTTTTAGGTTCTTGCCCAGGACCACCCTACATGGAACTGGTCACATGGTGCCTTTCTCTTCCCACAGTTTGCCTGGGTCCGCCTGGGTGATTGCAGTGAATTTGCCAACTACAGCTCACATTTGCTGATCCCAGTGTTGTTCAGTGTCTGTAACTGCCTAACTGGCACACGCTGCCTCAGTCACTGCCCAAATGCTCTAATTAATAGTCACAACATCCATAGGAAAGGAAGAGCAGGTATCTTTTGTTGCTTGTTTAGGTATCTCCTGCTTCATATACAGGATTTATTTTCAAAGAAACTTGTGATGTCTGACCTTGATACATATAGAAAATTTTGCTCAGGCATTCTGCCTGACATTTTGTTTGATATCTATATTTTTCTCCCTTCTGGCCATATTGTTGTATTTTTCTCTGCTTCTGGCTCCTTGGTTTTTTTCATAACTACTTCAGAGCTCATTATCTTTACCCAAAGACATTGTCATTATATATCTTTCCAGTCATAACTTATAGTGTGGGTTCTAAGAATACTCTGTGAAAAGCAGGGAGAAAACTTTTGAACCATCTAACTTAGGAACTTCAAGTTCACTGACTTTCAATCAGACAGACACCTATGACATAATTGTAGGCTTGCATAGATTGTGACAATGTTCTACACTTCAGTTACAAAAATATATATGACCACTTATTTAAACATTTAATAAAATATCACTTTTGACTCTTAAGGTGTATTTTTTCAATATTTTAACACAAATTCTTGCAGTGTGTAAAAAGAAAGAAATGCTCTCTCTGATCCTTTCCTATTTTTTCCTGGAGAATTAGGATTAACCTCAGGAATATTGCATGGGTTTATAACATGCTCCATGTATTTACCAAACTTACAGAATAATTACTGCTTTTATCCCCATTCAAACATTGTGATTACATCTACCTTAGATTGGTTGGTCCTGGCGTAACCTTATTCTTATGAGTTCCACTCCTATCAAAAACTTGTGGTAATTTTCTCTATTAGTGACCAAAGAGGCACAGAAAGTAGAAGTAAAAAAAATAAAATCACAAATTAACAAACCAGGTCCTTGAAATCTGAGGAACTAGGAAAGATCTGTCATCATCTTGGTAACATTTTTGTGTTGATGTGCTGAAGGTACAGAGATTTATGAACCTCTGAGTCTGCCAAGATGCTAACAGCATCCAAAGGAAGGCTGGAGGGAAAAAAGAGAGAGGGGCAGACAGACAGAATCTTAACCAGATTTGAAAGTTTGGGAGGAAAAAATTTTCATCATTTCTGTTTGCAATTTAGCTTGCCTAGGCAATTATATTACCAAAAATGCAAACCACCTACTGAAGTTCTTGTGGAGAAGCCAAAAAAATGTTGAATTACTTTTCAAAGAAAAAAGTGGTAACAAAATACTCTATCAAATTCTAGCCCAAAGGACTGCCCAATCCCATCTACAGAGAAATAAATGCTATCCAAGATGACTCTCTGTGAGGACAGGACATGCACACTAAAATTAGGTGCTCCCAGGACATTAGGAGAAAGCTTTATACATGGTTATTGAATTTCACACAAGGTAGAGTGAAGATTTACTCTTGAAAAAAGGAGGAAGTCTGCCTGAAGCTAAAGCAAATTAATACTGCTGACCTTGGCCCTGACTCTGCTCCTGTTTAAGTTAACAGAAATACTCCTATTAATTCCATTGAGATCTGGATCAAGCCTCCTGTTGAAGTAAAATTGAAAGCTTTAGGTTAGAGGAATTTCAGGCAATGCTGGGATTAACTGAGATTCAACATGATGTTCTAATATCGAAGAGTTATTGTCTCATACAGGTTACGTGTTTACTGACAAGAAAATCTGTGTGTGCAAACAAAATAACACTGAAGTCTAGGGCTAGATAGAAACTGAATCCAATGTCTGTGAGAAACCTCTTTTTTGTTCTGGTGAAGTTTAAAGGTATAGATTCTCCTGCCATATTTCTGATGAGTTTTTGGAAGGCTTACTTAAGCCACTGTACATGGGAGACCAGTCAGAACTGTGGTCATCTGTAGTCACTATTTTAAGTGAATTTATTTTTTTCAAACTAACATTTACATCTTACAGATCTTTATACTTATAAAATATATAACAATTCCTCCATGTTTACCAAACCTTGCTTGTGGACTTCAGATTATTATATATACTATTTAATGTTAACTCACATTGCCTACTAAAACCTGGGCTTTTTTATCTTGTTCAAGACTCTAATCCTGTAAAGAACCTTCTGCTTATTCTATATCTGATCAGTCTTATTAGAAACTTATGACTGAAAAATAAACATGCAACAGCTGAGAACACATCATCACTAAAGGCTGGTTCTTGGAAGCTAGTAAAGGCAGAGTTAAAGCCAAAAGTTCAGTGTTAATTCTGCCCCACCTGCTTTGTACATTAAAATATATCACATGGTTTGAGTTATTTTGCATTTTTAAAATGTATTCATGTTATAAGGAAAATTTACCATTTCTCACTGCCTGACATCAATACACATAAAATTGAACATATTCTATTTTTGGCTTAAAATTTCAGTCTCACTGAGATCTAATAGGGAAGTCCAGTTTGAATGAATTCTATTCAATAACATTAGTCCTGTATACATTTGATATTAGCTGGTGGAAACTTCACAGTGGCTTAACCTGACAGGACTAAAGCACTTTGGAGTGTTTTGAATGTCTTTATTCTGGATGACCCTTTCATAGAAAAATGCCAGGTGGTTCAAATGGGATAATGAGTGAAGATGGGAGAAGTGAAGTGACTGGAACTCGGTTCCCTTTGTGCTTTTTTTTTTTGTGTCCTTTGCCTCATTAAGTCCACCACGGTGGTAACTCCAGCATCCTTCATATCCCACAGCACTCAAGGGAGCAAGAGAGGCTCGTGTAGGCTAAAACTCTGCTACCAGCTGAGTTATGTGTCTGCTGCTGGGCCATGCAGCTTATGCCAGACAGAGCACGTAATGTCTGAGCTCCCCTAAGTTTTCCTCAGTAAACACTAGCTTGATCTTTCTCCTGTTCCCCAATAAGTGACTCTCATGAAATTTGAAGGTATAATACTCCTCCTCCTTGTCTGTTGCAACTGGCTGAATGTGACTTACGAGTCAGAAACTGGTGCAGAAGACAAGTAAGCTCAGTAGCTTACAGTTATTCGTTCTGCAATCATTCTGCTTGGAAAATCATCCTATATATGATCTAAATAAAATAAATTTAAAACAAATGGAAGAAGATGTATATTTTTAAAAGAGTATCTGCGTACTGTGTAGATGTTCATGGTATTTTAAATGGCATTTATACATATTTATGAGACAACTGCATTTTCAAAAGTACTGTATCAATCGGTGTACTGTATCAATGAGGGATTTCACCTACTAGAAAAGAAAAAGCACGTTAGTGTTTCATAAGTCATCTTCTATTTCTCTAGTCCACCCAACAATCAAACAAGAAGTTTGAAACACTCATGGCTTTGTTTAGCTTATACTTTTAAGTGGATTCTGAAGGTCAAGACTTAAACAGAGGGAGCTGTATTTTCTATTTTGGTCTGGTTTTAATTTGGGTAATCTTTCCATTAAATATAGCTATTTATGACATTTGTTAAAAGCCTATGCTGCTAATTTAGCTTTAAAAAAAAATCTAATGGGGTTGTATTGGAACTTTTCCATAAAATTAATGTTCCAGACTTAATGGATGTCTAAGGTATCATTATTAACGGGAATATTCCATAAACTAAAATCAGAGCCTTTGAATTGGTGATCTGATACAGTTAGATCAGAACTTATTGAAAGCTGGAATGATGCCAAAGTAGCCAGGAATTCAATTTAAACACCTTATGGAGGTTAATGCTTTTATGGTATTTACTTTAATTAGTGTTTTATTAAATGCTCAATTTCACTCAAATACTCGGGTAAGAGTAGTGGCGGCCTGTGGGCAAAGCAAGGATGACAGAGGTGGGATCACTTTACTCTCTCTACATCTGTCAAAAATGCCAGTCTTTTCTATGATTTCTGGGGTTATGTTGCTTTTGGCTGTATTACCACATTGCTGAGAATGTCATATGGAGTCATATGTGAGTCTCACAGACTGTGCCATGGCCAAGCAAAAGCACATTAAAACCCCTGGGCCTCCTCACAAACAATTGTGCTCAGATTCACTCCTATTGGATAATGTAAATATGTAAATAATGTAACTCTCCAAAATTCATGGAGTGTGTGCATGCTTTGCCTTCAAGTCCATGCTGAATTTAAAAGAACCCATTTTATCTTGTTAATCATGCTATGCAATTTTATCCCATGAAGAAGGAATGGACTGCCTCTGAAGCTAACTCAACACAAAAGAGTTTATTCTTCTTTTGCTTTGGGACTGGTCCTAGGCCAAGAAAATCTGATTTTGTTCCTGTTGACTGCAACAGGCTTAGAAACAATTTCTTACTCCTTGTTCTGTCAACAGTAAAAGTACTGAAGCAAAAATAAAATTTAAAGTGTACAGAATTTATATGTATTGTCATTTACAAAGCAATCAAGAAGAGAAATAAATTGTTGGACGTTAGCTGAGGGGCTCAGGGTACAAATGCACACGACCTATAAGATCTGCAATATGTCTGATTTATTAAAAGAGTTCTGAGCTTT
>JAWMRA010000009.1:18475539-18552413 GCA_035584735.1 Pseudotriccus pelzelni
TACAGTTTTTTTCTTCTTCATTCTGTTACTCATCTGGTCAGAGGGGCTTCAGTGCTGCTCCTGCCCCCGGCCCAGGGCCGGGGGAGCAGAGAGGCCTGGCCCTCCACCTGGGGGGACCTGCCATGTCCTCCCTCTTACATGGCTGCCCAAAGATCCTTCCACGCCACCACCTTCTCTTCCATTTCTTCTTGAAGATGTAATTGACAAAGGCGTCACCTTAACTCCTGATTGGCCTTTGTCTGGAAATTTATCAGGACAACCTATTTTCAATCCCCAAGGAGGGGACTTGCAAACCCATGACAGTACATATCAAGTACAGTCAACTCAAACTGACCAAAGGGATATTCCATTCCCTATGATGACTGTTGAGATATAAAAGCTAAGAAAAAGAAAGAGGAAGGGAACTCATGTTTGTGAACTCATGATTTATCTTTGTCTTTTAGAGAAACCACAACTAAAACACCTGTTGATGGGAAGTAGAAAATAAATCTATTGTTTCCTTTCGCTTCCACATGTGCAAGCTTTGCTTCTTCTTTATTAAACTGCTTTTAACTTGACCCATGAGTTTTTTCCATCTTATTTTCTCTCACCCAGTCCTGTGAAGGAGAAGTATGATAGAGCAGCTTGGTAGGCACCTAGAATCTAGCCAAGGTCAACCTCCCAGAGTAATTATTTGTAATAAGAGTGTAAATGAAACATCATAAACACCTTTTGACCTCTCCAGCTGCTGTTGCAGCTGCAGTTTCTGTAACTCTAGTGACTGCATGAGAGGCTGGGACAGGGAGACAGAGTTGTCAGCAATCAGAAATAACGTGCTATTGCAATGACCACACAGAAGCAACTTCAAGGTGGCCTTCAATATTAAACAGTATTGCTTCAGCTGTGGTCGCATAAGGTTGTTTTAAGCACTTGACAGGTCTTTCTTTTTATAGATTTTATTCTTATTTTATTTTCAAAAAGGCTGGTAGAAGAAATGGTGAAATAAAGGAATGTATATTAACTTCTACTTGTCATTGTTGGGACTCCTAAGTTCTGGGGACTCCACTGTGCTAAGTATTACACAGAAATGTAATAAAACATACTTGCTACCACGAAGATATTTGTAGTTTCAACTATAAGACATAATAGACTGGGAATGGGCAAAGGTGTCTGAACTCATTTTAAGGTAAGTTGTTTTGTCCACATTGTCTGCATGCAATGAACCATTAGCAGTGTTCAGCACACGCTGCATTCCAAAATCCAGAAGGTTTTAGGTATCATCACTGGCATGTCTGTACTACATTGCCTTTGGTAGCAGATTTATGATGGTGCTGAACTCACTGGGGCAGCAGAATTGCTTCTCTGTTTTTTATCTGGCGATTATCCCTAGCCCAGCTTTGTACCTGACATCACCTTCATCTTCTAGGTAAATGTGTATGATCCAGTACTGTGTACCTCAGGAGGGTGGGCTAGATAGGCAGTGAGATGACATATGGGAGCAGCAGGTGGATCGCCCATCCCTTCTCCTTTGTGGAGTCAGGGAATGTGGTACTGCTCTCAGACACAGCCACGGACTGAGAAGGGCCAAATGTGAGGAAGGAACAGGTTTCCTTGCTGTTTGGCTGTGAAGTAGCTTTAATTCTAGAAGCTGCATGGTCTCTCAAGCAATTAGCATTGGTAATACTGCAGTGATTGGTGGGATGGTTTTGACTGAAAGTTGTATCATTCTCAGCTTGAAGCCATGCTTTATGTATTTAGTCCTATATTGCTGACAGTTTACTTGTCTTTGTATCGCACTTCATAACACAGAGCACAAGTATGCTCCAGTTCTGTTCTCCCATATGAGGAGTGAAATTTTATCTGATGTTCCTTGATGAAAGTGTCAAATTAGCTGTTTTTATCTAAGAATTTTCTCAAGAAGTTCAGACAATTTTGGATTGCTCTGTACTGATATTTTCCCTGTGAAAACACAGGCGAGACGTGGGTAACTTCACACACACACCAATATGATGCTCAGGAAGTTCCGCTTTATTCATCACTGTGCTTTCTTTTATACAACTACATTCTCTGCATATATGGTTATCAAACTTGCGATTGGTTGCATATATGAAACACAAACTGTTCACATGACTAAAGCTACATTACTATTGGTGCGCTACTATTAGCTAATATATTTTATTTTTCTACATTCTTTTTCTCTTTATCTATTCATAATATTCTATTTCTAAACTTTTCCCCAGGTCAACCTAACCTCCCCACAGCAGCTACTCTTCCTCCCTCCACCAGCTGCTGTTTTTTCCCTGTCTGATTATCAAAGTTCTCAGACCTTGAAGCTTTCTTCAAATCTTTATCAACCTATTTCTGTCTCAACCAAAAATCCCTAATCCTAATTCTCCTTCATCCCTGGAAGTAACAAGTTTCCTGTGACAAATGAGCTTTGTGCTCTGTATTTTCTAATGACTACTAAATGGTGATGTTCACCCTGGATCATAACATAAACTGAACAAGACAAAATTGCACTTAGATAGTTTTTAAATTTGGAACTGTAGTTTGGTTTTGGCATAAATCCATCTATGATTTCCGTAGGCTCAATTTGCAGAATGGTTTTGGTGCAAGTGTATTACTTTTTAGAGGAAACTAAACATGGGATTCTTTTTCAGTTGTATCCCAAAGGTAGCCTAACCCCTAATAAGGGCATATGTATTTTTATTTCCTCTGTCAGTCATTGGTATACACTGATAAGACCTCCCTGATTCTTCTCTTCTTGATGCTGAGCAGCCCCAGCTGTTTCAGCCTTGCTCTTGCTGTCAGACGCTCCAGTCCCTTTACCATCCTTGTAGCCCTTCAGTTTTTCCATGTCCTTCTTGTACTGAGGAGCCCAGCACTGAACACAGCAGTCTAGATGTGTCTCCTTGGGACCAAGCAGAGGTGAAGGATCACTTGCCTTGATCTGCTGGGAGCACTGTGCCTGTGGTAGCCCAGGAGACATTTGGCTGCCTTTGCCAGGAAGGCACACTGCTGGCTAATGTTCAACTTGTTGTCCACCAAGACACAGGTTCCTTTCCTCAGAGCTCCTTTCCAACCATAAAGTCTCCAGCCTTTGCTGAAGCAAGAGGTCATTACTCCCCAGAGGAAGGATATGGCATTTTCTTTTGCAATCATTGTTGCATCATCATTTACACTTTGTGAGTAAAATTCTGTGTAACTAGTGATATTTTAGAATCTTTTTTTAGTTTGTTTTACTTTTTACTTCGTTTTACTCTTTACTAGATTACAGAGATTTTATTCACTCATAATGCTGCAAATTATAAAAGTTACCATGCTGATTATTCAATGTAGGTTCTGAGATTGATGTTTCCTAAACAGAAATTATCAATACCTATTGATTTAACTGTATATTTTCTATATGATAACATCACAACAATTTTTTTGAATACGTACAAAAAAATCCTTTAAGTATGAAAACAAAGCATGTATTTTTTTCTCTGTTGGCAGAGGGGCTCAGGGTACAAATGCACACGACTTATAAGATCTTCAATATGTCCAATTTATTAAAAGAGTTCTGACCTTTTATAGGTCCTCTATACAAGGTCTCGTGACCAAGTGAACATAGTTGGTTACAAGGTACTGTCCAGATGTAAACATACATTACAAATACAGTTTTAATTGGTTTATAACAGGTATCTAGTCAGAATGAGATAATTATTTACTTTATCAAATCCCACCTTCTTTTTGGCACTAGTTTCCTTTTGTTCTACCTAGAAAACTCACAGCCACCTTGGCACTTACAGTTTACGGTGTCTATAAAGCTATATTAAAATAAAGTTTATAAAAACTACAGAACGCAATATAAATTGCTCATATTTTCATCATGTTCCTTCCACAGCTGGGCTATCAGAGATTCTCTAATCATGGCACATTTGGAGTAATTATATTTACCAAACTCTTTGGACTCATGTCTGACCCACATGCAAAAAATGAACTCCCTCAATATTTAACCTCCAAACTCATATATCAGCTTCACAATGCCACAGTTTTTAAGCTTTTTTAATGTAAAAGAGATGCAAAATATTGCTATTATTTCTTCCCCTCCAGTGTAAAGATTCATCTACTAGTACCTGGTGACAACAATGATTCCATTAGGAACCAAAATCAAATTTTGTGCATAGAGAGAATTCAGTAGTTGATATTCCCCTATTTCAGGGCACTGCAGGGCTCAAAAAAGAAGTGTATCCTTTGACAAAAACCAAATTCTTAGATTCCAAATGTCACCGAACAAAACCCAGTAAAATAGGTAGATGCCATTATATTCTATCATCTTCTACAGTGATATTATAACCACTTGAGTTCAGTAAGTACTTTTAGCAAAACTTTAGCAGATAGGGAGACAGATATGTTTGTTCGATTCTCTTTTCATGTTCTTTTTTTGGGGGGTAGAGAAGTGTATACAGACTAGACCACATCCACACGTGCACATACCAATAAATACAAGGAAGGTGAGAGAAACATCATTTAAGCAAAGTATTCATATCCAGCACTGACACAGAGAGCAAAGGCACATGCAAGTTGTGTACCTCACCATTTGAAGGCACATTTAAACATGCACATGGGCTGTTTTCATGAGGTAAGCTGTTGAGTGACCTTCTAGTATTGCTGCTATTCCCTAGCAACTGCAAATGATGAAAGAAATGAAAAAGTATAAGCCCCCTGATATTTACAATACAATTCTGAAACAGAAGAATATGTACATAGGCAATAAAACTGAGTAGTTAATGAAGTCAAGATAAAGTTCACACACACTCTTACCCCTAGAAAATTATTCACGTGCTAGACACTGCATATACTCTGGAATCAATTCTTGCCTTTACAAAAATCTAGTCTTGATCAAAACACTGCTGTGCAGGACTCCTTACATGCCTTGAATTCAGGCCGTACCTTTAGGAGAGGAACTGGAATGACTACTTCCCTCATGGTTATGAAAGTGACTGAGACAATATTGCATAAACATTTAGATGCCTATTTGACATCATGTGCAAGAGATACAAACAATGAAATGGAATTTAAATTAAAGGGATGCAAATCTTAGACAGGATACATCTGTAAATTAAAAGAAAGAGAAATGAGGACAACTGTTTAAAGTAAAGAAGCCATCAAGAAAACTGAACAGCATTTTTGACCTAAGAAGGTAAAAAATTAACATATGGTATAATAGCTAACTAAAGGGATCAGAAGGGGAAAATTATTAGTAATGGAAAACACAAAAGAAACAACAAAATCATGTCTGTGAAGGAACATTTACACAAAGCAGGATTTTATTTTTTTTAATATGAAAGGTTGTAAAAGCATTTCAATAATGAAAAAAAAAAACAAAAAACAAATAACAGAAACTTAAAAAGCCCACCCTTGCTATTGAGGTCCATAGCAAGAATCTCCCAGAAACCATTTTTTTTCAGAGTATTTTTATTTTCCAAAGCCTGAGCACAGTAAGTTGGAAACATTTGTAAGTCACTGGGAGTAGCTTCAGGCTCAGACCATTTCAGTGGGAATGCAATGTTTTACATAATTCTGAAAGGAAAATGACTCAGAAAAACAGTTAATAGTGAAGGAAAGTAATCTGGATCAGATTTTTGGCTGTTGAAAATTAGCTTCTGGAAACACATTGATGTCTTACTTCTTGACTGGCTCTCTGGGGACCTCAGAAGGCAAATGTATTATACTATGCTTGAGCTTAGATATGATGTAACAGTTCATGGGAAGTGGGTAGTAGGAGGAGATGGAGATAGGAAAATGAGTCAGGCACACATTCACTCAGTTTTGCCCTAAGATCCATCTGGCTGCCAGGGGTAGTGGCAAGTAGACCAATAACATGGTTTTAGTAGCAGGGGCTATTCCATGTCAATTCCTTAAGTGACCCAAAGGTTTGAAGCTACTTGATCAGTTCAATATTTAAAAATACTGTGGCATTTGCATTTCAATCCTTGTGTTCCATAGGCCAGTGCTCTTCTAAGGAAGACAGAAAGATGCCTTTAAGCCACACACGTGATCCTCTGGCTATAAATAAATAGTAATCTGACAGCTCTGTGCCAGGATACAGAAATAGAGCACATTGCATTTACTGCAATGATACTGCATCCAGCAGGCAATTGCCACTCAAGGTCTTTAATTACAATGGGAACTGTCCTTGCTTTAAATACCTCAACTTTAATAGGACAGAGCATCAGCTAAGTGCTTAGGCAAGGCTGTAATGCTTCCTTCTAGACACTGGCTGAGAGCCAATGCTCTTATGGCAGAGAGTAGTAGTTTAGTGTAGTGTATTTCTGCCTATTGACCCAAAGACTGCAAGTTGCAGCCATAACTTGAAGAGGCTGGTTACATACTTCTTCCTCTGTCAAAATGGGGGAGTATATAAAGCTCTTCTCAGGCTGAAGAAGTAGATTAATATCCTGCCAGGTTTCTTCAACCAGAATGATCAGAGCAGTCCAGATCAGGAGCTCACTAGAAGGGCTTCAAGCAAGCAGGGAAAGGCCTGGATGTAAGCAGCATTAATATTGCTTGAGGCATTGCTGGGAAAGAGCAAGGTGATAGAGCAAATGGTAATATGGTATCTGGTACTTTTATGGCTCCACCCTTCCAGGAAGTACACAGCAATGTAATTAAGTGGCTAAGAAAATGTTGCATTTATCAGCACAGCACACGAAAGGCAAACGTTGAGGTAAAAAAGAAACTTAAGGATGAGAGTCTATAGGATTCTTGATGTTCTGTGGCACTGTAAGGCTGGCAGCCCTACACTCCAACTCTTTGCTTCTTGGGTAGATGATGTTTAAAATATTCATCCCTCTAAACCACACAAAAATGCATGACCTCCTGGTGGCCTTCTTGTAGGTTTTGTTATTAGCAATGGTGATTTGGCCCTGAGCAAGGTATATTAAAGCAACCCTTGTAAGCTGGATGCCAGGGAAAAACAGAGACTGAAAAATCTTCCTCCACTTAGACAAAATACATCTAATCCTATAATAGCTAGCTTGAGGTGCTTGGCAGACATCCCAGAGTGAAGGACAGAGCTGATCAATACTAAACATTCACAAACAAGTGAAGCAAGTCAACACAAAAAAAGTAGAGGAGATAGCCATTATTTTGAAGGAAGAGGGAACACTCAGGCTAAGGGAAGCAGAGTTGGTATTTGGACACTATATCAGCTAAATGAAATTTTTTCATTTGTATGATAAAGCTTGTGAACATGATTAACTACAAGCGCAGATTTCCACCTAACTGTCTCACAAGGCCTCTCTGGAATACAGCCTTTGCCAGAGCTCTTCAAATTCCACAGCTGAAATATGACATTCTTTTTAAGAAAACAGTTTCACAGATATTCTTTTAGTAAGGTTAGTTTATAGATTTTCATCTACATATTTTGTGCAAAAGAGAAGAAAAAAAAGAATAGGGGAACAAAAAACAAATAAAAATAAAAGAAAGTAGAAACCTGCCCCACGGAACTTTAAAATATTATAAAGGTAAAATGAATCAATTAAAGAAATATATTACCCATCAAATTAGTGTATATCAGTAACATGTAGATTTTCAAGTGCTGCTCCAGGAATTCCATTCAGAATAGGATCATTTCTTAACTCATTCACACAAGGACATAATATGGACCACGGCATTCTTAAACCCCAGGACTGGTTATGATGTCTATCCCAATTAAGTTCACCTGTGCTTTGAATTTAATTCTCTATGCCTTGGTCTTTCAAATTTTTCATTCAAGAAAGCCCATTCAGAGATGGCCTGTAAGTCTTCAGTTAGAATTGCTTTGGCACACAACTGTTTCAGACCTCACTGCCACATATAAGTGCTAAAAAGAGAGTGAATATAAATGAATATTACATCAGGTGCCATAAAGTTGGCTTATAAACCTCTTAACAATCCTCCTATTCACCTGACTTTCTACACTTCATTTTTATATGCCCTCAATTTAAAGTAGAATCGGAGGTTTTCCTACAGGTTTTTAATCCCACTGTTTCCAGTGTTCTAGATGGCAGGTTCACGTATTTCAGATGTGTACCTTGCATGCGAAAAAAAAGAATATTCAAATAACACTTCAGAATGTCAGCCAAGCATATTTCCCTTCAAACTCATCTTCAGTTCATGCTGTTTCTTTTGTACTCTTCTTGACTAAAATGTACTCTGCTCCTCTTGAGCTTTTCAAAGAGATATGGAGTGTCTGGGAAACCTGGAGTACCTCTTACCTTATCAGGACAGGAATGAGAGGCAAACCTGCAGGCAGCAGCACCTGAATGAAACAGGGGATTTCGACCCTTCAGCAGGAACGAGATCAGTATTTCAAATGAAGTCTTGCTTGACTAACCTGAAGAAAAAGCAGAAAAGCAGACGGAGAAGTTTCAGGAGTCTTGATGTGAGGGATGGGACATCCTCTCCACATTTGCTTTTACCAGCAGGAGGTGACAATTAACTGTTCGGTCCATCACAAAGGGCCGTTTTCCTGTGATGCTCATCTCCAGCTGCTGTTGCAAGGAACAGTCTTTCAAGTCCCTCCTCATTAATATTTTTCTCACTTTCTGGTGGTGAAAACCTTTTTACATAATATATTTGATTTCCCTGCTCACACGTGCCCAGGAAAAGGAACCAAATCAGAAGGCATGACCCAGACAACATGACAGCTTTGTATGTTCCTGTTCTCTGCACACATAATGTTGTTTCTATTCACTTCACTTGAGCTAAATTCCCTTCCAGGGGACAATGAGCCCCTGTCCCTGATCATGTAGCTCCTATGTTCAGATGAGATTTAGCAGAAGCCTTAAAACCTTCTGCCATCTACTGTGAAGGTCACTTTACCAAAAAAAAAAAATTCGGTAGTACCTGGTAATAAGTAAAAGACACTTCTCCAGCTTTCCTTTGTGTTTCCTATCTATACAGTAGGGAAAAAAATAATTAATAAATCACATAGGAATGAAGGGAGACAAGTGAATGTAAATTAATAGATGCTGTGCAATTCCAAGGAAGAAAATTTAAAGAAACTAGATAGAATCCAAATAAACTTTGTTGCTGTATGTCTTGGTGAATGATAGCTCTGGGAACAAAACTCCAGCAAGATTTGTCAGTTAGTCAAAATGGATGTTTATAATTATGAAATGAAGTGAGTTTTAATTCAATTGTCTCAAAATAGAAAACAAAATATAAATAAATACAAACCTGCATGAGGGATACTGGAGGCAGGAAACAAATCGTGATTGTTTACAAAGCCTCGGAAGGGATCAGGATATTTTAACATATAGTCATTTTCAGGACTTGGGAGTGGCAAGGGATTTTTATTGACATTGCCTGTAGAAATAACAGATGGGACGTTGAATACTTTAGTCAAAGACTCTTCTAATCCCCACATTCTTGTTCCACCTGAACAGACAAAATTCATAGCCTGAAATAATTGCATTCATAGTGCTAATTGATGGAATAACTGTACAAACACCACATGGAATTTCAGAAATTAATCCAAAACAATTAGCGCTACCTAGAGACACCTTAAATAGCAAGAATATAATTCTGCTACTCCAAGAGCTCAACTGTTGGCTGTTCCACTGCTGTTCACTCTGTTAAGTTCAGTTTATTCTGCTAATAATTCTTCTGCTAAGTTCCCTGGCATTCTACTCAGCTACAAAACACTATCACAATTCACAGATAAATTTTGTATGATCATTGTAACAAAAAAAATCTATGCTGTCACTTCAACAATCACATTAGTTCATTATGTGGTATATCCAATATTTGATTGCAGAGTACCACAACAGCATGTTTATTCTACACTATTCCTGTGACTTGCCTGGGTCCTCAAGGCTTTCAAACACTCTAAAAAAATTCTCTAACTTTCTTAGAGAATCTCTAGCTTCCAGTTTTGACTCCTGTCACCTTGGCTTAAGTATTGAAGGTCTGTCTCACTGCTAAAGGCCACTTCAGAAGCTAAACTTTCAGTTGCCTGTAAAGCTCGAGCAGGACAAGCTACACCCAATCTCCTGAGTTCTTCATTATAAGTCTTTTTGTAGAAGTCAGCAAGAACCTTACAACTTGCTGTGAGCAAAGGCAAAATTAATTAGTTTGCTGAAGGTATTGCTATGAGGCTTTCTAGATATTTTCATACCTTTTCTCTCAAAGATGGACTGTATGTTTAAAAAGAACAAAATCATGGTGAGTGTAGTTGGTAGGATTTGGGAGCCAGAACCTGGAGGATGCCTGTGGCCAATTCACATACTTAACAGCTCAAAGCAACTTGATGTGATACCTATTAACATAAGATAAGACACCATTCATTGAGATCATCGGGCAGTTCTCAGTCTCCTGGGATATTAATTGCAATCAAGGGGCCAAATGCAGGTTGATTGTCCTTGCAGGGTGGATAAGAGAACAGCAACATGTTCTTCTCAGAGAGCTCCATTGTTGTCGAATCTGTCTCTCCAGCGCTAAAAAGTTCTTGGGAAGAGTTTTAACCAGCTCTGCAGTCACAGGGTGGCTTAGGAAGTAGACAAAGATTTTAGACAGGGAACAGAAATTTTTTAACATCTTCAGGAACTCATAATAATTAACAACTATACAAAACCTTCAGAAATTATATGACAGAAGATTTAAGCTGCATAGGCAAATTCTGCATTAGAAATTTATTTTCTGTTCTTAAATGTGAAAACCCCTGACAAACTCTGTCAGACCTCCGAACTTTGTGATGAACAGCAGGACTATGAATGCTTCAATAATCCTCTTGTCTCTACTCTATTCTCATTAGTCCTCAACACAGGAAAAAATTATCTGCAATGGTAATGTCACATGCAAAACAAAAAAGTTTTGCACCCAAAAAGAGAACACTATTCTTTGAAAAAACTCTTTCAAGTAATGAAATCAGCAGAGATTACTATCTCAACCTCACAAAAAAGAAACTCAAAAATGGATTTCTGCTTCTCCTTGCCACATATGGAAAACTTTATGAGGCTGTTTTCTTCCCACTAATGCTCTCTTGAGGCCTAATCACTCTTGTGGAAGATTTTTTTTTTTCATGTGCCTAGGAGACTTTTCCTGGGAACCTCTTTGCCACCTGCATTCCTGATATTCCACAGATTCCAGCCATGGGACTGCATATAAAATTGCAGACAGTCCTCTTCCATCACTCTTCTAACTTGCAGAAGGGATGCCTGTCCATACCCTCCTTCACCCCTTGAGCTGAGGAAGTTGAAAGGAAAGCTTCCCTTGGCTCCTGAGGGACCACCTACTGCAGCCCTCTGAACCACTTTGTTTAGAAAAACACACAGATCCCTGGAAACACTTCAGAACTGCATTTGGCAGCAGCACTTGAGGGTCTCCCCACATTTCTGGCATGCAATTTCTTCAATCACAAAGCCGTACACTTTCTAGTATCTCTCTACCTTACACTCTTAAATTTTAAGCTTTGTCTTGCAGCAGACCCAGATAGATTATTGTACAACAAGGTGAAGCCTGTTCCTAGCTGATTTAGTAGAATGTTGGCCATTGGACCATTCTTGCCTTTTTAGTTTCTGTGAAGGAAATTGTGTGCTTTCTCAGAAACTAAGTTGATTACATTAGGTGAAACACATGGAACATTCCTACAGCTGTGTTATCACGAAAATCTCATCTATATAATGCCCTTGAGAACTTGCAACCAGTTATGTCTGAGACATATTGTATTGTTTGACTCAGTCACTGATAACTAATTATTTAATTGCCACCACAGAAAAATGTGCAACATTTGTCAGCTATGCACTAAATATACTCCAGTGTTTGGGATTTTCAGTTAGTAAGTACCTTTTTTTGTCCTTAACACAGCTGATCACAGTAAATAAAGATGTAACTTTAATATGGTGAGGTTAAGGGAGATAATAAAAGCTTGGAAAGGCAAAAACAAAGCATTGAACAACAAGGATTTATTGATGAGGTTGTATCAGAAAGGTCATGTCAAGGAAGTTCTCTATCAAATCCTTATTACCAAGGTGTAACAGCTCTATGTGAAAGCACATTGCATATCAAATTGATGTTCAATGTTCTGTACTTTGACCTAGAAGTCAGGATAAAACTAGTCTATTATATGCAACTGCAGATGCTTTTATATTTTCTCTTCATGATTATTTAGATTTTCTCAATGATTTGTTCAAGGATTTTATATCATTGTAGGTTTTAAATAAGAAGGAAATTATGATGATCTTCCCTTACTAAGTCACCAAATTGCTGTGATAGCAATGATTTAACACTCAGAAGCATGGTAGGAACCACTGGACACTGTTAGAAACAAACAAGAGGTGGTCATCTGACTCTCCTTGAGCACTGGATTCTAGCAGTCAAATAGCTCAGGGTGCAGTATTGCTGGTGGAAATTGCAGTACTTTAAACACATATTTTATAATGAGTCAACTACTGTAATTACAGTATTTATAAGGAAATAGTCAAGTACATAATGCTTCTTCACTCAGATTCTTAATCATTGTTTTTCATTAGGGAATATAAACTATATAAACTACAGGACACAAGAAAACACGGTTTTAACTTATATAATGTCTCTGAGCTCCCCTTGAACTTACCTTGAAAATACATAGTTGCATTTGATGTTTGAAAGGTTACCATGGTCAGCTCATTGTCTTCAGACTTGTAGAGATTCCTGGTTTGCTAAATATCCTAAATTTCATCCACCATGAGTCTCCAGCATCCAGTCATTTGCTTCCATTCAGTGTATGAATGTCTAACCTCCACTGCTCAAGAAAATATTTTTATTAGGAAAAAGCAGTTCTAAGGAGTATTTAAAGTTACAGACAGTTCTGACTCATTGATTTAGTCCCATGTAATAGTTTTCCAATTAAAATACTTTTAATACGAAACCTTAAATAAACTTTATTTTTCTTTAGCTTTCAAAATTCTTTAAATATGCCTTGTTGAACTTAATTGAGTACTTAATAAGATTTTTCAGCCACCCACAATTTATCACGCCTAAAAACACCTTATATGAAAGTGATTTCGTAAGCTAAAAGGAAAAAAATAATTATTTCCTGCCAAATGTACCTTAAATAGTGTCAAATGTGCAGTAAATATTAACTTACAACAGTCTGCAGTATTACAAGGCAACTCCTACATTGACTCATGACATTATCAAAATAGCACCAAGTAAAGCAAGAACACAAAGGCTCTTTGGAGAAGGTGAGTGAAAAACTGATGACACTACAATGTAGGAAAGGGGACAAAAATACCTGAATTGCTACTACACTGGGAGATGGATTGCGGAAGATTTTTAAGCATTCCAGTTCCTAACAGCTGCCTGGGAATATCTTTAAGCAGCATAGTTACTACCAGTGAGCCTCACACGAACTTTCTTACTGAGAAAAAAAAGGAAAACTGTAGTGGGAGTCTCTTGTCATGCTAAAGAAAAATTGAAAAGCTGATAAAGACGCCAATAGCCAAAATCAAAAGCCTTTTTAGACTGAAGTTGGCTTGTAGGAAATGCAAGTGCTTGTGATAGTACTTTATTTGTACCTATCAAAGTAACATTTTTACCCTCAAGTGTGCTCCTGACATAGTAGTCAGCACATTGACAGTACAATGAAAAGGACAGTGCTGCTTTTCAGAAAAAGGGTCAAAATTAATCAAAACTCAGACCTGTTGATTTTTTAAACAATTTTTAGCAGTGAGAGCATGCATATTAATTTGATGGCTACACTATTCTTCTATGCTAAATCATAGATGTAACTCCTGCTGTGAAAGGAAAGTAGAATCCAACTTCAACCATGCAGCTATTATTCCCACATTATACAGTATGAATTACTGACAAGCTGGAACAGCTGTGATGGGGAAATGGTAAAACATTGTTATAAATTACGTTTATCATGGACCTTTGACTTTTCAGCCTCTCATGTGAGCATTTAGTCCAAACTTTGCTTTCCAATTCACTTCCCAGTCCTGCAGCTATCATTTGGAACCTGAATAGTTTCAAGGGAAACCTTCTGAAAGTAATACAGAAGAATCACAAATGTCTTTCCCTACCCTGCCTCTCCACCTGCCCAGACTAGATTGGTTCATTCTTAACGATAGTGGCCAAAAGCCCAAAAGATGCAAATGTCTTTGGACTAATGACCAATCACCAACTTACACTAAATCACATATTTTGAATATAAAATTAGTTATATCATCACATTCTTAAGGGCTATTTCAGAAATTCTTTCAGAATTTTAGGAATATGTCAACAATAATACTTTCTTCATTTTTAAGCCTCTAGAATTACAATTACATTACCTGGAGACTTTTCTAAACATGGTAATAAGTTATTTTAAAACTAACTACATAACTCTGCAATATTACTAAACCATTTATTTCTATACTGGGATGGACAGACACAGAACTCCTAATGGTTGGTGGGTCTAAGCACATGCTAGTACTTCACATCCAGATTTTTGGTCTCTAAAATAGGATATAATCTTTTCCTCTAGGAACAAATTAATGGAAAGTATTATTTAGTCCGACTCCTATTCCTTCTGTAAATACAGCTCTTGTCATTTGCATTGTCTTTCTCATCCTGAACTCCACACAAACATATCAATTCTCAAAAATTATTTAGAGGATTTAAGGTATTTGGTGTTTCTCTTTTTGTCAGATTATTGAGTAAGAACCACAGTTTTTATTTCAGCCCACCCAATTCATTGAGAGAAGAAGTTGAGTAATAGTTCATATTTATTGCTTTCAATATATTTGGGTGTTTCCTACTGGCATAGTTCACAAGCTAACTTGGATTAAATAACACTACTGATATAACATGCAACAGTAGTCCTACATCAAGCCTTTCTATGTGAACTCACTCTGAGTGAGAAATTATGTATTTTCTATAGAGAGCAAGGAAGGGAATATCATCAATCTTCCAGGAGCTAAGTGTATATTGAGGATGTTCAGAAAATTTGTTGTGGAATAATCTTGCATAAGCAGTCCGCAGGTTAACACTTGCATACTTTTAGGGACAGAAACACATTAAAAAGTAAAAGTTAAAAAAAAATAAAATTACCTTTGTTCAATTAATTTTTATTTTAGCTATGCAGTTCCATCCTACATGCCTGCAAATTTACTCTTTATCTGCAAGAAAACTGCAGTCATGCTGCTCATTTTCCTGCAAGGCTGAGTCAAATTATTTTGTGTTTGCCACAAGGGGCCACTTAGGAGGACAATTTCCACAGACCCGCTGATGTGCAGTAACTGTTTTCAAAAGTTTTCAACTTAAAACCAGAAGGCTTGGTTAAGCGGGATTCAAATTCTTAACAACATCAGCACTAAGAGATTCAATGAGTTTGTCAAGAAGAGCTCAATTTTCTGAAATTGTTTCAATAACACCACCATGACCTTCATTAATGAAGACCAAAGCCACACTTTGGTAAAAAACTGTCTTTAATTGCCTTGTTCCCAGTTTACATTTTTCTCATTTACACTTCATCACTTAAACAATGAAAGAACAAAAACCAACCAACCAAACAAACAAAAAAAGTAAACCCAAAACCAACAACCAAAAAAGCTCTAGACCCTACAGTTCATTAAATGATGATATTTCTCCTCAGCCTCCAGCACTGAACAACAATGACTTATGATATCTAAAATGGGATGCCCTTTTTTGACTCAACCCACACACATTTTATGAAATCCATTACAACATTAAAAATTGAATATCTCTGAGTAAAGACTGCTTTACTCCCTCTACACAACTGGTGGGTGAAAGGTGTCAGTTCAGCAATTGAAAAACAGAGCATATTGCCTGAAGTTGATGCAATCCATCGAAACATTAGAAGGATGGCTGAACTATTTTTTCATAAGTGAGAGATATGGGCCTGAAAAAGATCTTGGAAATCTCGGCAGAAAAGAACGAACTAACCCAGAAACCTTTTATTTAAATTATTTAAATGCTGGAGTGCACCCAAACTATGAGCAACGTAGATGGATCAATGGTGGACTTTGGACCTATCAATAAGAGGACCCCTTAGAAATTCTGCCAAACTTTACCTACCGGTATCTGAGCATATCAATCATTCTCCTCATTGCTTGGGCTTTAAAATGTTAAAAATTGGCAGAAAGTTGCTGATTTATTCATAATCCTTCCTCCATTGTAGAGCCACTTTTTTTTCACTTTTCTTCCCAGTAGAAAAAAATGAATGTAGATTTTTGCCTGTTTGCCATTTTAAACTGAACTACATGACTTAAGTGGTGCCTTTGGAGGGGAAATAGTTAATTTTCAAAAGATAGAGAGAAAGAGGGAAAAAGAGAGGGGAAAATGCAAGAGCAAAGGAGGGAGGACTGCCTTACAAATGAGTGCAGCATTGTGTGAAAGCAAAGTTACCAGCTTGGATGTGTTCTTAGACATGTAGATACCTAAATAAAAACTTAATTTTTCAAATGCCAAATTTGGATATAATTTATCTTGCAGCATATGACTAGGGACATCACTGAAGAATGAACTAATAGGTTCTGAATTTCTGATGAAAATCTTAGCTTATTAGCCAAGAACAGAAACCGGAACAGAAACATATTTAACACATCTGTAAATCAGGGTGACACATGCAATCATTGAATCCATTCCAGTTCACTGAGTGCCAGCTTGGTTCTAGCTATTCTCTGTACTAATTGCTTATTTACTCTCTAATCTAATCTAATTTCTTTCCCCATTTAAAGCTCTGGGATGGTCAAACCACAGCAACTTATCCAAGCTTTGAACAGTCCGAATTATTATTGATCAAAAGATTCTCATAATACTTAATAATCTTCAATAGTTAAACAATAGAGCCACAATATTTTCCAGTGTAATACTTCACTAGATAGATGAAATTAAAAAACCCAAGGTGAAAGAGTAGCACTTAGGCTCAATGTTATTGCATGATCACACCCTCTATTTTAAAAAAGGTCTTCCCTATTAGTCATCCTTTGTTCTGCAAACTCAGAAGCATCTGCTCTCCTACTCAGGTGTGTCAAGCTATCTAAATCAGTCAGATAATAACTATTTCTAGGCACTTTTAAAATTACTGAAAATTAATGGAAGATACTCTATACCTGATCTACTTGAAATATCATAAACATTTATTCCAGAATAAAGAGACTTTTAGTTCATCCTACTTTAAACTAGGTTTTTCAGAGGCTAAGGAGGTATACATGATATTGTATCTTCTAGATATTTTTCTGAGTATTTCTAATTTTTGTGGTCTAATTTTGGGTGGAAATAAGGAAGCATTCATCAGGCCAAGTTAATCCTTAATGAGTCAGATCCTTAGTATAGCTCACACAAATAAATAGAATTAAACTGACTTAAATCCTGTTAGAATCTGACCAGAGACTCTGAGATGGCAACTCTGAATCAGCACCAGTAAATTTACAGTGGTATGAAATACACAGTTAGGGAGAAAGTGATGCCTATTTCCATCTGGCTGAACAGGTCTCTAATAAAGCTGTTTTTTCAGTATTAGTTTCATGTTTCCTTCTCACTGCAGGTTGTGTGCTGATTATATGTTTCTTTCCAAATATTGAACCAACTGCTGGAATTTAGTCAGATGCTTGATGTATTTGCTGGTCCAGCAAAATCAGCTGAATATAATCAACACAGAACTCTCTTTTGCTTTACATTTTCATTGCTCGAAGGTCCTTCAACTAGAAAGGTGGCTTGCTATCTATTTAGCTTTGATTTCTTTTCTTTGGGGTTGGACTGACATTTTTTTCTGCCTGACTGGAAAAGGATGCATTGAGGTATATTCCTGAAACCAGAGGATATGTACATTACAGCAAAGCTCTTAAGTACATAGCAAGCAAGAACATTCCAGGTGCGGAATAAAGAGCACAGTAGGAAGAAGCTATAAGCGGATCTTACAGGATCATTTCTTTTCCTACTCCATGCAATGTTAAAAATTGTTCTCCTGGCAGTTTGTCAGAGGCCATGTTAGAATGATGTGTTCTCAAAAGAACTCAGAAAAATAAAAGGTCTGTTTCACAACAATTTCATTTGGCAGATGTAATCTGAAGTATCTGCATGTGAGAGGCTTGGTCTAAGGGTAAGAAAGAAATGCCATCAGTCAATCTAGTGCCTGACAGAAAATAATCTTATTTTATTTCTTCTCTTTATAATAAATAAGAATACAAAACACAGACATGCATTTTGATTTTCTCAAGGACCTGCTGACTTATCAACAATGTATCCATGATTCCAGATATGGCTCCAAAGCCAGAAGGCATTGCCAGGAGCATTCTCATTTTTTTATTTCTGGCTTTTCTGTGGGTAGGACATTTCCCAAGCAAAGAAAATGTGATTCTATGGTAACTGAGACTAAGCCAAAAGTCAACCAACCTTATAGCAAACTGTGCTTATTGTTTTATTTGCCAGATGCATGAAACTCTTGCTTTGGAGTCTCCAGAGATACAGAAAAGTACTTAATGTGGTGTTGTGGTTTAACCCCACTTGACAACTAATGCCACACAGTCACTCACTCAGTTCCCAACACCTCCCCTACAGCAGGATGGGGGAGACAATCAGAAGAGTAAAAGTGGGGAAAATCATGGGTTCTCAACCCACAAAGACAGTGTAATGGGACAGAAAAGGAAGAAACTAATAATAATGGTGATAAAAGAAATTAGAATATACAAAAGTGATGCCCAGTGCAATTGCTCACCTCTCACCAACCAATGTGTAGCCAGTTCCCTGGCCAGCTTTTCCTCCTCCCTGTTTAAATACTGAGCCTGACTTTTTTATTGGTTATGCAATGCCCCTTTGGTCATTGGTGTCAGCTGTCCTGGCTGTCCCCTTCCCAACTTCTGCACCTCCAGCCTTCTTGCTGGCAAGGCATGAGAAGCTGAAAACTCCTTGACTTAGTATAAACACCACTTAGCAACAACTAAAACATCCGTGTGTTACTGGCACCATTCTCATACCAAGACCAAAACACGACACTATGCCAGCCACCAGGAAGGAAATTAACGCTACCCCAGCCAAAAGCAAGACATTTGCTTTCTTGACAGAGAACATGTTGATATGAACTACTTATCAGTACATGAGCAAAGCTTTATCTGTCACAATAGCAATGACATATTAGTGGTAGATTCCACTTTCTATGTCAAAATTAGGAAAGACACTATACTCATGATAGACAAGAGATCAACAGCATTGTGAAAAGACCTAGGCCAGTTCTATCTATGCAAACAGCCAATGTCCCTGCTTTACTTTCACCAGGTATGTCTCTAGCGGCAACGTGTTTGTAACCTCATAATGCATCAAACTGAAGTAGATAAAGTGTTTACAGAGGTTATGGCATTCGTTTTAGGAAAGTAAAAGTAATAGCCAATTCAGGAAACACTACTTTAGACAACTATTCAACTACTGAACAAATGAAATTACTGTATGTTACCAGCTAAGGACAATTACCAAGTATTATGTTTTATTCATGTAATTTACTGATGTCTTTGACCAGTCTGACATTATGAAGATTGAGTCAGTCAGAATTTATAGACAACAAGCAGAGTCAATGACAACTTGCCTCGTTAAGAAGAAATGTTGGATCACTAAAGAAATATGTTTAGTCATTTGCCTGTCAAATCTCAGTTTTAAAAAATGCTATGAGCTGATTTCTCCTCCTGAATGTATGTGCTTGACATTTATTGTGGTCTTCCTGTCTTCCACCTCTGGCTGGAGATGGTAGTGTGATGGAAATAACAGCTACTATATGTTTTCTGTATGGAGTCATGATGATCTTAAGAATGTGCAACCACAGGCAAGCACACAGGCTCATCTCTGAGCTAAAGCATCACATCCTGATAAAGAAATCCACTGAAATTCAATGTTTGAAATTAAATACCCTAAGGAGCTTCCCTGATAACCATTATTATGGAAGGGGTTTCAGGTCAAGAAAGCAATCAGGGATTCAGATATTTTAGATATAAAGAGGTCAGAGAAGGGCCATTATTCCTTGAATATATTTGGGGATGTTGCAGGGAACCCATTTTAAGTCAATACACAGATATCAGAATAATTTTGGTTCTTGCATCAAATAGCTTATTCATAAGAACTGCAAAAACTAGGATCACCTCCTCTCATGCATTTTATATCTTCTTTACTCCCTAAAATGTGGAGGGTTTTTGTGCCAGGAGAGAACTTCTTGACATCACAAATTATTAGACAATATCATTTCAGTGCATGCCTTATATTGGAAAACATTCCAGCTGGCATGAAAAAAATGCTTACAAACACAAGAAATAAGATAAATCTATAAACAAGAGATAATTAATTCAAATATACTGACTAAAAAAAAAGGAGGCTTCTGCAGAGTAATAACAACAATGCCATAGTTGTCTGTGTCAGGTCCTATATCGGAACACCTCATCTGATAAATTTATCTTCACACTTTAGCTCCAGCTAAAATTGGAGATAAAGAAAACAAACAATTCATGACCATACAACAGCACGTCTTGTCTACCCACACGGAAAGCTTTTTATAAAATCAGGCATCATTTTCCTTCACAACTGTAATAAGTGACATTTAAAGGCATATACAGCATATAACTAATATAGATTAGATTTCTTTCTGTGTGTATATGTATATATATCGTGTGTGTGTGTTCATATGTAATGAGCTACAATAATCAGGTACATATCTGTTAATGTATGTTAATGGCTATGAAACCCTCTTATAGTCAACAGTCAGTTTAGCTATGTGGACAATTTTAATAGACACATTACTTTAGAAAAATCCTTTACCATCTGTTCTGCCCTCTAATTGCAAATGCAACAAGAATATAATTCACAATTGCATAATTAAAAAGACATAAGGAATTTAATGTATGTCTCTGATCCCCTTTAATGTTGCTTGCATCTGTTATGTTTTCCTCTTGCTTTGTGGACACCCCCCACCCAAAAAAAAAAAAAAAGAGCCCATGGAAAACTTCTTTCTCTTAAATTCTCACCATTT
Source organism: Pseudotriccus pelzelni (assembly GCA_035584735.1). NCBI lineage: Eukaryota > Metazoa > Chordata > Aves > Passeriformes > Tyrannidae > Pseudotriccus > Pseudotriccus pelzelni. The sequence goes on from JAWMRA010000009.1 coordinate 18,496,478, forward strand.
GTGTTAGTTCCATAAAAGGCATTATTCATATAAGTAAGATTACTGAACATATGTGGAATGCATCTGAACACAAGTGCCTGCCTGTCCCCTACAAGCTATTCTTATAAATGCACTTATAGAAAACCATAAACAATCCCTCCAGGTGTCTGGCACTGTGGATAGACAAAGTGCTGTCAGACCCTCACGAATCAAGAGCAATTGAATTTTTAAATCTGGGCCAGCTTCCATGTAGTCTAATAAAACAAGGCACTGAATGTCCTTAACTGCTTCAACAGAATTCATTGATTCAGGAGAATGAAAGTGAAAATAAGTGAGAAAGTGGAAAATAAGGAGATACAATCCAGGTATGGTAATTCAAAATAAACATGCAAAGAACACTTTATGCAGTGTATCCAATGGAAAAGGTTGAAAAAAAAATCAAGCACACAATATAGGGAATTCTATAGATAATGTCGCTACGGCAACTCACCCACATCATAAATTCAGCATTTTCATTATGCTCCTTCTAAAACATAAATGCTAATATAATAAAGAAGATATGTAACAAGGAAATTAGAGGACAGAAAACAGGGCAAATATGAAGTCATTAACTTACAACTGGTATAGGTCCCCTAAATTGCAGTTTCATTCTTACAGGGAATTTTATCATGAGAAACAAGCTAAATAATAATTTAATAGCAATATTGAATTTATAACATATGGAGGATCTTTCTTAGCTATGCTTCTGCAGTGGAACTAGTTTGGACCATATGCAACTTTACAGGGCATTGACACAGACGTTTCTGATAAAATTTTAACAGGAACTGCAATACACAATGTACAGATCTGTTTTGAAAGTTCGGCTATTTAACTAGATGCTTAAAAGTAAAGCCAAAGACTTTCAGAAAATTAATCTCAATTCATAGTGCAAAAATCCTTCCCAAATTTTAGCTTTCGTTCAAGCTAACCTCGTTCTCTCCTTGGATTTATGAGACAGCAGAAATAGTGAACCTGCAGATATGTCCACAGAAGAGCACTCTTTGAGATCTATCTCAATAGCTGTGGTTGTCTATGGATCTTCCTCCTCTCAGGCTGCAGTCATGAATACACAGCCAACAGGTCCAAACCTAACCTCTTCCTGTAAGGCTGAGCATGGAAGCTTCAAATGTTCAAGCCCATCCATTTTGGCACTGCCATGTGTGGTCCCTCAGCCTTTCCACGGAACAGGACACAAAGCCCAGAGGAACGCAACACAGTTCTTCTATCTCAGACCAGGAAGGTAACTTATTTTATTTGCTTTACCGCCCTCCCCGAATTTATCTCATTTGAAGATAAACTGACCTACAAGTGAAATTCATGTTTAAAAACACCAGCCTATTTTCTAAGCTATAATAATTAATTTTTGACTGACAAATTTAGTGAGGCAAAAGCACCAGACACACATCGGCACTCGATAACCAGCTCTACCCACTTTTCATATGCCTGCAATGAATAGCTTCACCAAAAGAAAACTGAGATTGCAGATGTATTGAGAGCAAGGTCCATAATTTTCCTAGTGATAGTAGTTTGTAGCATGCAGTTCCACAGAGGTAAAGAACAGAATATTTTTGCATGCCTCTGGTGAAATCTGTTTTCTTGTAAACATTATGTGCTAAAATGCATCAATGCAGTCAGGAAAAAAAAAAAAAAGAAAATTTAAAAAGAAAAAAAAGAAGCACACCTAGATTAAACAAAAGCTCACAAAGCTTAGACTTTACAGAGAAGCCAAAATACCAGCAGGTGTTCCTCCTCACTTTGTACTCTAGCCCAGTAAAATAAACTACCACACTGCATGGAGAAAGTGTGAGTCACTGAACATTGTAAATTTTCCTAATGTATCACAGCTACAGAAACACCTGTGCTAAACACAGTAACATTGTGCTAATCCTCTGTGAATATTTCAACAGCCCTCCAGTGTTTTCTTTCCTTACCACCATGCTGGGGTGGTCAGTGTTTTTCTTTCTCTTCCTCTCCACATGCTCCCAACGCTTCCAGGTTTGAACTCAGCTGGGGTTCCTGCCCATTGCCCAGCCCCTGCGGATCTTCCGGCCAGCAGCTTCCCCAGGCATGTCAGCCAGCCCGCTCAAGGACAAGCCTTTAGCACCCGAGGAGCCAGGCTCAAACATCCTTCATGGCCAGCATGAGACCAGAGCATCCTGCTGCTCCTGCTTCAGCCCAGCCAGACACCAGGCTACCCTGCCGGTGCCATTTTCTGCTGCCCTTTTCTTTCATCGTGTAAAAAGAGATGTTCCAGCTTGACTGGATGGCAGTCCTGTGCTTCACAATGGCTTCATGTTCAAAACAGTGTTCTGACGCCACCCCTTGCACTGATAAAGGCTAAAGCAGGTGGAGGATGATCACGACTAAAACCGCTCAAGAGCACCAAGTGAATCCCAAGAAAAAACCAGTTCAAAACCAAAGGGGATAGTGCCTCACGAGATGTGCTGAAGAGCAGCCATCCCAGGTGCAGTCCCAGTACAGTCCTGCTTCACCCACACCCATGGATCCATGTCCATCCACCATGGAGCCCCTCAGGTGCAGCCCCACCTGCCTCTGGGCTCCTCTGGGAGCATCCCTGTGAGGGAGCAAGGAGGGCTCAGGGACAGCCTCTGGAACCTGCTGGAGCACCCGACCCCACAACTCTCCCTCCACGCACCCAGCTCAGGTCCAGGGTAGGACGGAGGGTGACAGTGAACCTCAGCTGTGTGTCACCATCCTTTCCAGGGGATGCTGAGCGGGAAAAGCCTTCCTGGTGTGAATCCAGCAGCACCTGGGACGCCCACCTCACCTGTGGGCATGAAGGAGGAGAAAGAGCTTTGGGGCCCCAGCAACATCCCCAGCCCATCTTTCATTAACTCGCTTGTCTATTTGGTAACAGGCATGGGCTGGGATTGCCATGACAAGTCATTTAAACCTTATAATCAGGATTTAAGCAAATTTGTAGCACTAGAGATTAGGGCAGGTTTTGAACTTGAAGGGCCAAGACAGTTTTGGCTGATTTGGCTTAATGGGTGCTACGCAGGCGGCACCAGCCCCTCACATCACAACCACCACTGATCCTAGGGTAATGAACTGGTGGAGGACAATAATGACCCAGTACATCTGAAGGGGCACACTGGAGAGGGAGAAATTAAAAGGACACCCAGACAAAGGACTGTGATACTGCTTATGGCACCACCGACAGGCTGAGTGCTGAGAGTGAGCCAGGAAGCCAAAAGCCGATTTCCCATAGCTCCCAAACTTCACAATTTACATGGCAGTTCTCTTCTAAATTCAAGCTTTTCATCAAAGAGAGCTATGGTTTACATAAGTCCACAAAATAAACCAAAGCCAAAAACCCTCAAAAGTTCAGCACGTGCAGAATCGGTTGCTCCTCATTCTTGTGCAGAGTTAATTAAAGACTGTCCTGTCTCCCTGCCTTGAGCTCCTGGGATTCATTCCCCACCTTGCTCTAGGATCCTCACAAGCCCAGCCTTGTATACTGACCACTGAGCACCACACACAACAAGGAAGAGATTTCTTAGCTGCACAGCCCAAATATATCAAGAAAACTAACCTGGAAATTTTTGAGTTAAAAAAAACATGAAGATGACACAATCTAGTATCCATATCCATTAATTATTATTTTCAGTTAAATTTTTAAGACAGTGGGGTACTTGGAAGACATTAACACAATTACTGATACTAAAATTGAAATCCCAGTTGAAAAAAATATTCTACATGAAAAATGTTTTTCTTTTGGGAAAGTAGATAAATTTTAACTGTAATAAGCACTATAGAGATATTAAATGGTATCTTTTTACCAGTGAACTAAGAGAGAAGGAGAGGTCAAGAGCTACCAAGTATAGAGATTAAATGAATAAGTCACAAATGTCTCTTTTACAATTGTTAACTGTGTGAATTCCACTTTTTCATTCAGAAGTTGTCTGTAATATAGCAGAATATAACTAGAAAGTAAATCTTACCTTACCAATGAAGTATACTCCTCCTTCACACAAAACTTTAATTTGTGGAGAAAACTGAAAATTGCTTTCTGGAAAATATACTTTCCATAAAACCCAACTTACCAGGTATTGCCTGTAGAAAGCAAATAACATTAAAGCAAGGGAGCACAATTTCTGTCCTATGCACAGAAACTATAGCTAGAATTAATAACCATATAACTCTATGGTGGCCTTTTCAGAGTTACCTTTTTGATTTTTTGAGCTTACCTGCACTGCATTCATGGGTCTGCAGTTATTTTGAGCTCACCACAAAATCTCGGGGGATGGTCTGAATATTACAGCACTGGTTTTGTCACCTTACTCTTGACTGGGAGCAAACACTTGTGCAAAGTGTTGCAGATAACATGGAAGCATTTGGGAGTGGCCCACATTTGAATAATTTGTTATGGAGTGATAACAGTGTCTCATCACTCTCATCTCTTATGGGAGAGAGTGGTCCACATTTCCCCCAGCACACTTGACAATTCAAAATCTCTACAATTGCACTCGTCTCATTTTCTCAATTTATGGAGAGTAGCTGACTCCTCCTGTCATGTTCTGACAGACACAGAACGCAGCTACTATACAAAGAATGGATTTTGATTAAAAAAGTAATTCTTTTACATTCCGTTGTAACTCTTACCAAGGCAAAGTGAACCTTTTAAAAAATGTTAATATGTGCCATAAATTAGGAAAAAATCCATTTTAACCTCTACCATAGTTGATACTTCAGTGGATTTACAAGGCTCCATAAGGTTACTCTTGAGTATTCTTTATTCCAAGTGGAACTCAACTATGTCCCAAAACCAGAGATGAAATCTGGTTTATCACCCATAGGTGTTTAATAATTCTGCTTCATTGTCTGCTTTCTATTCTTGTCATGTCAGCAGCACAAAAATTACTTGCTAATGGCAAAACCAGTTGAGAATTCAACTTTCTGCTGTCATCAGTGGCTTGATTTATCTTCTATCATCTCAGTGAAATCTCCAATTAAAGTTCATATTTCTATCCTTATCTTGCAGCCTACCCAGGTTCTTGAAATAAGTCTTGCAGGCAGATTTCTCACTGGAGACTGACAGAGTTAAAAAGCTCATCAGAAAACCATTGCCCTGAGTGTAAACACTCACACTCTGTATGCAGTTCTAGAAAAAGGCAGTCTGGTACAGTTATATTTTACTTTATCAAGCTTTAGTCATTCCTCTAGAATTTGTTGTGCTTTTATGAATGGACACACTCAAGAGTTCCCATGTATGACCACCTCCATGGAGTCCCAGAAACTATATTTTCTTTCCTCTTAGTCTTCATGGAACAAAACAATGTGGCAGATGCTCTCCTAAGCTTCTTAACAGGTTCTGAAACTTGGTTTTGTCTTACTGAGCCCCCAAGCGCTTTGTAAAACCATTTGCTTCCTTTTGCACTGCTGCTTCAGAAAATAAAATGGTATAGTGTAGAAAACCTTACAGGAGGAAATTAGGTATTCTCTTGTCCAAAGTCACGTGTTGAAAGCCCCTCTCTGGGTGTAGCAGTTCAGGTCAACCACGGTGTAGCACTTTATTAGTGCATTCTTTTGAGATTAATTTCTTTAAATGGCAAAGAGGAAATTCTAAAATCCTTCTGCTCCTGGGTGTTTCTGATGCTTCAGAAGTTGTTCTGAAAGAAAAATCCATATTCAAAGACTTCTTTCAAAGGTCTCAACTTCAGATTTAGTCCTCAGATTCATGTTTCAGACTGCAAGGCAAAAGAGTGGCAACTAATCAATCGCACATTTGCCATTTGTAAAGACTTTGTTTTCCAAGGTAATTAGAGTTCTTCAGGAGCTGACCAAAGGTATTGATAAAAACAATCAATAAATCTACTGCTACTGTTGATTCGGATTTGACTTGCAACTTACTTTGCTAAGGTTATATCTCAATGAACTAGAATCAGAAAAAATATGACAAGCTCAGGCTTCTCAGGTTTTATCAAAACCTGTAATGTTTAACCATTCTTTTGTGTTATGTAGCTTTAATAAACTCCTATGAAAAAAATTTTAAAAATCAACTGGCTTCAAGTTCAACCAACAAAACAAGATCAACTAGATAAATAAATTAGTGCATCAAAGCAATCCACATAGAGAGATCACAGGACAGTTTATTACACTCTCTCTGATGCACGGAGCATTACTTTGCACCTTTGGCACTTAGCTCATAGATTCTTCAATGTCTTGTAACTGAAGCTGTCAAGTGCATACCTGAATTTCAGTTTCTGCTAATATGCAAGTGTCCACAGATTGAACCTGATTCTGCTCCCACCTACACCAGAGTTCACTAAGGGTAGCAAGTCTGACCAGCCCCAGTCAGGCTGGCATGGAAACCCACAAAAGGAGAATTTGAGCTCATGAGCATGATATTGCTCCTCCTTATTACAGAATTCTTAAGTCACCAACTCCGCTTTCCAGTCTGGCTATATGTGTATTATCCATATGCACACTCAGACAGTGACACATTTCCACAAGCTGGTTTAGGTCAGCATACTTTGCCCCCATAAACACTGGAGTCAAGGATGTTGTTCATGTAACTGCTGGGAGATGTTATGCAGCTGCCCATGTGGAACAACATGCTCTCATCAAGGCAGTGACAGAAAAAGCCATAGTGGAACCCTGTATAGTAAACAGCTCCAAGAAAGATAAGAAATGCTAAATACATCATGGCAGTAACCTCTACTGATATTTAAGATAATTCAGACAAACAATTTAAATGAAATAAAACCCAATTCTTAGCTTAAAAGAATTACAGGGACTAATTCATTATACAAGGCATTGTTTTTCCAAGCTTTAGTAATGTTTAAGAAGCTGACTGGTATAGGATTTTGGCAATGGAAAGCATATTTTATTTTATTATTCTTTAAGTGTGTTTTTGTGGACCACCGTAAAAAAAGTCAAAGCCTTATATTACTTATGTAAATTTAATGTCCCCACTTAAACATTGAAAGAAATTTTGTGGTAATAAGACACAGTGGGGCATTTTAGTGGCACTATTCTACTTCCTTTGTTTTCAGTCCCTACTGTAAAAACTCAGAGAGTATTTCTTTCCTCTTTTTTCCCCTCTATGGAGACATTGATGCTTTGTCCTGGTTTTGGCAGTAATGACAGCAAAATTATACAACCCTTTCACCACTTCAGTTTCCCTAGAGTTAAGGAATGGGATAGCACTGCAGCATTCCCAAAGCAGGTCAGTACTGAGGAGTTGAGCTTTTGACTGTCACTGATTCAGAGATGAAGCCCTGGTGCCACAGCAAAGAAGTTGTATTTTCCATGACAGCGACTGCCACATAAAAAGGTTTAAAATTTGTGCTGTGATACCTTTCATGCCATCAATATCAGTGCCAAAAATCTTCTGGGTTTAAATTGCATGTCACGTATTTAATCTACATAGCATGTGGAAACCAAAAAAACATCTATGATACCTTGATTTCTCCCCGGGGAAAGGCACAAAAATTTTACCATGGTAAAACTGCAGGTGGCCATATGTTGAACATTAGATTTCCAGAGCCGGAAAATCTACATTCCAGAATGAATTGAGAATCAATATACATATTAAAATTTTTAGAGAGAACTGTTACATTCTTATTCTCAATGGACGTGTTAGTTGAACTTGTGACTTTAAGAACCCTTCTGGTAAAAACATTGCTTTACAGTTTGAAAGCACTGCAAACATGGCACATGTTGTGGATGCTAAGCCTGGCTTTTTTGAGATGTGGTGTCACTGTTTTTAAAAAAGAAACCTGTCCTTTCATTGAAGTTTTTTTGGTTTTGAATACTCAGTATGTATCACAGTAATTTTAGAGTACACAAGTAGTACAAACAGAGCTACACATGCATAACTGTTTGCAGAATTAGGGCCTATTTTTATTCTTTCTATTTTACTACTCATGGTGAGATGTGCATCATGCTAAATCATGTTATGAGCATTTTATACAGCAAAAAAAGGCACTTAAACTTTAGCAAGTTAAATACTGAAGTAAGGATAAATGGAAAATTATTTCTGTTTTCTTTTGTTTCTCCTTTTGATTCTCTGGTCCTACTGAGTGTTTTAACAGCAGATCGTAAAATATTCATTTATTGGAAAATTCAAGCATTTTAAAAATACGTTATTTCTTTGTAATAATAATACTGAGCATTGGCAGCACCAATTAATTATTTCTCTTCAGTTTAAAATACAGCATCATTTTATATGAATTACAACACAAATTCCAGGTGAAATTTTGGCTGTGTTGCACCTGTCAAAAGTTAATGTATAGACACATTCTAATTCTACCTGTTTATGAGTTTTTCACGCTTTTTTCTTATCTTTCTGACACAGAGTGATAATGGATTTTTGAGACACTTTAAATCCTTAAATATACACAAAGTAAGGCAGGGGGGCAGTTAATGTGGTCCATTTACATCAACTACAGTACAAAGAACAGAAATGAATCATGGAGTCACAGTGATATAAGGCATATTATTTAGTGGAAATGATGCACCCATGCCAACAGAGATAATTATACTATAACTTAAAACATCTTCCATGTACATAGCTCCTGCCACTACTCTACGTCCTACAAATCACATTAAGATTTATGACAAGATAAAAACCTTAATTATATGAAGATGAATTAATTTTAATATGCTTGGCTTCCTTTATATGGCTCTTAAAAGTAACCAAATGTTACACTTTTAAATATAGCCTGAGAACCATTTTGAATTTATCCACAACCAGTTTTTTGGCAAACAACATAAGTTTGATTTTGCTCAATTATATTCACACATTGTATATCTCAATGCAGTGTAATTGGTAACATTAAGACTTCCGAATGGAATACATCAGGTAATGATTTACAAATTGGATCAAAACAGAAAAACTTCTGTGTTGGTGACCTTATTCAGTCATGTTACTAGTCATGTTTCAAATTCAAATATGGTTCCATTGTCAGTTCCAGGCTTACCATAGCGAATCAGAATGATTTGTCCTGGAAAAATCATCTCTTCAGGTTGAGCACATGCAGTATAGTAGAAATAAATATTTTTGCAAGCCAACTCTGGTATAATATTGCACTACATTAAGAGACTTCCTGATATAATCAGAAAACAGACAACAAAGATTGATTAATCAATAAGTGGGCATGGCCTTATTACAGTGAACAAATTAGACAACTCAGGATATATTGCTTTATAGACAAGATTTCTTCTTTACAAATATTCTCCATAATTGATTGTAGTGACCTCTTGGCAATACTGAAAAACATCCTCAGTTAATAGGCTTCTTTTGCAAAACAGATCACAGTGGGGAGAACTATGTGGCTTGCACAGTAAGATTTCAGAGAAAAGGAGGAAAATGTTTTTTAAATCTGCTCAGTGGGAAACAGATGAGAGCTTTACTTTCCAAAGCAGTATTTGTTTAATAAAAGCAATGTAAAGACAATTTAGCACTGATACAGTACTTCTAGAGCCACATCACCAGCTGAGTTCTAATCTATTGGTTCCTTTTGTTGTCAGAGTACGTAGGAGTCATCTACAATTTGTGCATTACTGTTAAATGCAGATCTGAAGTCCTTTTGTAACAAACACACTAACCTGGACTCTTTGTTTATAATGCTCATTGTATATCAAAACTACTTACACAGAGCAAATGAGAAGAGAAATAAGAACGTATGGCAATAGTGGCTTAAATCCCGCATACAGTCCAGAGACAGACTACAAAACTGCTTCTCTTCTCCACCTTAGTCTTGTTCGGTGGAGAAGATACCCAAAAACTACATTTAAAGATGTTTTCACTGGCAACTGTACTTCTGTCTGCAACAAAGTCACTAATCACTTAATAGATCTTCTGTTTCAAAGCCTCCTAGTTACTGCTCCAGACCTCAACCTTCCAGATTACAAAAATATTCCGTTTTTAAAAATGCACAAACATGCCAACTTCATGCCAAGACTGGAGGGGCAACAACTGAGGTGACTTGCTTGCAGAAAATGGATGCAGAAGTGTTTATGTTCTTCATAGCACACTTTTTTTCATGGAAGTGGTAGGCCTTTTAAAATAAATATGGAAATTGGTAAAGATTTGGATATTCAAGTCTGATTTCAAAGGTGAGATCTGGGAAATAAAAAGAAAAAAGATTGGCAATAGCAAATTAAAAGAAATAGTACTTTTGTTCAAATGAGAAATATGGGAATAAAAATGATGCAAAAATTCCCCCTGCTTTGGACTGGGAAAAGGGGGAAAGCAAAAGAGCAGGATTAATGGTGTAGTTTTAAGGGAACAGATATAACATTTATCTTCTGAATAGCAGACCATCCAGGAGAAAACTACATCCTCCGTCCCATCCTTCAGGATAGCTTTCCTCTCCATTTAAAGCGTCAGACTCTTGCTGCACGGTAACGCTGGACTAGCTGCCTTTTGGGGTATGGCAGAGGTTTTGTAGTTGTCATTCTTTTTTTGAACTCGAGCTGGCGAGAGGAAGCAGCATTTTTACATGAAGTCAGAGTAAGAAAAGATCATCTCCTTGGGAGAAGCTGCTGTCAGCTAACCCAGGAAGCTCCAAATAAATTTGCAGACCAGGTAAAGACAAACAGGAGGACAAAAGATAGGATTTGAGCTAAGACAATACTCTGTCCCACATGCTCCCCATATGAGCGTTGTGGTGGTGAAGCAGGCCTGAGAGCTGAACGAAACTATTTTCTCTCCCAGACTGACTAACATATGCAACAAAAAAGCTGAATCCATTTCCTAGTGAAAGAAATAAGGTTTGCCCTTCCCACTCAGCAGACCTTTTTTTGGTGGTCTTGTGTGTAGCTGTCTATTTTTATTAGTTTACTGGCTATAAACATTTCAGTGTGCAATGTCCTGAAGGAGAGAGTGTGTCTGTAAACTTTTCTTTCCTTCTTTTCCTCTTTATAAATTAAAACTAATTAGACTTGGTTTTAGTCCTCTCTTTTGTGAGATTCAAGTCCACTGTTTTTGTGTTGTAGCTTCTGGCTACACTGTGATCAAGTGTCACAAAAATACTGTGAAGTCCAGAAGCTGTTAATTTAAGCAACGTTTTGTTTCCTGCCCACCCTCCACCACCACTACTCCTTCCATCTCATTTCAAGAATTTATATTTAAAAAGGATGACAGTGATTAGTTATGATTCCACTACAACAACTGACTGAAACCCTGCACAAATTTTCAAGCACATCATTTGTATAAACTGGCCTAAAAAATCAAAATAAAACTAAAAAAAAGAAAAAAAAAAAGTGACAATGTTTGTCCATTCTCAATGTAACATGACCCATTCCATTCTGTGTATTAGGAGAGAACAGTTCTTACAGAGCAGTAGTAGAAGTCAAAATAGTATAATATCAATTTAGAGTTACAGCCTCTATTACAGGCTGCTTTGTCAGCCCTTGTCACATTTCATAGATATCCATGAGATCCACTTGGAAGTTCAGTGCTAAGTGAAAGAGTGTTCTCACCATTTCTTTTCTTTGTCCCATCCACCACAGAATTGCTGAGTGTCTGCTGAGCAGACACTTCAAGCCAGGCTGATGCATCTACACCATCTATCACCTTCTAAGGCTGACACACTGAATTCACTGTTTCTTCCCTTTCCGATGAACAGAGTAAACTGGGCAATGACCGAAGAAGCAAAGATACATTACAGCCCACAAAGCTGCCTGAAAGTGTTTGCACAATCAAGACAGTGGTGCAGAGAAGCAATTCCTAAAAAAATCACCCAGCTTCATAAAATTCAAGAGAAGCTTCAGGTGCAAGCCCGTGCAGCATGGTGACTGCTACAGGACACAATGTGCACTGTAAATTCTAGGATTTGGATTAATAGTATAACTCTCCGAGTTTGTGGATACACCCTAATCCATGCCTCCAGTTTTAACAGAGCAGCACCATGTGAGCTAATCTTCTATTCAGCATAACAATCCATGCCAACTGGCATACATCAGAGCTCTTTAGAAGCACAGATATACACATCTTCCTCTCCTACACAAACACAGAAACCTTGTACAAATGTCAAATAATTCTAGTCAGGTTACTCACTGAAATAGCACCAGTTATATTCAATTATCTTTAAGGTAATCTGTGCTTCCAGGCAAATCAGAAGAGCTTTTCACAAATCAAGATTAATTTTAAATAGTGGTGACACAAATACACCTGGTTATATCATGTTCTCAGACTTATTTTACTCTACATTTTGGTGTGGTAATTACTTATCTGAGATTATTGAGTCAGAAAGGCCTTCTCTGACCCCACCACAGAGTTTCTGCTGGCATAGCTATTTTGTTAAAGAGCCTGATTTATTCCCTTTCAGGTTTGGAAATGTAGGCTTGGCTCCAATTTCAACATCTCATTACTACATAAAGTGATAACTGAAAATGAGGGCCTGTTTACCTGGAAATGTCTGTCTTTGGTTTCACCTCTCCTTTCAAGGATGTGACAAACAGCAAACACAAGGCAGACATTCAGTTCACATGTACAATGGAAGGTTTACTTGAGTTCTGTATATTGGCTTTAATGAAGTGCTGCCAACATATATTATGATATCTTGGTTCACTGTATTAAGTACCACACTGGAATTATACTTAAGTGTTCAATATTTCTAGAAAGATGTCTGCTACATGAAGGTAAATACTTCATTTGATAAGCATGTTTGTTTTCCTTCATGCAATGATTCTCTGAGATAACAATTCTGTGAGGTTGCCTCTGCACTCTTTGCCTTGATATCTAAGCATTTAAAAACATTACATGAATTCTATTTAGAGTATAAATGTAGACTTTCTAAAACTACAGATGTCAAGCAGATTCATAATAATTATTATCAACAAAAGTTGTGGTAAAGATGTAAAATGAACATTTCATCCTAAGGGAAAGATTTTCTTACTAATAATTTATTATTATTATTATATTACCAGAGGAAATAATTTAAATTGAAGGAAAAGATATGTAATATCTTCAGGGATCACACCTCATACATACTATCTGATTAATAAAGGTCTGTTCTTCAAGACAAGTTCTAAAAAGAATTTCAACCAGGCTAAAGAAGGTATTTGAAGATACTCCCAAAGTTTCTTTTTCAACAGAGCTTGCCTGATCCCAGATATGACAGTGCTACAATTATCTGTCTTGCTTTATTGGATATGTTTCTTCAAGGTGAAAAGTCTGGATACTTTTTGCCAGGCCAGCATTTTCATTGCCAGCTCATGTGCATCTTGAACACACAGGTCACCATGCCTGTGTTCACCTCTGCAAAGACAGGAAAAGCCACCTTGGGGACTTCTGTACATAAATTATTTTTAGTAGCTGCTGGTGAGGAGTTTTTGAATTTCTGTAAGAAAATGAGGAAGACCTGTGGGTAAGTATTTGCATGGTAAAGACGGTCTCTAGGATAAGAGTGCTGGAGAGCTCTGAGATGTTCTCTGCTTGGAGAATACAGTCCTCTGACTTCTGTCACAAACACACCAAGTCCTGCATCTAGGCAACTGCTCCTAGCTTCTTTTAAATTAAGATTGCAAATCCAAAGTTCAGTCCAAATACAGAACATTTCATTGCCATTTTACAGTGTTGCAAACGTCTTAATTCCTTTTGGTGCCTCATTTGATCAAAACAAAGCAATCCCTCTAGTGACAGAGATTTAAAAACCTCTTTAAAAGTGAGGGCTTACACAAGATTAAAATCATCTATCGCTGTTACTGACATGTATTCAGGTCATTACAACATGGCTGACTTCCCTACTGATAGACTCCAACTTTCTCTCTCATTCAGGTATTTCCTTCCAGAGCCACATGCCACAGCATTAGTTCAGTTCTGACTGAAGAGGAAAAAACCACCCACTGAATCAGCTCCTGTGGCATCCTGTATTTTCCTTAGAGAATCTGCTCAGCCCAAGTTCTGGACAGTTGATGTGAATATAACCAAAAAAAATAAAAAGTATATATTCATAACATACACACATATACACATATATGAAACATATGGAAAATTCATTTCTGCCACATGAGACTGAAGCTTAGTACAGGTCTCTTTAGAAAAAACCCACATAATTTATAAAACATACAGGCTGCTTTCATGCTATTCCCTTTCCTTACCTCTAATAGAAAACCCCAGAGAAAGCAATTTATGCTTACTAAAAGCAGCAGCATCTCTTGTAAAAGATAAATGTCAAATTTTATAGTGAACAGGAACAATATAACACTGGTTGTTAGCCCACTGGAAATGTTTTGGGGTGGTTTTTTTTTCTCTACAGGTTGTTCTTGTTTTCCTTTCTTTTTTTCCCCTCTCTTTTTAAATTACTCTCACCTCTTCCCAAACCAGGAATACCTTGGAATCGATTATAAAAGAACCCTTAAATATAGACAGGAAGATCAGATTCTCAATTTGATGACAATGTAAGTTAATCTGTTAAAACTCACACCCAATGCAAGGCCCCATGAAGATATATGCCAATGCCTTCTGTTCCCAGATTAAAAGAATAAAAAGAATATCAGGTATCTTGTTTAAATATCTAATACCAGTTTTGTTTCAACAATTCAATATTGAAGGAAGCAACCTGTTTGTTTAAACTACCATCAGACTAACAGGGCAAACAGGTTTTCAGTGGAAGTCTCACTGCATGTAGAAATTCAAAAAGGAATAATTACAGAAATATAATAGCTTTGAAAAGCCAAGTACTCTGTCAGTTCTAATAATCCTTCTTTCCTCATAGTAGATGAGGAACTTTGTAAGGTGACATTGATATTAGAAGAAATAGGGCTTCTCATAATAAAGCTACACAGTAATATTGGCTCCATCCCTAAATATTTGTACAGAATCAAATAACATTCTCCTTCATTATTATACTCCTCAGGAGTCGTTCATGATATACATAACAAATCAATAAATCAGTAGGAATGCCTTGCAATGATAATAGGCTCTTTAAAAGAACAAATACAAGGATTAAAATCCTAATTATAGGGGAAATAATGAAGGTGTACGATGGAACTGTAGATTATATATTGCTAAAGGTGTCCCATTCAGTTACTAGACCTACCACTTTAATTCTCAGAGAGGAAATTTACCCTTAAAGTATCATATTTATCTGACAATACTGCCTGCATTATAATCTCAGCTAGTACATTTAACGGTTTATACTCTGCTGATATTAAATTTGTTGGACAGATTTACCAGTTCCTATTCTAGCCACTTGACACGTTCAAGAGATACAGAGCAGTCAACACCTTGGCAGCAAAGTATCCCCCAGCTTCAGAAAGGTTTGAGTTCTCTTGTTCAAGCTCCGGTTCAAACTGCTCTCTGCCACACAGATTCCCAAATGCAGTAGGACAAGAAATTTGCTGCCTCACGCTGCCAAAGCCTCCAAGATATGTACGATGGCACTTGAGTGAGCAGGGTGAGCGGGATGGTGGAAAGACAAATTGCAAGGTGGAAAGACAAATGACGAACAGGTTGTGCCTCAGGGGCAGCTTAAGCAGATGGCTTACCTACAAGGTTCCCTTCACTTCTGATCACTCCTCGTCTCAAGCCATTGGTCCTACTGATACAAGACAAATGGGGAGTAGCTTGGTCAGACTGAAGATAAATATAACACAAAGGATCAAAAAGCCAAAATCAAACCAACCAGACAAAAAAGTAATAAGCTAAAATCTTCCATTAATTTATGTACAACCCTTTTAAAAATGCTTGCCAAGCTCTTTGGAATGCTAAGAAGTGGTCCAAATAAATTCAAGGCTCAGGATACAGCTAGATGGTGAACTCTCAGCACAGGCCTCTCTAAGGGGTATGTTACATGCTGGAGGTATTCTGGTTGTTTGGAGGGCTCATGAAAGTTTTTTTTCTGGGAAAGTTAAATTAAATGCAGAGAAAGACTTCTTGCTTTCATCTAACACTGAGGGATGATCATCTTAGTATTTATTTTAATCCAGTAGTACTTCCAGGGAGGTAATACTGCACTTTAGCACCTCCACATCACTGTCCTTAAAATGACCAGATCCATTAAAAATGGCAGTGAGAACTTCAGAAAAATTGATGACTGCATGGAAACATTGATCATACATTGCAATTTAGCTGAAGGTTAGCTTGAGAGAGGAAGTGAAATTCACACTGGTTTAAAAATAACTATTTCCCCCATCATTTATATTAAAAAGTTTTTTGTGTCTTTTTGTAAAGAGGCTTTCATTTCAACCTTTGCTTTTTATTGTGGGGGAGGTGGGGAGGAGCAGAGATTATTTCATTTATTAAACTGCAACTATTTTTTAATTATTCTTTTTAATTATTTTGAAGAAAAATATAATATTTTTATGTTTTATTTAATAAATTAAAATATATTTTAAAATTTCACAACCTCTTCAAATTTTCATCTCTGGTCTAGAATGATGCATGAGGAGTAAATAATATGGTAGTTTTACAGATAAGATTCCTAATCACAGAAGGGTGGTTTTTTTCCTAATTCATTGCCATTTATATAGGACTTTAATTGTGCATATTGCATTGAAATGCCACAATTAAATATGTAGCTTTGGGCTCTCATTTCCACAGACTTTTTACTAAAACTTGTACTGTAAGTGAAATCTTAATAAAACCCTCAACTCACTAGTTGGTAAAGTCTTCACACAGCTTAAATAATGACATAGGGAGAAAGAAATTTGGAGGCAGAGATCAAGGAGAGAAAAAAAAACCCTGCTACAGTTGAAAAGCGATGGCAAGTGAATGAGGTAAGTGAATGAGGCATGGAAAGTATTTTAAACAAAGCAGCAGTACGAAAAAAATTCTGTTAGACTCTGGACAGAGACAGCAGGAGTGAGTGAGAAACAGTAGGTAGGTGCTAAATGGAGCTGGTTACAAATTCCCATCCTGTCAAAATGGATTTGATGTACACAGTATTTTTCATTGATGTATGTTCAATTTTTGTTTTCCCTGTTACTTATTCCAGGGTATTATTAAATGAGGAGACAATCAGCAGAAGATTCTACTTTGAACTTGACCTTGAGAAGAAAGCAAAACCCTGGAAGTCACTAAGGCAGGTATTTTCCTTTTATTTTTCTTTTCAAAAACCACTTTATTTCTTTCATGAATGAAAAAGCACATGATACCATATGAAATGTGGGTGTACAGCTCAAGATTATCTCACCAGTAGGTTTTTCAGCCATTCCCTTGCAATGAGGCCTTTGAATTTTCCATTAAGCAAACCAGCAGCATTCATTCCTCCTCCATCCAGGTCCAGTGAGAATGACAAACAGCTTTATTCAGCCTGCACTTCTTGCCTCTGCAATTAGCAAATGTCCCAGCGAAGCAATACAGTTTATACAGTCTCAACTCTTCTCCCCAGACAATGGCTCATTAGGGTGGATTTTTTCGTTTAGTGCGGATTTTTTTAAAAGAAAACTATAGGTTCCTAAAACTACTGCCTCTCTGGAGAACCCACATCGCTGCTGCCCTGGTGCACTAAATTCTCCTTAGCCTGATTATCTCAATCTATCACAGCTACAAGGAAAAGTGTTCCTGATCTTTCCTGATACTGCCCATAGGGAAGGAAGGAAGGAAAAATTGTTCACTTTCCTTGGAAAAAAGTTGACACGTAAGGTGAAAATGCTTTGAAAATGGACCCCAACCTGTTCCTTCCCACAGTCATGCCTAAAGCCTACATCTGTACACCTGGAGTCCAGCAACTGTGTCTCAAGGTCTTATCTCTTGCAGCAGTGCTCCAGGAGCAGGATGTTCTCAACACGCAGCAGCGCTCACACTGAACCTGCTCTGTCTTATACTTTACACAACATGACTATGGAACTACAACTTGATTTCCCAACCAACTGTGACTCTGGTTTTTTTCTAACACAAACTGCAATTCAAGAGGGTCTGAACTGTCCCCTATAGATTCCACAGAACTGTATCAGACTGTCCAAGGCCCACTGCGAGCATTCCCTCAGCAGGTAACTCCCCACAGCCACAGCTATTCCTCAAAATCCTTTCTGTCTCTTTGGAGGATGTGACTTGGGCCACACAAGAGACCTTCCACTCCTACCATTGCTTTCTTGAGTACCTCCTTCTCTCTATCAAAACTTTTATACAACCAAACAGATATAGATTAGATATAGATATGTATGTTCTCTCAGTTGTGCTTATAGACCCACAGGACATTAAACATCCTGGAAAATAAGAGTGATTAAGCCCTGGGTGACAGTGAGTGATTTATGGCCCTTGAAGTGTGTGGCTGCAAGCCTAGGGTAAAGCTGGGACCTAGAGGTTACATGAAGATTCCTTTAGCTCCCTTAATGTATCCCAAGATGTACACAGGCGTCTGTTGCTGTGGCATTTAACCAGATGCCAGGACATTGCCCTGTGAGAATCCCAGGTTGCCTGTCCTTTATTTTGTAGAGGGACCAGTCCAGCTCTGCACACTCCCTGCTTCAGGAAATTATTAATTGTATTGTGCTTGAGTAAGATTAAGTAATCTCTAAGAGACTGTTTACCAAATGCAGTTGTTATTTCTCCATTTAAAAATATTTTTATCCCCTTGATGTTTCTATAATTTTCTTAGATATATTTCAGCCTTCATGTTTTATTAAAACATGTTTCCTCAGCATGTTGTGTTTGTGGATAATCACAATATGGACAAAATGTGTAATTTAGTTTGTTCTACCTGCTCTCTCCCACTGTTACAGCTGGAGAAGTTGTTGTTCCTGAAGATTGCTGGGCTTCAGGCACAGATATTGGAAGTAGCTAACTTTTTGTTTCATAATTGTATGAATAGTTAAAAGTCATTCAACAACATCTGAAACTCCAGTTGCATTCATTGTTCCATTTGTTCAGCATTTAAAGGATAATTTCATTTAAATCCCTCTTGATTGAAAGAACAAAATATTTCCTTTTTATGTTTGTTTTGAGTCATTTTAGTGAAGCCAGTAAGTCTCTCAGGGTGGTCATGTATCCCAAAACTATCCTGCTATTAAAGCTGACCATATTTTGATGGAAAGTATTCTTTGATTGCAAGCTCCCTGTGGAGCATTCAGTCTGAATCTCTTTAGTTTTTTTCTTCAGGAAACAAACATTATTGGTGAGAAATTAGTGAAACTCAGTTATTCCAATTATATCAATGTTATTAATTCAACAGTCAATGTAATTCATTCAATAGCCTGAAAAAGCAGGTGTGAGAAGATTTGACAGATTACGTTCGATAGCATATTTAAATTCAGTTTCTTGTTACAAAACGGGATTTTTTTTAAATAACAGCAATCTGAAATAACCCCGGTATTTCCAAAGAATAAAATTATTTTAGTTTATAATGGGTCCTAACATTACTACCGTTACAGCCTCAATAAGCTGATTATTTGATCAAATAGTCCTTAAGGCAGAACTATTAAAACTTTTATTTTTAATAGCTTCTGTTTGTGGTAACACTTATGCTAACCCAGCATTTCTGAGGTTTTCTATTTGTTCCACAGCTCTGACCATATATCCTGTTTCTCCTTGTTACAGTGTATCAGAGCAAATGTGTCTCTCTGTTTAAGTCAAGGTGGCTGTTTCATTTGCTGTCTTGAAAAAACATGAAAATGATCAGTGGGTGGGTGTAGATCCCATTTTAACTATATCTGCAGAATATATCTTCAATAGTTGTGAATTAATAAACTATTTTCAACTCAGGGTGCACACACAGGTCTTCATTCTGAACAGCTGGCATGCCTTTTTCTTTTTAGAAAAAGCAGTCCTATTCCCAGCCACGTGCTATCCTCTTTAGGTCTTTTAATTAGGTAGCCATAGTTCCGTAGATTCAGAGCTAGTCTTTGTCAACAATTCTTCCCATAACCTGAGGAGAAAAACTATAGTTTTCCCAAGAGGAATGAACTCAAAATAGGCTTTTATTACTGAGACTTAATGATAATGGTAATGTTATAAACTAACTCTGTAAGGACTTTTGCAAAGATGTTTTTAGTGATAAAGACATTTCTGAAAGAATGTCCAGACCTAGGCAGGAGTATTTCTGCATTAATTGGGATGGAGAATACTTTACTAAATCTGAGTTTTTATAGAACGTTTTTGAGTCAGGAGTTGGGAACAAGAACTGCAGAGGAATCCCTGATGTTATTCTGTACAGGTTTATCAGCATGTGAGAGTCTGTTGTATAAGTGATAGCACATAGATGAGAACTCTACAATTGTGTTATTGCCTGCTTTCTTCCCCTCATCTATTCAGGTAAACACTGCTTGTTAGCCAACAAATATAAAGGCACCCAACACTTGTGTGCCAGATGTGCCTTGGTATGCCAGGGCAGCCTACCTGCAGAGTGTGCTTCATACCCTTTGTTTTACAGAGCACGGATGGAATAAATTACACAATGCTTGGTCTGATCTCACGAAGTCATTAGTGGGAATAAATTTTTTGCACAACATCAACACTTCAGAGTGGACCCTTGAGCCTCCTAACATATGCATGACTAAAAACTTCACAATGCCTTTAGTTTTTTGCCAGAGTATTGTGATAGAAAGGGAAATGTCTGTATCTAAAACACAGCCGGACCTTAAAGGGCTCTCAAAGACTACTAGTTTTTAAGATGTAGGTAATCAATTAGGCAATCCAGTGTTTTTCTTGAAAGATGTTTGGCCAGGAGCTGTCAGGTGAGAGGAGCTGTTCCACCTTTCCTGATGAAGGTCATTGACTCTTGTCTGACAAGTCAGCAGTAATTAGACAAAACTGCATTGCAAGCCTTAATAAATAAAGCTGTTGCTCTGCTCTGCACAATTGTGTCTGGCACCCACAAGAAAACTGAGCTTAAATTAAATCTCCATTCATTACAAAAATAGTCTAACAGTAATTCAGGGCTATGGACTGTCTGTTGTTTGTCAATGGCATTGAATGGTTTCTATCTACTGTAACAAATCACTCAACAGTAAAATAAATGGTAGTTGATTGTATGCCAATGGTATATTTAACAGTACTTTAGTGTATTGAATGCTGCAGGAAATGTAGCAGGTCTCGATTGGGGGAAAAATACATGCTATTTTTAAAAATAAAATATTGATGTAATTGGCTTTCCCACCCACGGTGCTCCACAAGCCTAGAAGCGAGATTAGTTTTAATAGTTCGTTAGAAAAGTTAGGGAGATTGGAGAAAAAGAATCTTGTTGACTTCAAGGCATTTTAAAAGTATGTAATTAAAAAGAACAACTATCACAGACCTCCTCAGAATAAATTCTCAGATTTCCCTCTGCCTCCCCAAGAGTTATAAAAAAATCAAGTAGCATCCTACAGTGCTAAAAGAAAGAATGGAATAGTAATATTCCTTCTAATGAACTCTCTCCAGCAAAGAGGAGCAATCACGGAACTAAAGCTATAATCATTCCTTACTGGCAGCCAGTTTTACTGACTGATTGGCAAGCAGGCAAAACCAAACAATGGTGGATGGTTGGCATTTACTCCAAACTTACCCTCTCAGGGTAGAATTTTCCCCCGCTGTCTTCCCTGTTTGCTGTTCTGCATTTAGGTCTCGTTAGGTCACATGAATACTTTCTTCTCCTTCCCTTTTCTTTCCTTTAATCCCAGCATTCTGACTTTCTGTAAGAAGAGAGGTTAATAGTTGCTGCAAGGTCCCATTTGGGTCAGTCTGGACCAGCAAAGGAAACCTGAAACTGTTCTTGTTTTTACATCTACTAAAAGGGTCTTTTGATTCTTACCACAGATGAACAACACAACTCCAAGTCCATGATAAACACTTTCCTTTGGGGATTCCCATTCACAAGATTCTACAGCAAATGAGAAACTTTACGGGTATTTCATGTGCTGGCCCATGAAGACCCATGTATTCCTTTGTCCAAGGGATAAAGCCTGGATGGATGACATGAAAAAAAAAAGCAAGCTATTTACATGGTTTACCATGCTACATTTAGAGCAAAAAAGGACAGCAATCTTTCCTTCTTTGAAAGGTACTAATCACTGTGGGCTACCATACATTATAAAAACCTCGAGCAGGAGAAAGTGCTTTTTTCTTAGCAGGAGAAATAATAAAATGAAGCAGGACCAGCAATAACGAAAAGATCAGCTATTGAAACAGTTTTAAAAATTGGCAGCCAGCTGATAAGTACAAACCTTTCACCTGGCCTAGCTGGAGAACAGGGTAACATTTAAAAGGTTCCTCTCTTCCCACAGTTTGCATTAATGACATTTTCAGGACTTAGGTATCTAGGCAGTTGTGAGCTCAAAACCCATAATTAAACAAACAAACAAATGACAGACAAACAAGCAAACAGATATGTTTTCCTTTGTGTGTCTTTTTCAGGTGTGAAATAATTAAAATATTTTCAAAACACTATTTTCAGCATCAGGAGAGAGGATGGAAAAAAGGGAGACAAATTCTTACAGCCAGTTAGGATCAGTACCCCACTAATACATACGAAATCACATTTGAAATCACATTCTACTTTTGAATACAAATTTGATATATCCAGTAACTGCTCAATGTGCATGTTTTACTTATTCTACTAAAATGCACTGAAAACACAACACTGTGCAAAATGTGTGGGAACACAGGCACACACAAATACTCCTACCCTCCTTTCTCTTTACAATAACATAAAGTCAGTCAAATTACTCCAAGCAATCAGCAAACAGCTTCTATCCCTATAATATGACTTTATTTCAATAGTTATGATGAAGTGGTTTAAGAAAATTCTAAGACTCAGTGCTGTTATGGTCAGGAGAACCAGCACATCACATGGAATCACAAACTGCAGCAAGACCAAGTTCTTTAGAATTACAAGTGTGCAAAATGAGTACAAGCTACAGGCCAAATCTGATTCATTGATTGTATTGACAAAGAAAAGTATACAGATTTGGGCCCTCATACTCTCCTTTTAATCTCTCCATGTGAATGGATCCAAAAGATAGACGATCTACATAAACAAAGGTTCATGGGACTAATCCTACATTCTTTGTATACATGCCTGGGAAAGGAAGCAAGGCAGTGAAAAATAGAATTTTTCAATGAGGACTCATCTTCTTTCTACTATTTTGTATGACTGAAAATTATACAAGTTAAATATATTTGTATTTAGACTCAGGTACACTGAAAATAATTCAGACGTTTCTTGGCAGATTCATTTTTACACTATGAGGAGATTATTTCTATAAAAATTATTTTTAGATTCAGTGTGAGTCATCTGGATACCAACAACATAATTAGAATGGAATTAATACAACAGCCCACATAGTGTCTGATTATATTTCAATAGCCCTTTTTTTTTCCTCTTAAACCAGCATCTTCTATTAGTAACAGGAAAATGGAACACGCCGAGGGAAGCAGGCAGTGCTCTGCAGATGAGCTGGGGATTCTCAAAGAAATGCTCAAGTTTATAAACTGCAGAATGGAGAATCAATTTTGCTGCATGGAGAATACTTAATTACAGCAACATTTATGCCAAGAAAATGACATTCTGAAAACTCCATGAAAAACTGACACTGACATCCCAATGAGAGGCTTTTTTTCTTTCCATAAATAGACTGCTGGGCCCAGCTATTTATTGCCTGTGATACTATGAAAGGAGGAGCAGAGTGAAGGTTTGTGAGGATACGCTGCAGGCTGCATTCATTGAGAAAGTGGAAAACAACACAAAACTGCTCAGAATCAGCAAAAAAGGCCTGGAGCATTTGCCAAGGACACAGATATTTGCCCATCAGCTGGAGGAATGATGAAAAGGATGTAAGGGGATGAGGCACAAACAAAAATATTCACGCTATTTTATGAACCGTCTTATCAAAGTTAAGGATCTCTGATTTTCTCGTGGAAAGCAATTACAAAGGTATGTTTCTCTGAGGTGATGGCAGGTATGGCCGGCTGCTAAGGAAGCCTGATGCAAATCCAGTTTTAAAACTCAGTCTGCCTCCCTGCTGGCCCAAATACCCCTTCACACAGTGTAGCTATGAGAGGGTGCACGAGGACTACAGAGAAGCAGCTTTCTTGCCCTGACCTTGCTAAGGAGGTGCAGTCTTTCTCTTCCTCCCTCACCATAAAGAATTTTGGGAAGTCTGGAGCCATCAAGCCTGCAGAAGCAGCATGGCAAGGATGCCTGAGATTAAGTTAAATTACTGTAGTTTTTATGTCAGCTTCTGGCTCTGAGAGCACTGGTATATACAAGTCTTGAGTGGGGAGGGAGAGGAAGACGACAGCGGATGGGATAAAAATCCAAGTAACTCCCAAAGTCAGATGGGGAGAGGGAAGAAGAAACAGAAAGGAAACCACAGTGTGGAACAACATCCTTCCAGGAGTAAACACTAAAAGTAAATGATAGGAGGATTTTCCTATCCTTTCAAAGTATTTAACGTTTATACTTGTCAAGTTTTTGTATTAAACTTCTGCAAAACCCTTCATAATGCAGAATGCTGAAAACCATTAGTAGAACAGAAACTGATGCTTTGGGAAATTTCGTCTGTGACACCTTCAGTCACATACAAATCAGTCAAAGACTCACTGAAGTAAGCAAATATAAACATGATATCAAGCGTATATAACAATGGGCTAAAAAATTACATTCAATATTCAAGGACAGACTTCGCAATCAAAGATTATTAGCCTAATCCAGCAGCTGAAAGATAAAAGGCACATGTTCTCTATGATTGTGCTTTGCTAAAATATAAGTCAAGGGAAAATATGATCAGCCTCAAGGGTTTAAGAAAATAGTTAATAAAAATCTAGTTAATTTATTTTTTTTTATGATGAAAACAAACCTATCTTTCTTAATGGCGAAGACACAGTACTCACTGTAATCAATTTTTATATAGCTTCTTTTAAGGAAAACTTATTGATGAAGATAAAATTTCATGCTTCTTAGCAGGCTGAAATTGGCTGATGATGAAAGCTACAGAATTCATTGCTCCAATTAATAAGCAATAAGTTGAGAGCAAAACTCTGCAAAAATTATTTCTAATCGGATTTTTTGCTTTGCTTGTTGGATAATTTTCAGATCACATTTCAAAGGAGGCGCAATAAAAAAACTGATTAAACTGAAATATTCTACAACTATTTAAATCTGCAGAGTTCCAGCTCCTCTTAAATAATACTGACACAATGAATGCTGATGCCAGGGTATGCTAATGTCAGCGTTACATAAAACTAAACTGTGTTTTCTCCTCAGCCCCAGCATTGGAACACCACAGCTGTCAATCTCCAACATGTTAAACGCTCTGCCAGAAGAAAAAGCAAGTCCTGCTGTGGCTACAAACTGTGTCTGGAAAGGCTTGCAGAGGAACACACCAGTGTGAGGGTCACCTCTATGCGCTGCCTCACTGTAAAAAGGAAATAATACAAGAGATTTTTATTTTCACAGGACAACCAAACTGGAGAAGTTTAAAAGATTATAAGAACTCCTACTTTATTAAGAAATTCATCTGAGAAAGATGAATCCAGAAGTTTCTCTGACAGTAATTATTCCCTTTTCAGCTTTGCATGCAGAAAGAATTACTGGAATTTCATTACAATCCCTGTTATTTAATCAATTACATTGGTAGGGAGGTTAAATTTACTATAGAGTGGGAATTAACAGGAACTTGAAAAGGCTGTGGGAGGAACCACAATAATGAGATATTACAGTGTTCTTTATGCAAGCCTGAATTTGAAGAAACTATTCATGAAAACATTTTAGATTGCTACTAATTAATCAGATTGATACATATAGTCTCAAAACCACATCTGACAGCTAATGGCACTTCTCAAATAGCCTGATCCAAAGCCTATTGAAATCAAAGGAAAGACTGTCTTTGACTTTGATTATGCTGCACAAATGTAATTCTCATATGTATAGAGTGCCCAGTAAATGATCTGCATTACAACAATCATATTGTTATAACAATATTATTGCATGTTTCTAATGACTAGTCTATTATTTTTAAGATGCCAAGCATTTGTTGAACAGCCTATACATTTAAAAGGCCCATTTTTAGGGCACAATACAAAGTTAATGAGAGCCTTTACACTGATTTTAATAACTGATTCCCCGGGACTAATTTCAGCACAGGATGTCAAGCATGAATAAGAGTGACAGAAGGCGTTCCCTGGAGGAAAAAAAATAATTTTTCACATGTGTTTAAGAATGACATTTGATTTTGTAGAACTACCAAGTTTTTCCTCAAAGGCCTCCCCCCCCAGTTGCTTTTCCTAATTTTTCTAAATGCAGCCCCATGAAATCAACACAGTTACGCTCTGTCCAACTCAGAGAAAAAAACTGCTGCTAAAAGTGGAGGGTGCTAAGATATCCTTTGATTTATCTTCTTTGTCCCTTTCCTTCATCCACCCTCCTTTTTCTTCATTTTGCACATGGAGACTTTTCCTTTCTTTATCTATCAGTAATGATGTTTCCCAGCAGAAAGTCATTACCTTACATTAACCTATTGAGAAACTGTATATTACAATTCCTTTGCCTAAGGGCAAATTAGAGGGTATTTATGGGATCATGAATACAATTTGGATCAGCAGCAAAACCAAATCAACACGTAGCATCAGCCCATGGAGGAATTCCACATTAGACATTTGTGGAAATTATCTGCCTGTATTTTTGCTGGTTGAAAACAACAAGTGTTAAATCACTAAAGGTCTCAGCAGTTATTTGTGATCAATAAGTCTCTTAGAAGTTACAAAGGATCTCACACTGACAGGATTTCAGGAAGAAACTGTGCTTGACTCTACCCATAAGTAGAGAGGACTGTTACTGGCATTTCTACAGGATGAATATGGGACAAAGCATTTAAAGGGCTAAATAGTAATTAAAAAGATGTAATAATTGATCATTTCTTATATTTTCAGGAGTACAGTGCATTCCAGAATCTCCAGGTTTCTAGCTGAGTCAGTACTGTACAAAACATCCTATCCAGCTCCAAAAACAATAAGAAGGTGTTTAAATAAGATTAACATCTCTGAAAATATACAAAATGAACAGAACATTAAAAAGATAGTTAAACCTCAGAACAGAGTCAGCTAACAGACATACACTTGGAACACCGAATCAACAACAAAATTGTGACTTAATATTTCAGTCTTCTACCATTTCAACTTATTACAGCCCCAGGTAGTTTTGCATATTTACAGAAGAATGTTTTACAAGTGTCAGTCAGGCAGAAAGGTTTTCACAATGATGGGGGAAGAACTTTTTTTTTTTTTTTTTTTTTAGTTTTTAATAATCGAAATCCTCCCCAATGACCCAACACAATAGATAACTTAATTTACATGTACAGTCAATGACTGTGGGACTGCCTGCTTCCTTTGTATGTTCACACCATTAGCAGTGGTTAACTGAAATTAAACTGTCATAGCCTTAACAGAAAATGTCATCTGACATGAAAAGAAATGTGCTGTTTTACTGGGATGTGAAGCTAGAAACACAGTAGTGGTCTCCTGGTATTATTTTGCTAAGACAAAAAGCAAAAACAAGTGAACCTTTACTAATTTACTTTTTTCCTATGCTGACATCATCTTCCTAATCCCTTGTTTTCTTTCTGCTGAGAAGGCTTCTTCAAACTTATCACTGGAAAACAATTTGAAATAAAGCCATAATTCAGTATCTTGTTCTCCGTTTCCATTCTGTTGCCAAATGGTTCAGGATTTTCCCAAATATCTCTGCTGTAAGCAATTTTTAATAGAGTTTATCTAGTCAAGTACTGCCAACTCCCAGCCACGTACTGTGAAACAGTGGCAATTAAACTGCCTCCTGAAGGCTCTTCCTACCTGGAAGTTCAAACTGGAGTTGATTTGACATTCATGCTGACATCCCTGAATTGAAGTGGGTTTACTGGAGAAGCTTCGACTTATTAAAAAAAACCCCAACCAAACAAATACCCCTTTTTGTCTCTATTTCTCAACTAAGTGTCAAAAGGTAGACTACTCATAAAACAAAGTCTGTCGGGGTAAAGGGAAATGTCTGAGCACCAGTATCTGAACAAAGCTTTACATTCAAATAGCACTAATAAAACCTAGTAAGAAACATGAACATGGCTCCATGGAAGCACAGCTTCATATATGTTGCATCACTCTATCTTTTCCCACAATTTTTTTATGTTCCATAAAGTAAGATCCTCTGAAACATTATATGCTAAATACTGTAAGTGGAGTGAAAGCCCCTTCTGCCTATGTAGGGCTGAATCTCTTTAAAAATTAAAATTTAAAGAAAACCCAGCAATATTTCTGTCAGCCTTGAGGAATCATTAAATGTTACAGGAAAATTAAATGAAAGCAGAAGAGTTTTTCTGTACTGAACTGACCTCATAATACAATAAAATAAAAAAGTACAGGCCTTCATAATCGAAGTTTATACTGGAGGGGCTGAAGGCATCGTCTCTCACATCATTATGAAAGAGTTCTGGCTTTTAGCCTCATTACCAGTGATACAGGCTGTTAAAATACTGTGCTTCAGAATGGAATTATGTTTTACCTGGAATTATGGAGGAGCTTTGGGTTGAACGTTGCCACAATGTTAGTTTATTGTGTTCAGTCATCACCGCTTTATTTCATTTTACTATTTCACTTTGACTGTTTCTTTCTTTTTTTTTTCCTCCATGAGTATTTCTTTACTGTGTGTTCTTCTTTTGTTCTCATCACTGCTCTTTTATTCTGTGACTTGCAGTGTTCAACACAATTAAGACAGCTAAATCAACATTACCAACCTACTCAAATTTGCTTGGCACAATAACAATCATTTGTGTGTCCTACACAGCTTTGGGCTTTTTTATTCTGGAAGGTCACTTCAAAGTCATCTCAGAATTACTGAACTGTTTATTGATCTCCTAATTATTCTGTGTTTGCAATTCTTCAGCTGCCTGTCTTTGTGCTATTTGGTTATATTAGCTTAGTGATTTAATAAACAAAATAATATTTATTAGAGAAAAGGAAGATTACAAAAAGGGGAATAAAATCCCTAAGTTGTTCAAATACAGAGAAGAGTTCATTTCCACTGAAATGTGAGGATGGAGATAAAATTAAGAAGCTGAAGTTTGATCTGCATGGCTGTGCTCTCCGGAACAGAAACAAAGCAAAGAAATAAGAGATTTTGGTTTTGAGCAACATGGCTCCAAA
The DNA here is from genome assembly GCA_035584735.1 of Pseudotriccus pelzelni. Taxonomy (NCBI): domain Eukaryota; kingdom Metazoa; phylum Chordata; class Aves; order Passeriformes; family Tyrannidae; genus Pseudotriccus; species Pseudotriccus pelzelni. Next base: position 18,525,522 of record JAWMRA010000009.1, read on the forward strand.
GGTGTGCCTATACTGCAGAAATTTCAGACAGGTTTTGTTGACTATTTTGCAGAAGGATTTCAGATTCTATTTATTCTTCAATATAACTCTTATTTCCCACAAAATGCTCCTGATGATAAATTCAGAGATGCCAACAAAGAAAGAGAAAAATATTTCCTTAGTGAGGTACTAATACTACCTATATTAGAGCAATTCCAATCTTTAAAGGTATTTCTTTTGTGATTAAATACATTCAACAAACAGAATGAGACCAGAGCTAGATTCACAAAGCAAATAGTTCAAGTTTTTTAACTACAATTTACCATGTGGTTCATACAGACTAACACCGCATTTTAAGAACCCAAGATTCTGTGCTGTAATACAGACAAGGTCTGGAGAGTAGTTGTTATTTTAAAAATGCACTCAGTGACCCCACATGTTAAAGTTAAAATAAATGTCCCTGACCTCATTTGTGGTCTCTAGCACACTGCCAGCTATAACTTTTTGCAGGCTCAGCAGTCGATAGATATCATCCAGATTTTCAATATTCCTCTAAAGGGAAGGAACACACCTTTCTGGTTCACCTGAGTAGCATTACTTCACAAGAAAGACAAGATATTGTGCTTTATTTTTGGTAGCCATGGTTCATTACTGGGTTTGACTTCATTTTTACATGTACTATTCAATAAAAACCTCACTGTAGGACATGACCTAAAATTGCATCCAGACCTTTTCTCCTCAAAGGGTAGCCAAAGAATCAAAAGGGAGCTAAACAATCCATGGTGCATTTTCTCTGCACCAACACAGCAAATTACACTCCCTTTCTGCTTGGTGTCTATACAGATTTAGCAAACATAATCCACATATCTTACTTGATCTACACCTTTACTGCAATTATAAAATAATTTTATAAGCAGAATATCTACCCATGGAAATGCCTCTCAGCACCTCCTTCTGTTTTAACACTGATAAATCATGATTTTCTAAGCAGTTTTACATGACCCCATACTGGTTTAATCTTGATAATTTGCCCAAACTTGCTTCAAATGTTATTGATCTCTTTGTGGTCTCAAATGTTTAGTTTGGTTATTTGTAGAACTTTGAATTTGTATGGGTTATAAACTCACAGGCAGTCTTACACAGCACCTCATGGGAAAAGAAAAAAATCTTAAGGATGGGTTCCTGAGGAGTCCAGGAAAGCTACAAAGATCTCTTTTGGGAACAACAAAACAGTCCTTTGAGACAGGAAAATTAAAAGCCTCTACATTTGTTTGGCAGTGATTTGGAAAACCAATGGAAGTGTTTAATTATTAATGGACCCAGCCAAACACAATTGTCTCCCCAATAAATCAAGATAACTCTACTGTAAAAATTAATCTATGAACACATTTGCAGTTATCTTGCATTAAGTCACTTTCCCCACACTGCAATATTAAGAAGTGACAAACTGGAAGGTGCTGGTGTGGTATTTGGAGTGCTGTGGTCTTGGGGTTTTTTTCCCCACCCTATGAGAAGAACATGGGTTTCACGCACTGGCCTTGCTTGGGAACACTTGCTGAAGTCCGTGTAGAGTACCATTTCCATCATGATCAAACAAAACCATTTTGTTTTTCTGATGAGCTCACTGAGCCAAGATGACAACCATGTGCAGATAGTAAAAGCATAGGGGATTGGTTTGGGGTTTTTTTAATGTTCATAATCATTACTAATAGTTTTTCCTGTAGCTTTTGTGGTAGTTATATGCACAGCCATACATTTTGTAGGACAGTTGTGTATTATTACTGGTAAAAAACCCACAGAGTTATGTGAAACAATCACCTGGCTTGCAGGGTAGTATAAAAACTTCTATATTAGTGTTTATTTCTCCTTATTCTTCTCCATTTAATGCTTATTCCCATTCTCCATTCTATTCAATATTTTTATATCCACAATATCAGGCTCAGTTTGTATCCATTCCTTATTGCATTAATACTCATCAGACTTTCAAATGATCCAAAATGTCACTGATATTTCCCTTTGAAATCACGCAAGAATTTATACAAAATTATTTCTTTGCATTGTTATTTTCCTGAGTATTAGAGGGCACTGAATACACTTTAGGTTGCAGAAGTGCATTCTGTACCACAGCCCTCTGCTGTCAGCCTGGCTCAGAGCAGTAATCCTCCTTCCTCTGGAAGTGTCTGAATCCTTTGAGCCTGATTGAGAGCATCGACTCAGATGCACTTACTCAAGTGCTTAAACATAAGAATTCATTTATTTTCTTTTGGATCTGAAGTAAGAGATTCTGTAGATACAACAAACAGGATATACAGCAGGGGTAAAAGAGTCCTATTCCGGGTCTGAAGTTGGCAGAATGAGCCAAAGCTCTCTGAAAGACTCACAGAAAGTTTCCTGCAGTCAGTGGAAACACGTTCTCTGTAACGGTCTTTGGATCATAGCACAAATACTGAAACAATAACACTGGATGGGAAGAAAAGAAAACATCCCAACGGTGCAATAGGAACTGTAAACTGTTCTAAGTTGCACAGCTTTCTGAAAGCTCCCTAAATCACACTGACAAAAGGCAGTGATACAAGTAAGTGAATCCACAGCAACACATCTTCTTTTAAATCAAAGCAGATGAGTCATCTGACAATCTAGCTGCTGTGAAACAAAAAGAGAAATTAGAAAATTGTGTCAGTTCATCACTTGATGAGATTTTGTTTCATGGATTTTGTTTTCAGTATCTGATTACCTCTGTTATTTATGTTTTTATAGAGTGGTTTCATTGGCTCACTTGCTGATTTTTGAAGATAAAAGTCTAAATTACAATTAAGTTGAAACTGGATTTGCTTAAAAACAAACAAGAGAAAGAGGAAGAATTTCCTGTGTAATGGCTGACAACGAAATTGTTTGAAGTAATGGTGTCCCATTTAAATACCAAGGACTTGGCAGACCCAGCAGAACTGAATTTGCATAGGCTGTAAAATCTTAGGCGTACTTGGGAAGCTTGCTGGAGTGCTTCTCAGAATATAAAACTTTTTGCCATTGTTACAAATCTTGATAAATTAATAGGAGAAAGGAGAACACTGTTTACAGCTAATTTTCATTTCCAGGTATCAGGTTTTCTTCTTCCTCCATCTCCCCCTGCCACCCATTTGTCTGCCAAATCTTCTCTCTGTGCCCCTCTACGCCTCACAGTAAGTAATTCCCACTGATTCAGAAGGTGCCTGCTGGTGAAGGCACAGCTGATCAGCATGGCTTTTTCTGCTGCCAAACTTCAGCCAATGAGCTGTTCATGGCTCCAGTCCCTGTTTCTGCTCATTAGGCCACTGGGAATTGTATGAATCATTTTCATTCCCTGCCAGGAAGCAACGCCAGTGTTTACTATTACTTATGCAAAATAATTTTCCAGAATCACTTTACAAATGCTGAATGCTCAGTTGACTTATAAAAACTGAAATGAATTAATAAGAAATAAATAAGCAGTCCCAACTGCGTGCGTTATCAGTTCTATGCACAAGATGAGTAAAAGCCTTGCGTATTTCCACTAAGCTGAAATTACAATAACCCCCTTACTCTTGGGGGAAACAAGGGCTGAAGTGCAAAATTAAGATGTGCATTATTTTTCTTTCATAACAAGCAGGAGTGGACTTGGTTGAATTCAGTTTTATGGGATATGCAAATAATGCTAAGCTATAGGTTGCCTTTACCCTTCTCCTAGTTTCATTCCTCCTGAATAGTTTCTCATTCCTTTTTCATCACACAGAATGGTAGGATGCAGCAGGGAAACAGCACCCCTAAAACGGACAACTGCAACTAGCCTAGGATGGTGAAAGGAAATGCTCCTTCAACTAGAGTGTAAGAGCTACTAAGAGAGACCTGAATAGCCAGCCAAAGAGCAAAACAAATATCAACATAATTGAAATATATAAATCAGGACAATAACTGTTAATAATAATTTATGTGTCAGTTAACTTGACTACATTTGATCAGCTATAAAGACATTACTGTTAACTGAATAGAAAGGAAATTCTATTGAAAAGTAGAAAGAAGTCTTTGTTGTAAAACCAGCAGAAAATTGGGCATAAAACCTGATGGGAGCCTCAAAATAATCTCATTAAAGTGGAACACACTTATTCAAGACAGACAAAAAGGGTTCACAGCAGTCTTAAAATCTGTTTTAGGAATTTCACTCTATCTCTTTCTCAGAGTTCTCTCCAATTACTCTGTTTTAAACTCTATGACATTTTAATGGTCTCAGCAAAGCAAGGATTTGTCAGAGCTAGTCATTTTAATACTCAAGCTACAAAACAGATCAACCAGATAAGGACAGGCCCCAACCCATAAATCTGTGTTTCTGTAACACAGAAGGACACCCTGGCCCTAACTTTTCCTTGGTGCTCAGCCTCTCCTCACAGCAGGCTTTCTGCAGTTAGGAAAGCCATTTTTTGAAGGAACACTGTCAGGCTAAAAATATGACCAAAGAAAGGAGAGGTTTCTTCAGATTTCCTTAATCTATCACTAGTCATAACTCATTGTTGTTTTTTTTTTTAATGAAGATTTTAGCAGTTGGGTGCTTTTACTTTTCACTCCCTTGAGCAACAAATCAGTCAGTTTTAGCTCCAGGACTTAAAGGCCAGTTGAACATATTTGTATTCAAACACAGCAGTATTATTTCTGTGTTTATTCAAGAACGTATTTGTATTTAACTTGTGAATGCTCACTTCTGTGGGTTTATGTCTGAAATCCCCACACTTCTCTACTTTAACAGTCGGCTCTATTTACACCTAGGAATTAATCTTTCTTCTAGTCTTCAACAGGATCTCAGTACATTCTCCAAAGCTTCTCCATATCCTCAGCTTCTTTCCTGCATGTGCCTCCTGGCCTATGCCGGGCAGGCCATGAAGAAGATCTCACTTGAATTCGCAACATAGTGAGATTTTAGCCTTTACTAGCTCTTTGTCCTCAATCTAACTATTACTTTAAAATACATTGCTGTCAAACATGATTGTAACAAGTTATTGAGCACAGGATGGACAAAATTTCATTCTATTTATTTAGTGTAACATACTTGAAACTGGATTTAAGCTGCATTTTAAAACTCCTTCAACCTGCCTGCAAAAAAAAAAAAAAGAACATGTAGTGATTTTTTAAAAATCTTAACATTAAAATGCTTTTCTCTTAAGCAAGGCAGCTAGAGGTCTAAGACTTTTAATCCTTGATGTTATGTCCTCAATACAATGCTTTGTATGATCCAACTGCTATTTGCAGACTTTGAGCAAATTTTCCAATTATATAGTTGCTGTCTTTCAATAGATGCTTACGGTAATACATTATTTGCTGCTCTCTGAGAGTTCAGTGACTGCTGCCGGTCTTATCACTGCCAAATTGACCTCTGATCTACAGCAATGAATAAGGAGTCTACAGGACCACCACCACCCTTCCTTGCCACCCACAGCTAAGGCAAGACTCAGTTTTTGGTGTCCTCTAAGCAATTGGTGCTAAGGTCATCTATCTTTGATTCTCCCTCCTTTAGCAATAGAAACAGCTGGAAATATTTCTCTCTTCCCTGTCTCTATGGACACCTCCTTACTTTGTACCTTCCACATCTCAGTCTCCCTCCAGGGCCCCCACATTTTGTCTGCCAGTGATCGGCTCGGGGATTAGCTCAGCAGACCCTTAACAGAACAAGTACCTGTTTCACCAACAACTATCTAAGACAAAAGCACAGAGCCCAGGACTGCTGTGCCATTTAGAGGAACGTGAATGCACTCTATGAGAACTGCAAATTAAAGTTGGAAAGGGGAAGAAAAAGAGAGAAAATCAGTTCTAAATCTCTTCAGTCAGATTATTCAAGTTTTAAGGAGGAGATAACCCTTGTTAACTGGCTTTGAGAGCCTGCCCAACGCGTCATGCACAGTTCAAGACAGTATTTTCTACTTTTACACTTCAAGTGACATTTTCTAAATGGTTGCAGACTACAGTTGTAATGAGGCAGGAAGAAAAGTCCTGTAAGCTCTTTTTGAAGTTATATTTGAGAGATTTGAGCAAACAGAGCTTCTGAAATACTAATAAGTCCAGTCAAAAATATTAAAAAGCGTAGCGCTCTCTCTCTTACAAGCATCTTTTTGTGGATACATTTAGGAAAAATTGGTCTTAGGAATTATTTGCAAGGCACACAGAAGGACGTAGTACATAAAATCCTATAACGCAGATCTAAATTCAAAGGAACAAAATGAACTTCAGTAAGATGTCCCAAAACAATTTATGGAATAGGAGAACGCTATCTTATTGTTTTGCTGATTTTAAAATAAAAAATATACGAGAATCGCCTGACTCCCTGTTATTCAAACCTTCCTATAATCATTCCTTCCAGTCCTTCCTAAAGAGAATGTTCTGGCAAATTTTAAATATGAAAAAATGAATATGTCTGTTCCTAATTACAACCCAACTCATATAACTTCATTGACTATTGATTGGATAGATAATGAAAAATTGTGCAGAATCCAGAAGGTCTTGTTTATAGCTCTCATCAGTCACAATGTTTTTCAGGATTCAATGTTGGCATTCAATTGGCATTGCAGACTTAAAGTTCTTTATAAAAACAATGCCTATGTTAGCTCTTATTTAAGAGTTATTTCATATCCAAGGTTCACGTTGATTATTGTTCAGAGAACTCAATGTTCTTACTATTCCTATTTTTTTTCCTCTAAAAGTGGGATGCACAGGATGAGATACAGAGCTATCAACAAGTTTGCCTAGAATTTATAATGAACACGAAATATTTGTGCGCAAATAGCATCCAAAGGGAAATAAGTAGCTTTATAAGAAGCAGAACAAGCAAAGCTTGACTGAATTCACTAAGAATATGCAACCAATCAGTAAAAGCTCCAACAGAAGTTTTCCCATTGTTTAGACATCATTATAGGTGGTCTCAAGCCTAGTGGGGACTGAACACATACTCTCACATTTTTCTGAACAGTGATATCCCTCTGTACCAAATCTTTTCATTCCATAACATTTGTTACACTTCTGAGACCAAATTGTCTGGCTTTAACCGAAGAGGGGCAATAGTTCTTAAGAAAAGACAAAAATACCTGAGATATCTCTTCTCATACTTGCTCATAAAACAGCATTATGCCACAAATCTTCATTTCTCTGGAAAAAAATGCAACAAGACTGATGTTTTTTATATTTATGATTTGTAAAACTGTGTCAATTATGTAAACTAAAGTTCATTTCTAGACATCTAAGTACCAATCTGTTTGAAAAGTAATGCTTTTTAAGCAACATATACTGGAATGTACCAGCAGAACTGAGCTCTCCTGACAGATATATTCACGTATAAGATATTCTACCAATTCCAAGAGCAATTATTTGAAAAACAAAAAGTTACTTTTTAAAGTTATTTTCAAATCCAAACTTTGTTATTGAATAGCAGTAATTGTTCATAGAAATTCCTGTGCAGTGAACTACTTGAGCAGTTCCAAAGTGAATTTGAACTCCGATTTACAGTTCCCTGATTTTTTTTACTTTTTTGGTTATACAAGTGCATTCTGTGTTTAACATCTTAGCTCTGAAGAGCCTTTAGCTTCAGAATATTGAATAATCCTTTGAATTTAAGAGTTTTTTACAAAGTGTGGAAGTTAATTTGTCTGGGTTAAGCATTATTGACAATCGTACTGACCCCCCATGTGAACTTTACCATATTAATTTCCATTCCCATAGTGAGATTTAACATTTCTAACACCAGAAGATATTCAAATAAATTCTTACAAAGTAAAATTTTCTAATAAAGCTGACAAATCATGCTGCTACTAAGCAACGAAGGTTATTTCAATAAATGATACTCAACCAAACTATTGACATTTCATCCAGGATTAAGCAGGTCTAGAAAAGTAGAACTGGGGATTCTCCAGTATCGAGTGATGTTTCTAATGGTTATTCAGAGTCTCATACATTAGAAGTAGGTGTAAATGAGAATCCTGGAAAACTACGGAGTTACCTATCGCTTTCTGATAATAAATTAGTGCCTTTGCTCCCATTGTGTTCTTTTTTTTCTGTTCATACTCTGCAAAAGCTGTCGGTATAAATCTTGATCTTTGTATTAGCCAGCTGAGATTTCACTTATTAAAAAGAGAAATAACATTTGAGCAACTAAGATATTATATAAGTACACAGGGATATCACAACATTCAGCCTGCTACATTTATAAAGCCACCTAAAGAGCTCCTTCTGAACACATCTTTTATTCAAGGGTATGAAAGTGTCAAAATTAATACTGTGATACATACCACTGCCCTCCCCTGCACAGCTGGTATTTCTAAATGCATTGGTGTACCAGGAAAAAAACACAAAATTCTGCAGGGTCACATCTTTAATCCACCTATGCCAAAATAATCAGTGAGGAACACAGAAATAACACCACAGGGCATACATTTAAGCCAAAAATCTCTGGGTAGTTGCAAGGATGCATTCAAAACTTTCATGAGCAGACCATACCCACCCCAAGGCTGGTGACAAAACCACTACTGCCATCAGTAGGAGCTCTTGAGTGGTGCTCTTGAGTTTGAAAACTATCCAAAGAAGAATCAAAGCACATTCACTTAAGACACCATTCCAACAGACTTGGGTTCTATCTCAAATTCACCATAAGCTTCATCTTAATCAAGCCTCTTTCCTTCTTTGTGCTTCATCTCCTCATCTTGTAGACACTGATAAGAGCACCTCACCTACCTCCCAGGACATGCATGTCAAGTGTGTTAGAGATCTTATTCACCAGACTGACAAGGCAGAAATACCTATGTATTATTATAGATACATAGATTAGATCTATGATAAAAATCCAGCTAAAACTTCAATGCCAAGAAGAGAGGAATAGATACTTCTGTGTCATCTACTTCTATTATTCCCCCCTTCCTGTTATCCCATGTACTAAACATCAGAACCAAAAAGGTAGCTGTAAGCAAAGCAAGCAGCTTATACTCTGGCATATTTCCTCCTGTCTTGAATTGGAAACAGCACAGCAAAAACTATTCATTCTTGGATGAAAAGGACATAAATAAGAGTCCTTTTAGTAACTCACCGACAACAACTGCCTACTGACTGGATGTGTTTGGAGTATTCAGAGTGGATGCAGGAGAAGCAAGGGCCCTAGGACTCTGGGAATGCGTGCAAACATCTGGAGTACATACAGCCTATACCTGTAAACTTAACCAAACAAATCAGCTTGCTCTGCTCCTTATTTAAAACACTTCCCTTTTACAATGCATGGGAAAACTATAACAATATCTGTTATACCATTTACGATTAAGAAAATCAGGAGGTAGACAGCTTAGATCTATAAAAGTGATTTGATATATTTGGCAATCCAACTTGGCCTGCCTGCAATGAGCTGTTAAATGAAATTTTGCACAGCCATGCCATCAGGCTTTATTCACTTGCCACATTTTATTCTGAAGGGTAAAACTGATGGCTAGTACTAATCACCTCAATTATTGCCAGAATTGTGTCAAATCTGGGGATGAGATCAATCTCTTCTTACATGGGGGTGGTGAGATTTATAAATAAATCAGAAATCAGCAGACAAACTGAAGAGAGAGGTGGCCTAAAATACCATTAACTTCTCCTTTCTAGGGGTGCAGTAGATCAGCATTTTGAAGAATTCCAGGTAAGATATTTCAAAGTTTTCTTTTAAAATAAATAATAAGATAACTAAAACAAAGTAAAGTTGGGGTTTATTTCCCCTGCAATAACTGCTTGAACAAATCTTATTACTTCAGAGGAAAGTACTTCAAATGATAGAGAAAATGTCCCAAGTAAATCTCCCTGGGAAGAACAGCAAGTGCACCAAGAGCAGCGCCAGAGTGAAGGATTTTTAAAGCTTTAAATATATCACACTTTTTGACCGGGTCTTTCTGTATTTGCACAAGTTGCTGAATTTTTCTTACTTCTATTGCCCTACTAGTTTTACAAACAACAGATGAAATGTAACTCCTAATCCAATATTTATAGGTAAGAAGGAGCCATCAGAGTAGCATTTTTGGCAGCAGTTCTATATTTTTGTCACACTTTGACTGATTGAATTGAGCTTAATGGTGGGATTCCTCAGTGCCATGTATGTACCCTGTTCTGTGTCCTCAACAGCAAAGTGCAAAAACAATTTTAAAAATATATAAGCTATTAGTTATTAAAAGGGGAAGGCTAAAGAGATTTCTTGTTCTGAATGCTGCAGGGTTTTCTTTTTACAGAACCCAGAAAGGACATCAGTGCCAGAACACAGTCTGGCTCACTCAAACTCCTGGCACTGTTTAAACAATTTATTTCATCATTTCTCGCAGCCAACACTTGGTTGCATTTCTGTTTACATACTCAGCAGGGGCCACCACCTATGGGAAGAAAGATGAGAACATACTCACATTATGGTATCTGTAAGATTCATTGAGTCTTTAATGATTTTCAAGCAGAGTCTTGCTGTGAAAGCGATGAACAAAGTCAACAGAAGGTCCAGATACAATATTCTTGTAATAAAATTAAAATTACTAAAGTAAACTTCTAGGTGTCTGACAAAGAATTGAAAATCACAACATATTTCTGTATAATCTATCAGTTGACACCAGATGCAGCACATGTGAACAAGGCTGGGCTCGGTGAGAGCAGATTGAACAAATTGATACAGACTCAGTGCGTGGCACATGGATGGTTCTTGTTTCATGAACATATTTTCTTTTCCCAACTTGCTGTTTTAATGACAGCAATACTCTAGACCCAGGCATGAAAGAAGAAATATTGTCCTTAAAAACTCCTGGGTTTAGCCACAGTAGTGACTAAAACATAATGATTATTTTTTTTAAATAGAAACTTACAGGTAGCAGGAAATTGATTAAATTCATTATATATGCACATACAACCTAAACCCATCATAATTAGTTAATTCTAAATGACTTCTCAATACATATTGATATAGGGATGTTTTTGCTTCACATTAAAACTTTTGTTTTGAGATTTATTACCTTTTGAATTTTTGGATGACTTACATAAATCAAAACAATGTACATATGGATTTATTTCTAAATAGTTGAAGTGTTTTTAAGCCAATTGGTTGGATTTAGTCTGGATAAAATTACTGAAAAGCGGGAAAATGACACATAAAACCCTTCCAAAATGTCCTTGGTTGTACTGTGATGTTTTCTAGTACAGTGACAACTGCAGAATCAACCTATCTATCAGTCAGCACCAAAAAGAGGAGGATAAAAGTAAAATGCTTTGCATTCTCAAGAAACAGCCTCTGGAAGTTCAATTAGGGAATACTTGCTGTTATTCAGGTAAATGTTCTCCCAAGTGCATCCATTTTCCAGGACTCTTGGAAGGCATTTCCAGATGAATGGATGACACTCCACATTCTCAGTCATTTGCAATTTCGTTGGACTCTGTGTACTCACCAAGTTTCCCCTTATTTCTTTCCCGCTTTTTCGTCAGGCGGCTCTCAACTCAGCCTCCTCTGCACCATATAGCTGGCTGAGTGGCCTCCCTCATGAAGCCAGGTAATTATGTTTCATTCAGTAATTTCGTCTCTTTTTCACTGAGCATGAGCAGTGTAGGGTTGTCCTGTTTAATCGACTGTATGTTATTTTGTTTCCATTACTACATTTTTATTCTGTCACAGCAAAACTCAATGATGCCTGTCAAGTCAAGAGTGTAAAACTTATTTCTACAAAGTCAGCAACAAAATGCAATGGCCATATGTAGGGTTCAGTGTCAGCAACACAACAAATGGATAGCTCTGTAATTAAAAGTGGATGCTGGCCAGGAGAGAGAACTCTGTTTCTGAACTGGGGGGAGACAAGAATCTCACTCTCCTTTTACAGGTTTACCCAAATATTAATGCTGTTCCTGAAACCTGGACTTACTCTAATGAAATATTACCTTTAGGAGGTATGGAAACTCCCTGGTACGGCAATACAGGCAAAAATACAGCAATAATAGGCATTTCTCTCCCTTTTCTCGGTAAATTTGAAAACAAACATTCTATGAATTTTCTCAGAATGTTACTTCTTGATACATCAACGAATTCACCAGTTTGATAATTCAATGGAAGCATTACAGTTCAGCACAGGTCATTTTTTACTGAAATTTTCCATGCTGACTGTGAGTCACAGATCCACATAGAGATCTAGATGATGGGATTAACAGGTCAAGGAAAAGAGTAGTGTTTTGTCTAGTAAAATCATCAGAGGAAGAAACAGAAAGCAGCTACCAGCCTTTCACTTTCCTAAACACAGCAAAAGGAAAAACAGTAAGAATAAGGATATAAATATATATTGACTGAATAGAAAGCTATGCCTGCACTTAAATTTAGGCCATGATGCTACAGTATTACTGGTGCTCTAGGACTTACACACTTTCCCAACCTCTTTGTAATGGTGTTAATTATTCCTTGCCAGCACCTATTTATTTTCTTTTATTATAAAATATAACTTGTCAAATACAAAAATATACACTTTAGATACCTAAATTCGGAGAGATTAATCCTATCCTAAAACTATTGGAATGTGTGGGCCAGTAGGGTTATTGGTGGCTTTTTTTGTTACGTTTGTGAAAGAGAGAGAGGGAGCGTCTTTTCATTTTTACCCTCTCACAGCTAATATCAAGCCCTGGGTTCTTAACTTCATCCCAGTCATTTTTGTGTCCTGTCTTTTCCCCCACCCATCTCTATCTGTCTTCCATTTCCTGTCCTTAAAGAGGGGGAGCTCTTGAACCTCATCACACCTGAAAAACAGACATTCTGTATGAGCCCAGAGCTTTTCTTTCACAAAACAGAAAGGAAAATGTGTCACACCTCTGTGATATTCAGGGAGCAGCACTGATGATTTTGTTTGTCTCATGCTATCGATTCCTTTATCCCTGGTCTGATTTGGTTAAGCTCTTCAGGCCCATTGCTAAGCACAGAGTAACCCACCTCCTTCCTGTCCTGACCCTGCTTAGAATAATAATGAGTCTGTCCTTGAGGGAACAGACACAAAATGCCTTGGGTCTCAGTTTATGTTTTAAGTAGGACAGCAAAAAAATCTTTGGTGTGTCTTGCTTGTTATCATGCTCATGCTGATTTCCTGAGCAAGGTACCGACTCATCTCCCAAATCTGAGATTCCTGCTAACTCCCAAGGCAAGCGGGATGCATTTACTGTAGTCTCATTTTCCAGCTGCAGACCTCTTTGTCTTGCTAACCACGTTATTTTGATAGTTTATGATCAAGTCACTTGGTGAACTATGAAAGAAGACTAAACTAAATGTATTTTAGCAAAGGTGTTCAGGGCACATTACAGTTTTAAACATCCAAGGACACACTAGGAAATCTGGTTTTTTAGAAAAACTAAACAGTGGCTGATTAAAAGAACTAATTTGTGTTTTGAAAGGCTGGTGTAGGCACCTGACACATATTTGATCAAGCCTACAAATAAAAAAAAAAATCAATCACAGACTTAAGCTTTTAATCACAGATTGAATTAAAAAAATAGTATCATTTATTTCTACTTTCTATAATCTCTATCATATAGCACTTATCTCCACTCACTATAAATAACAGCCAACCAGCTAAAGCTGTGAAGGCGGTGCAATAAAGCATGTTAAAGATTCAAGTACAGAAGCTGTTGTGCAGGTTTAATGCACGGCTGCAACTGAAACCTCTGCAGAAAACCTGAGACCACCTGTTGCTCAGGAGGTTCAGCCAGCACAGTCCAAGGCTGCTTGACTTCTGTGTCACAGCCACAAAGAAATTCAAACATTTCCTCCTCTCCAGCACGTTGGCTTTGCCCCACCTAGGGGAGTAACATCAGTTTCCTCAAGTACTGCAGGTGGACAAGTCCCAGCAAAGGCACAGAATAATCTGAGCAAGGTATGGGAATGGGAACATCGTTACTTCATCAATGAATTCTCGTTGCAGTGGTTAAAAAGGTACTCCAACAACAAAAATTTTAAAAAATGCCAACAAACTCATCACAAATGGCTCTCCAGCTGTCAGATTCACTGAATTTAGGAGGGACCCACTCAGTCTCAAAAAGGCAGAGTGAGCACAGCAACTATCATGTTAGTTTATGACCAAGGGGAAGGGTGAGAAAGGCAAGTTGGAGAAGGAAAGGTTTGATATGGGCCAGGAATTCAAATTCAAAGAAAGTCTGAATTTTTGAAACTTTAATCTGAATTGGAACATAATAATATGACTTTTTAATGCTGGCAGGCAACTTCAATTTTATTTCATTTAGTTATATTTGAACTACCTACATACAAATTATTGTTTGTCTAAGTCCCTGCCTCCCACAACATTTTAAAAGCCAGAAAAGAAATTAAAAAAAATAAAATAACAACTTAGTGACCTCAAAAAGGGTCCCCCCTTGAGGATGACAACTCTGTGATGCCTAACAATGCCTATAAAAATTGTGTTTGATTGAACAACACAATAGCAAATTATTTTAGAAAAAAGAAAGCTTTGACCAAAAAAAAAAAAAAAAGTGACCATATTCTCATGTAAATACCAGGAATCTTACCCAAATGCACACAATTCTCTGTGCCTACTGACAGCATTCTAAGAAATTTCAATAAAATCACCACTGCTGACCCAGACCATCATTGCATGATCTGTATAAAACACACCTGCCTGTTTACATAGAGATAAAGGTATTCCACAGCAAAATGAAGAATAAATAAGACACTTGGCCCCAGCAGTTGCTTCACTATTAAAAGAAATAATATTTATAACAAGGCAAGTCCTTAGCACTCAGTCAGAAACAGCTGCTTGAAGGACAGAATTACCACAGCTGAAGCTAAAATAGAAATTTTAAAAAATTAAGCCTCCCAAACAAATTAAGTCCACAGTTCTGCACACTGAAAACATTGGAAAGGCTTCCAACACCCAGGGCTGTGTTTGCATTGCAAACCAGCCAGGCACGAACCCAAAGGAGCGTGTCTGCCCGCACCAGCAGGGGTTTGGGACACCACAGGAGGCCCACGTTTGGTTCTCGGAAATGGACGAACCCTCTCCTGCATACTTTCAAAGCACTTTTCCATTTAAACCTGTATTTTATCAGAAATCTTCATTCCTACTCCTACAGAAGACCTATGATATTTATAAGGTTGCAATTTAAGCAGTTTTGCCTCTCAGAGGAAGTTTTATGCCTGACATTAATTCCGCTGAATCCATTTCACTAAGAAAATGAGTGATACAGCTGCCAACTTCCATCAGCAAAAGAATTACTTTTTTCATTCCCCTTCTTTAATATAATTTGTGGTAGTCAGTTATAGAGTTATGGGTCTTCAAATACTTCATAAGTATTTTCAGCAGATTTCTTAAGGATATTTTTCATGGCGTATCTTATATGAAGTATTCATAAGATGTGAAATTACTTCATTTCCCGGCAACACGGGACATCAGCAATCACACCAAAGTAATGCTCGTAAAAGCTTGTTTAGGGGAGAGATGTAAGGATACAAATTTTTCATAATGGGACTCATATCATAATCAGCAAGTAAGGAAAAGGCACTTTCAAAAAATGTGTACAGACAACATCATGATGCAGATAAATGGCATTTGAATGCTTTGAGGTCTGCATTGCCCTCCCACCTTATACACTGGCATCAACAAGTGGTTTTGGCGTGCACAGGGCTTTTTGTAAAAAAATAAAACCACCAAGATGAGCTGTGATAAAATTACACTACAATTCTAGCTACCTTTGTGAACAGCATAAAAGTATCCGACAGGTATGGCTGAAATGAAAGCAAAATGCAAAACATTTCTATTGTTTGTTATATTGTATTTGATATGTTTTACATAGTTTTCCACCTTCTATAGCTACGCAGTTTTCTCAAAGGGGAAAGTGCTGCTCGTATTTTCAATTGTAAAGAAGATATTTTATGTTCCATTCATTTTATATGAATTATTCACTGCTAGGTAAAACATCAGGATCTGAAGCATTTCATTTTCTCAGAAGATACTTCAGTTTTAAGAAAATAAGACACTCTCATTCAAGTAGACTGAGAAACACCAGCCTCTTTACAGTTTCTTTTCACTCCACAGAAGACAAAAGAAAAGGTTAATATTTTTACCTGCAATGTGTATGAGATTTTATATATATATATATTCTCACACAATATTAATAATAATATTTCAGTATCTAACTTATATTCCAAGCAATGTTCTTACACCCTAACTACAAAGTACTAAAAGGATGAATTTGGAGCAGAATAGTTTTCAGAAGGAATAACACAGTGTTTTCCTCCTTTTTTATCAAAAACCTAGAAATGTAGAAAATTACTGAAATATATTAACCAAGTTTTGCCATTGATTTAACCTTCTCGCAATTTAACAACAAAGCTACACAAATAGGTACAAAGAATTATAATACCAATCTGAGTAGTGTCAGAAAATATTCATTTACTTTCCTTTTTGTGTATTGTTTTCTTGTAAAACCATCAGAAATGTTAAATCTGGCAGCAGTTCTGGGCTTATTTGCTAGATTCATTTGCCTTGGAAGTCATTACATGCGTTTCTCACATCCACATTGAAATGCTCTGATTCTCAAGTCAGCTTTTTCATTCCACAACGGCCAATTTCACATCCTCTGTCCTTCAGCAATACTGTATTCGCTTCCACTTGACCATTAGCTTTCAAGTAATGGGTTTTTTTAGTACCAGTTTGGACATTAAACAATTACATGGAATGAACATTTATTTTATGCCTAGATATTGCTTTCCTTAGAAAAATCATTCTAGTAAGACCATCTCTATTAGCAGTATTTTGTCAGAGGCCAATACTCAGTGACCAGATTCTTTTAGATATTACACAAGCAGATGGTGTACTGTTTAATATAAAATTTACCTATTTGGAAATGGCTGATGTTACATCAGATTTCTGATCTAGTGAGGTGATAAAAAAGTATTGTACTGATTGTACTGTATTGTACTGATACAAGTGTAGGTTACACTTGAATATTATATATACACAGAGAGAGAGAATGAGAGAGAGAGCACACAACTGCAACACACAGTTGAATTACAAACCCAGTGTGGGTCCCATACCAGTCTCCAGAACATGCTCACTGTCAGGATGCTGGGCAGCCTCAATCACTGTGAAAGAGAACATGGGTTGAAACAACTCAAGCCTCTTGCTCTGTTCAGTTTCTATACTCTAAGCTGGGCTGAACAAAAGCACTTCCCCCCTGCCCCACCGCTGCTCTGCCTGACACAGGGACACACTCACACACTTTCAGTGAGCTCGGGGAGAAACCACCAGCTGATTCCCTCATGGCTGTTTATCTAAAACAAAACCCACCCTCCAGACCCCTTTGTGCTTGGACACACAGCTCATTGCAGCAGCTGGAGTCAGTCACATCCTACATTATTCCTGAGTTTTTCCACATTTCCCTGGACCATCTCTGCTGGGCCTTCTCCCATTTTTTGGGGTCTATTTGGCAAATCACAATATATTAGCTGTTCTTCTATATTCTGACAATATTTAGCTTCTTGTGTAGAGGAAGTGAAGTCCTTTGTCGTTCATTCCCAAGCAACATTCCCTACCCATGTATTTCTGTAGTGTCAGATTTCTAGGGGAGAAAGCACAAGGCAAGCTGCAGTAATTTTGATTTCTGACTACTTGAATTATTTATATAGTTGTCATTTCTAAGAGAAATATCTTTGTACATTCATTATACACTGATAATGTGTGTGCCTAATAGATCAGATGAAAGACAGATTGAAACATATAGCAGAGCACATGTTACTTAGCAAAGAAAATTAACACATTTTGTTCCATTTTAGCACGCAGAAAACTTTAAACCCCTCTGGCACCCAGCACAGTTTAACTCAGGGAACCAAGACCTAGCCTTTTGTTAAGAATGGTGAGAACAAGGGACCAGGAAACTTAATACAAATAAAAAATAAAATAAAAATAATAATAATAAAAAAGTCTGTTACTTTAAGAACTGCTTTACCTAGGAGTTATTAGCAAGAGTAAAGTTAACCCCTCTCTCACTCCACACTCTCCACTCCCGTGTGAAGCTGGGGTTAGTACCCCAGAGCTAACATGTGATTAATGAATTGCAGGGTCTTTATAGCAAATCTGGAAAAAAAATTTAGGGTTTAGTGAAAACAAATCAAGCTCCACAAATGGAGGTGCAAGTAGTATGGCAATATTTTCTTGAAATACTTATGTAGTTCTGTACTTCCAATGTAAACACAGCCACCACCAGCCTTAATAATGACTAGATGTACTTTGCACTGAAAGGAGATTTACAGCAGACAACCTCACCAAGAGCATAGTCCTGAAAACCTTTGTGTTTGCAGGTAACCAGAGAAGGGGAATTAAACACCACACTGCACAACTGAGAAACTGAACAAGAATTGTTTCTTCTTCTCAGTTGAACAAGGAGAGTTGGACTTGGACTTCTAATTATAAATAAGCTATCCTGTGTCAGAAGCAGCAAACAATAAATCCTGCACTCAGCTGGCCTCAGCTTGTTTTGACAGGAACTGTGTTCCATCAGGAACATATAAGTGTGTTCAAAACAGTGGGACAAATCCAATTTATTTTACAATGACACCTAAAGTTCTGAAAAACACCTCTGGCTATATATTAGCTCCAGTTCACCACACTGCTGAAACAGATATGAAATATCATCCAAAAGCACTGAAAAAATGCATCCAAAGCATCATTTTCAATATTTAAAGTATGGTTTTCTAGAAGAAATGAAAGACCTATTAACTTTTACCAAGGCCCTTTTATTTTACTTTAGTACTGTTACTGTCTATTGAAACAAGAGCAAATTTCTTTACATCTGCCTTAGAACTTTTTATATTGTCACAAGGATGTAAAGATGATAATATTCAGGCAGGGGAAAAGCAAACAAACAAAAAGATGGCCCTCAATACCACAGATATATTGAAACTACCCAGTACATTTCAAAGATTTTCCAGTTATCTAGTCCAACATTTCTGTAATTCCACTAACTCAAGATAATTTTTCTTTTTCTTTTAATATTTTTTATTTACTATTATTTAAAGAAAAAGCAATATTTCATATGGAAAGAATGCACCTGCATGCTTTTTTACCCTTGTGGTGTAATGATATCTTTAGTGCAAAAATTACAAAAAGTGTATATGCAAATCTATAAGCTCTGACTCAGATAGTTGCATTCAGCTGTCTGTGTATTTCATATTAACACAAACACACATTTTGGGCCTCAGCTACATGTCCACTAGCACTGACAATTTGGTATTTCTCTTGACTTACAGATGATGACTCAGCATACCACCAACCCTCCCCATATTTCTTTTAATGGCAAATTTCACAGGAAAAGAGTTCGCTTTAGGACTCCGCTATCAGATGATTGCATTACTCACAATTCCATGTCATTTAAAAGCTATCTTACAGGTAAGCCTTAAAAACACTTGTTCTGCTGCCTGTTTCTCACTATTTTTTGTAGACATTCAAAACATCCTGATTTCTTTATCTATGCAGATTGCAGAGGATTAAGGTGATGACTTTCTACTCCACGTTCCTACTCCAATGTGAAATATATTTCCCACAAATGCTCTCTAGTGTCACTTTAAAGTTTGCCATGTCACTAACAATTCCTGCCAGTAATTTTCTGCTACCAAAATATTCAGAGAGTAAACAACAAAGAATTGATCTAGATAAACGTACAATTTTTTTTCAATTAGCATCAGGAAGAATTCTTATGGTCCTCCCATAACAGGATGAAATTAAATTGTTACTTAACTATGAACAGATAAAAGTCTAACACACTATTTTGAGTGCTGGGAAAAGTCAGTGAAGAGGGAAATTCACACAGGAAAGTGGCTAATGTAGACTTTTGTTGGATGTCATCACATGAACCAGCTTGGAGCATTTGCAGATTACAATATCTTATATTGAAGTAATTCACATGTCCCCATTATACATTTAAATAGGCAAAGAAGATACTTTTCATTAGAGAGATGAAAATGTTCTGGACAAAACATTTTTTCAAGTATAAAATTAGCTTGACAGGCTGAATAATTGAATGTTAAGTTTATCTAAACTTCACCTTTATACTTATATCATAGTGTATTCAATAGTGTTAGTGATTTCTTTATCCCAGAATTAAATACTTGGGTCTATTTTGCTAAAGAGCCTATCAATATTATCTTCAAAATATAAAATTAATCATTAATAGTTGAATAGGTAATGAATTATTTAGTAACTTCATATGCCAACCATATCTGACTCCCCTGAAATGCAGGTGATCTGTTCTGTGTCTCCTCACAGTGTTTTTGAACCACCAAAATGATAAGACTGCAGAAGCAGAGAACTATTTTAAAAATCTTTTTTGGTAGTTGATCTAGGCTCAGTGAACAAACATCCACTTAACAAATTACAGTTCCTAATTATCAGCTTCATTCTTTGCTGTTATCAAAGTGATCTAAATCTGAATTAGCATTATGAGCCTAATTATCTGGTAATAAAATAATGTCATGCTAATGAGCATCACCCTGCTGTTAAGCAGGACCTGTAGCTCTGAAAAACTCTCCAGAAACCCATGTCTCAGTTCAGTTCCCTGCAGAAAGCTTTAAGTAAAATCACCCCAAAAAGGCAATCAGTGTCAGGAAAAAAAGTTTTTAAAAATTTAGACTTTAGTTGTACTTGACAGATTGAAGAGGAAATGAGTTTAGTTTCATTCTTTTAGAGATTCTAGTTTTAGAGCAATACTTTTCAACCCTGTCAGAATTAATAGATGGTTCACTCATTTGTCAGGATGAATTTTCCCTTCCCATGTGACTCTATTGAAATAGCACCACAAAAAGACCAGGACATATAGAACTCCCAATGCTGTTTCTCAGCATCCTCCTTCAGAGGGCAAAGTTCTTAATGGAGTGTTACAACTCTTTGCCTTCTCCTAATTCCTAAACCTGCCTGGCTATAAATCAAAATTTGCCAAGATTTTGAACCTATGTTCAGGAAGGTGCAGTTCAGACCGGGGGTGATTCCAGCCTGCCTACCCGCCCTTAGAACAACCTACCAAGGCAAGGAATAAGTCATTACATCTCGGCTTGAGGTTTTCAAGGGACAATAATTCCACTACATTCTTGGGAATTACAGGCCATTCTTTAGTATAAAATAATTTCCTTCCTTTCTTTAGAAACTACAACAGTTCTTTTAAATCTAAACTTATTGTGAGTTTTTACGAGGACAAGTAGAGAAGTAATTGATCTATCAGGTAATACGTATAGCTACATCATTTCAGATAGAATCTTCAGTTTTGGTGTTTGTTGAAATGGCTTTATGGTACACTGTATAAAGAGAGGAAAATCAATTTTGATTTCATATTTGATATTTCAAATATTTTATAAAGTCCATCAAGGATACACAGAGGCAAGTAAGTACATATGTCAAGAAACTATCATATCCATAGGATAGCCAAAGAAATTCAGAGTTTTCAAACCTGTCTACCCCAGAGTATTTCTATGCTATGCTCTTTGGGATTTGTGACTTTGATAAAAAGGACTAACAGGATTTCCACTTTAATAAGGTCATGCTGTACTTGTTAACACAACAACTAAGGAAAAATTACTGTAGATGAAAGCAGTGAGACAAAATGACTGAATTTTGTGTAATGGTTCATTTTAATGTAACGGTTACCCTGGAACAAACACTACAAAAATATTTTCCCTACATGCCATGCAGTGACATGTTCATAACATTCTCATGTTTTACTTATCCAAAAAACCCTGATATTCAAACAACATATTTCCATGTTATGTGCAGATTTGTTTTTTGCTTAAGGCATCACGGTATTAGATTTTAGATAGTTAATTATAAGCATGAATACAACAAATTCTAGTTACAAATATGTGATAATTTATAAACTACTGAGAGCTGAGACACAAGACTAAGATCAACTTTTATCATGGCCCATCTTCCCTCATACAGGAAGGATATAGACAGATTAGGTCTGGAAGAATAGCCCAAAATATTGCAGCCCCACAAATGAAATCCTGCAGAAGACTGTGAGCTTTGTTCAGAGCAACACATCAACTTAAACCTGTTTTAATGGAGAAAAAAAAACCAAAAAACTACTTATGTCCATCTGCCTAAATAGCCTTCTAACACCGTGTCTGTTTACATCCATCTGACATTCCAGAAAACATTATTTCACGCCAACAAAGCTGTCTGTGCACCGGGAAAGGCCAGGAGTGCTCCCATAGGAGCCAGTGTATGTTTACAGTGGGGCAATGGACAACTGCAATTCCTTGCAATTACAGAAACAAAAACAAAAACAAAAACTAACATTTCAGAGACACCCCTGCAGCTGTCTTGTAAGCATCAACTCTCTTTTATCTTTCTCAAAATACTTAGAAACTACTCCTAAAATTAATATTTTGGGCAAATGCATTCCAGGTGTTTTGAGGATGCCGTCTCTCCCCATCCCTTCACGAAACTCCGGATATTCATTTTTTAATGATTCTGTAGGCCATAAGGTGGTGTTCTTCCTCTGTGACTGAGTGATGGAAACAAAGGAGAAAGACACACAGGATACAGGAAAGTGCCATAACTCACATTCTTGTGCACATCTTTGGAGCATTGAGGATTTGCAAAAGAACACTGCACAGCCAAATTTTTGTGAATAGCACTAGCTTCACACACAGTAGCAAACAAAAGCTCAGATTTTCTATAAACGCTTTTCTTGTTGTCCTGAGATGGACTTGATTCATTTGGAACCCTCAGTATGGTGAAGAGGAAAATATAAAATAGTATACTACTTAAGCCAGATTCGTGGGATTATTGAATGGAAACCAAATATTATTATTTACTTCTAATAATGGAATTCCACATTTAAGTTTAAAATATGCATGTGATAAATACCTAAACATTGAACCATGTATACTAAGATCCACAGCCAAGACTCTGCAGAACCCCGGTTAGTTTTTGTGTTAGCAAACGCTGAATGTACAAGAGTTAAACTGCAAAGCAGGAGCAAGAGCAGCACTGAATGCAGTGAAAGGGGAACGCCTTCCTACTGGAGAGCAACTCAAGGGAATGCTCACATGACTGAGCACCACACTGTGATTCAGAGACAGTCAGTTTGCTCATGCACTCAAACATCAATTGGGAGCTTTAAAGTCCTGCCCTGTGCCCACTCTCGGCTGTTCAAGCACCTCAATGACCAATCAGCTCCCCAGGATGAGAGGGCAGCTAAACATAGCTGGTTTGCTGCACACAAATTCACTGAACGATTTCTTCTGGATTTTTCCAAGTGATTTTCAATCTCCACGTTTTACTAGAAAGCCTCAGGTTGAAAAAAAAAATTAAAAAGAAATCCTATCAATTATGCTGACTTTCTTTGCATGTTTATACATTACCACAGAGGGTTCTTGATTTGAGCATAAAACCCTTCAACCCAGACATGCTTTGAACTAAGGAAACGTGCTTTATTTTTTTGTGAACACCGATTTACAAAAAAATTCAATTAGCACCGTGTGTTTATACGTGGGAGAAATCAGGAAATGAGTTTGTTTTTGCATGTCCTCTTATTAAATATACATTCAGTTTAGAGAGGTGGGAGGGGGAGAGGTGATTACTGAGAAGTTTGAAAGGACTAAGAGTGAAATTTAACTTCAGCACAGCTCTAAGACTACAAGAAGCTTACCCAAGAGAATGAGATGACTGCAACACTTTCCTCCTGTTGTTTCTAGTGGTTATTTTAATTTGTTTTGTCTTCTCTGACCTTTCACAGCTAAAGTAGTTTTTTGTTGTTGTTTTGTTTCCCATCTCACACATAAAAGTGAGTGAAAGTTACTGAGAAGGACTGAGTCCTGTGTACCAAAGTGGCATCGGTGGCAAATGAAGAGGTGATATCCCTACAACACCCATCTGAAAAATTTACTAAACTCAGACAACTATAAAAAAGGTAAAGCAGAAGCCAGATCAGCAGGATCCCACAGAAATCCAAGGAATGCTTCTGAAGGATTCCAGCAATTTTTAGTAGGGGCACTGAAAACTCACGTTCTGAAATTTGTCCAGAATGAGAGAAGCATCCAAAGATTTGAATTCAGAAGTGGCTGCACTGCATTCATCACCTCCTAAGCTGAGCCTGGAACAGTTAGAAACCCTCCACTGACAAGACAGCAATTTTCAGCTGACCATTTATTGCTGAGACTGAAGATAAACGACAAGAGGTTTGCAGACTTCAATGGTTTTGTCATCCAGAGCAAAAGTTTCAAGCAAACACATCTGTGCAATGGTTCTAATGCAAATATTAGCCAGTCCTCTCCAACTGAAGTGCCTATTGGCAATTCTCTGAGTATTTCTCCACAATCTTTTTATACACAGCCTAAGGACTCCAACAAACTCTCTCTTTCCCTTCAAAGGCTTGTTAAGTATGTGATGAATAAATCTGTCACTTCCAATTCTAAACTTACTTTCTGTTTTGATTGCTGCAGGATCCTGTATCCATGGCAACTTTTCACCACTCAGAATCGATTAAAGGGGTGATCGGTTTATCTAAACAGCCGTGCTGATGGAGGAGACTGTTTCTTTCTGAAATAGCAAGCCTGACAGGTACTGTAAGTTTCCTTGACCGGTTAGTTTTCCAACACAGCAAATAATGAATTCTCAAAGAACACACTATGGTCAGCTGAATGCTCACTTCATTTCTCCTCTCTAAAACAGGTCTCTAATTAAATATCCTGCAAATTAGTATCTGCATTTCTGATTGATATGTCCTGCTCTCTTTCTTAAGCAAAGCACCATAATGCATGGATCTCACCAGAGATAAATACAGCTTAGACTTTCAAATACTTTTTTTATTTTATTATTATTTGCTTTTTGCCTTGGAGTTTAGGACAATCCAATTTATTTGTTAAAAAACAAAACCATCATAAATTTTCAGTCAGGCATAGACGAATGTCCAAATTAATTACACAGTGTGGAGACCCAGTTTACCAAGAAAGAGTCAAAAGTACTGCTACAGATAGAGGACTGTGAGGCAGAGCAGCACTTGCAAAGGGCAAATCACTTTCCAAAACATTTCAAGTTCTACAGAAGGTCTTTATTCTGCACATTTGTCAGAATGTAAAGAGTTCCTAACTCACGTATTATAAGTGAAGTCTCTTGGGACCAAACATTAAAGACGTTAAGCACACATTGGAATTTATAGTGATTAATGTGGTAACACATCTAGTAAAGTCTACAAAGGCACACATTCAAAAAATAAGGAAATGCTTGAGGGGAGGAATCAATTCTTAAGTGCAATAAATGGGCACAAAAAAGCTTAGTGGGCTTTACATGACAATATATTTAGATGTGAAAATGGCACCCAGAGAAACACTATAACTTCAAAGTAAAATATCATAGATTAAAGTACAGAGGAGGATTTCAACCATAATTAAAGGTACCTTGCTTTGAAGACAGAAGCTTAATCTGTGATCAATATTAATTATATTGATATTAGCATGAACCAAGCAGGATCCAAAAGCCATTTTAGTAATACAGGGGTTTTGTGTAGATTTTCTGGGCAAAAGCTCAGGATTCCAGGTGCAAGATCATTCATGTTGCAGTGACTCTTGCCAACTTCACCCAGGGAACAAATTAAACAAGCCAGAGCATGAAGTAACAGGATGCTTGACACTAAGCCATCTTCATTCAGGTGATTTGACAGCCAAACAAAAGGTTTGCAATCCAGTTTGGTCACCTCTACCATATTCTTTTCTTCTGTGCTCCCAAGCTTGGTAATATTTACAATGCATATACAATGAATACCAAGAGATCATTTAGGCTATTAGGCTGCAAATGTAAATACCAGTTTTGGTCTGAAGAATAGAGAAATTTTTCCTTTTGTTTCACACACACAAGGCTCTTTTGGGTGATACCACTTACAGCACCTCTACAGCCATGTTATAAGCATGGAGCTATTAAGATTATGCTGACAGGGTCCTGAAAACCTGAAGTCTCCAACAGTGGCAACTCTGTTTGTGAAGGTTTTGAATCTGCTCCCTGCAGTGCCAGGAGATGGGAAAAAGAGAGGGCAGGACAAAAAAATTCAGAGAATGAGTGGTGAAAGGTGAAGAACAAATGCTGAAGTGGTCTGAGCACCTTTTCCTCTCCCAGGTCTGCTGTGGGAGGAGAGACAACTCAGAGGAATCGGATTCTTTAGTTCCATGTTGAGCAGTATGAGGTTTCCGTATAAGTGTAATATGAGGTTACTTATTTATAATGTAAAAAGAGATAACAGACCCAGGATTTCTGACAGACACAATGTTGCTGGTTCTGGATTAACTGTCTCTGCCTGATGGATAAGCAGGAATAAAGAAGAATGGCATCACACCACAATGTTGATAGAGTTCTGGGGACCCAGGGCTCCTCTTCACTGGCCTCAGACCTTTATATCTGAGCCAGTCACCCAAGAACCACAGGCAAATCAGGGAAACAGCAGGACTGCTCTGACTTTTTTGCTCTCTATGTACAACCAGCCCTTTCAAGTAGAGAAAGGTGCCAGAACTTTAGAAACACATCCACAAAACATACCCTACATTTCTTTGCTGTTTGCTTAAATTGTAGTTTTAAGTGGGATTTCATGGCATTATATGGTTGCTCACCTCCTAGAAGTCTCTATTCCTCTAGATTTTCCTGCTGGTCAGAGCTCAAAAGGTTCATTAAGGACACCACACATCTGTTTCAATGGCCTCTTGCTATTACACTCTGGCTGCAAGAGCTGACAGTGAAGAGATTTGCAAGGAAGTCAAGCACCTGAATGACAAGTAATTACCTTTCCTTCTGTCTCACATTGCCACACCTTCTAAATACCTTTTTCATTTTATTGCTGCAATAGGGTAAGTAAGTAATGGCCAGTCTTCGCGAACGAAGATCCGGGGAAGGTCTTTACACCTTCCAGCCTGCGCATTGGATT